>JADAZS010000161.1:0-114812 GCA_014872975.1 Diaporthe citriasiana
ATAATTAGCTATATATATAATAATTTTTTTAAGGTAACTAGTTATAATAATAAACTTATAAGTAATTAGTATAACTATAAAATAAGGGGGTAAAATATGTAATATAATACTTATAAGGGGTAAAACTAACTACCTAGTAAGTAAATATAAAAGTATAATATTACCTAAGTTTAAGGGAGCTTAGTATAATAATATATTTCTCTAGGCTATTTCTCCTACTAGCTGGGTAAGTATTTTTTAACAAAAAGTATAAAGATTATAGGTTTAACTTATAGCTGGGCCTAGGATTTTATACTTTTTTAAAGGGGGGGGTAGTAAAGGGTAGGTAGTAAGGCTAGTAGGGTTAGCCCCTATAGAGGTTTCCTATAGGGCCCTTTATTGATAAGGCCTGTTACCCTTATACCTTAGCCCTAGAAGCCTAGGAGGGTACCTTATTTCCTTTCTTTCTTTCTTAGGCCAGTTTACTCTTAAAATATATATAATTTGGTGTAAATCTGGAGCTAATATATCTTAAAGCCTAAGTGATGTCTTACAAATAGTATGATCTGATTGGCTGAATTGATGAGTTAGCAGATCTGGGGGTATACCCTCCGATTTTGGGGGTGCGAATCTCCGTGTTCTTTTCTAGAGTGTGCTAGTTGATGGGTTGCGGCTATTTCCCAAATCGCTAGTTAACATCGTGAGCCGGATCTCACTTAGAACGTCCAATCTCATGTTCCAAATAAGAGAAGACTTCGACCTCGCATTTGGACTCCTGTTTCGCGAAATTCAGAATGTTGGAGAATCACGCTACAAACGCAGTCCCTCCTCAAGAGACGTAAATTGACCCAAGACTTCCAACATTAGTTCCTCCGCCAAGTCGGAGAGGTGGGGACAGCTGTGCCGTTATAGCCAGCAGGTTCCCAGTCCTCGCTCATCCGTAAGGCGGAATATTAGAAGACACACTCACACTACGGTATTCACAATGGGTATGGTCAGAAGATGCCGGGATTTTCTTTTTCCTGAGGCTGTGTTAGTTGTGATTTGAAGCTCTTCGGGCCGAGGAACAACAACATGCCTGTCGACTTTTTACAATTGCCAAGACTGGACTCTCCACAGCCACTTGTCGTCACTCTCGAGGAGATCTAAGATTCTGAGGTAGGTTTCGAAAATGGTGTATGTTATGGTGAGCTACAAGCCTCATTTTACCAGTAGTCCACATGCATATTGTTCGTTTCCTTCACTTCTCACCGACAGATAGAGCGGTTACGGCTATTGGGGACCTGAATTCTTATCTGAGGAGCCGTCGTAGTGAGCGATTGGATAAATCTTGGCAGACAGGTTAGCAAGCATAAAAAAGACCATTGGCAGTACTCGATCTGCACAATAGGCAAAATATGCGCCGGCTTCAAGGGTTCCTATTATCGCCATGGCATATCTGCTGGTTTTCTCGGCTACTGATTTTCTGGTCCCCCGGTCTTGCCCCAGCCGGCCGTCACCGAATAACTACAGTTCCCTTGCTGTTTTTCGGGCTGTGGTGGAAATGAGTGTCGAACCAGACATCGCCTGCTATTAGTTAAGTGATTTTTTTTTCTAATTGATGCGCTGTGGACATCTAGAGTCGGAGCTTGACACCGGCCCGGCAGTGCTGACCGGGTCGATGCATGATTTGCAACTCATAGCTAAGACAGTTGCAAGTCCGGCGTAGACATGGAGAGTTGCGTGATATCTTGGTTTCGCAGCCACACTGAAGTCTCTCGAACCAGGGTTTTTTTTTTAAAAAAAAATCGATCGAGCCTGTGTTGCGCGGCTGGGGATTTAGAAAGTGCCGCTCCTTGGTGTGCATGTTCTTTAACGCGCTTATGCACCCCTGGTGCGGATCGGTTTATCCGGCTCTTAGCATGCGGCGGCGGATCTTCGTCGATCTCCTGTTGCTCTAGTATGTTCTGCACATTTGCCCTGCCCCTTGATTTTGCGCTTCTCATGCTTCTGCCAAGTTCGTGTTCAAAGTACGCTGCACTATAGGGTTCTTACAAGCAATCGTTCCTGGACGTGAGTCAATGGCGTCACATCCTTTACTAGTAATACATGAAGGAACGTCTTTGGGGAGCGACTCACCACTAGTAATGCTTCATGGCCCGAATCTAGACTACGACCTCGAAAGTCGATCTCAGCGGTTGAGAGTCATGGGACAATCAAGAACTACCGTCTCCCAGCATACAACTGTGCGCGTTCATGGATCCTAACGTGGAGCCGTCATTTTAATGTCGCGTTGGTGAGGCGAGCAGTCAAGCATCGCGGCGGAAAACCCGAAGATCCCTGACAGCTTTTTCGCACCTTCACGGCTACTTCACTTCAAGCCTTCAGTTTGATAACAATGTAATGGACCTCGAGTTTTCATCTTCACGTGTATTGCTTTGCAATCTCCTGATCGTGATCTTGTAGAATGATGCCGTCTCTCCTGGTGCTTCTGGCCCTGGCCGCTTCCGGCTCATGGGCGAGCAGTGCATGTAACAAAGATTTGGTCCGCCACGATATAAACGCGACTGCTTCAAATGCGGGAGCACGCAGCAACTTGGTGACGGCGCCCGTGGTCGATCTAAATTATGCTCTCTACGCGCCCCAGATCACCACTTCGCCGGATGAACGGACATATTACAACTTCTCAAATATCCGATACGCCGCTCCTCCAGTCGGCTCACTCCGCTTCCAGCTGCCCCAAGATCCGGTTAACAACCGCTCCGCCGGCGTCCAGGATGGTACCCACGGCAAGATCTGCCCGCAGTCGTACACGCCCTGGCAAAACCCTAAATTTGTGACTGCTCCCCCAGGCGACCTTGAGAGTGAGGACTGCCTCTTTCTGGATGTTGTGGTTCCGGAATCTGTGTGGAATCAACGGTGCAACTCATCCCGCCCTGTCATGGTTTGGATTCACGGCGGTGGGTTCCAGATTGGTGCGAAATGGGGTGGCCCTTTGACGAATCCTCTGGGCTTGCAGGACCGCAGTTTCGATGAGGATGGAGAAGGTGTTATTTGGGTCGCTTTGAACTACCGGGTGAGTTCTATTTATTTCTTGAAAGGCAGTTGTACTTTGAGGCTAACGATTATAATTTAGCTTGGTGCTCTTGGTTGGCTCCAGGGCGAGTCATTCGCATCAGCCGGAGGTGTGCCCAATGTCGGCTTTCAAGACCAGCGCAAGGCACTCGAGTGGGTACAGAAGTACATCGGACTCTTTGGCGGTGACGCATCTCGCATTACGGTCATGGGCGAATCCGGCGGCGGCGGATCCATCCTCCACCATATCACTGCTCGCGGGGGTACAAAGGACGCTCCACAGTTCCAACAGGCCATTCTTCAATCCCCAGCCTACGTCCCCCGTCCCTATTCCTCACAAGCCGAGGACTCGTTCTCCACCTTCCTCGAGGCCGCCAACGCCTCGAGCCTAGCGGACCTCGTGGCTCTCGACTCGTACGACCTCCAGATCACCAACAAGCTCTCACAGACCTCAGCCTTTTATGGCACCTTTCAATTTGGCCCGGCTCCGGATGGAGACTATGTTCCCGACCTTCCCGAGAAGCTCCTCGCCAGCGGCCGATTTCACAAGGGCGTGAAAGTGATGGTCGCACACAACACCTTCGAGGGCCAGAAGTACACAGACCCAGCGGCCACCAACTCGTCCGCCTTCGACACCTACATGAGGCTCTACTTCCCCGACATGCCCGACGTTGTTCTTGAGGAACTGTCGACAACTGTATATCCGGCCGTGTACAACGACAGCTCCCTCCCGTGGGCGACCCCTTTCGACCGGCTGATGAACGCAGTCGCGGACTTCACCTTCACCTGCCACGCGTACCTTGCCGGAGAAGCCATGGGTGTCGCAGGGGCGGGTGTTAATGTGACCGCAACAGCCGCGTACTCGTACCTTTTCAGCGTGCCTCCCGGGACTCACACGCTCGATGTCAACTATTCGTTCTATGTCAACAGTACCTGGAGCACGCTCGTGACTAACGCGACTTTGGCGGGTATCCTGCAGGGGTATCTCACGACGTTTGCGGAGACTGGGGACCCCAACCGCGAGGGGCTGCCTGCTTTCCCTACTTACGGTGACGAATTCACGGGTTTGAATCTGAATGCGACGTTTGTGGATGTGATCAAGGACCCGGCTGCTAATTCGAGGTGTGATTGGTGGAGGAAAGCTTCATATACTTGATCGCGACGTGCGGGATGTAGTATGAAAACATGGCTTGCGTGCATCTAAAGATCAATTATTACTTTTATTCACAATGTTGAGTACTTGGCGGATTTGCGAAGTTCTTGCCCTGGTAGGCATTCCTCTGGGAAGGCTGGACAGCCTGACAACTACTCCGTACAATTTCACTTCTCCATATGCTAACATGCGGGCTATTGCCATGAACAATCGAATGTTCAGGCAAGAAATCTGAAGTCCGAAAACACGGGACGGATGAATAAAGCACAGGTGGTTGTCAAGCCGCCGGGGATTGTGGCGACAACGGTTTCATACAAAAAGAAAAGATTGGTGAAGAGGCAGCAGATTCAGGATATTAGGTGACTGAATCTCGAGACGGCTGAACGTAATTATGGCCCATTACTGTGTCTCGTCGCAACAGGATTGCCCATACCTTAGATCTACACTCAGCCGTATTTTCCAGTGACTACCTACATATATTTGCGTTGCGAGTAAGCACTCAAGACCAGCCAACATCGGCCTACCCAGCTTTGTACGTCGGCCTACCCAGCTCTTTCTGTTAGCCCACCCATATAAAGGAAATAGGTGCAAATACTAACAAAAATCTTGTATACCTCGGATTCTGATAAAGGATTACCCCGCCATCTATATACAAGCCCTCTACACACAAGCCCTCTATATACAAACCCTTTACACATAAGCCCTCTACATATAAGCCCTCTATATATATACTATACACAAGCCCTCTACATATAAGCCTTCTACACACAAGCCCTTTATATACAAGCCCTCTGTATATAAGCCTTCTACACATAAGCCCTTTATATATAAGCCCTCTATATATAAGCCCTCTATATATAAGCCCTCTGTATATAAGCTAGCCCTCTATATATCAGACAGAGGGCTTATATGTAGAGGGCTTATATGTAGAGGGCTTGTGTGTAGAGGGCTTGTGTGTAGAGGAAAGCTTTTTGGAGATATGGGATAGCTCTTGTAATTAGTCAGAAAGTACTTAAGGTTTCTAGTAAAATACTAGGAAAAGTATATACTGGGTGGGCATACAGAAAGAGCTGGGTAGGCCGACACACGAAGCTGGGTAGGCTAATGTTGGCTGACTCAAGACCCGGGAAGGGAGACTAGACCGCCCACTGAACAAGTTAGCTCAGATTGCATCCAGCCACAAGATCTACGAGCCAACACCCCTACGAGTCAACACCCCTGCCCAAACATCTATCAAGAGAGCGATTTCCAGGCCGACTTTAGATACCCACTCTTCATCAATCATCCCAACAAAAGTCTTGGCAGGAGAAAACCACTACCCGTGGGTAGCCCTGCTTCGCTTCACCCACTGCTGGCATAGTAGGCGCCTGAATTGCGCCACGACCAAAATCCTGCCACAGTACCTCACTTTTCCCAGAATTCCCACACAATCAACCCAAAATCAGGTACGTCTCAAGGCTCAGCAGCAGTGTCACCTCAATTTAAATCTATAAATTTGCATCTCCTACCAGAACAATGAGATACATGTTAATAAAAAAAAGCACCGTAATAATCGTCTTGATCTGAGGATTCTAAAATTAGATTAGAATTAATTAAGTTGTGATAAGATTTGTGTCAAATCTTATAGCAAAGCCTAGCGAAGCCTAATACGTGTACAGCCCAGAATCTTATTATGAGAACGTTTGAGTTTTGGTGGGCACTGCCACCTTGAAAAAAACGTAGTGGTGTGGCAACCTTTTGGCTGTGGTGCAATTTTGGCACCCCCTACGCCGGCACTGCCGGCGTAAGGGGCAACCGAAGGTCTGACCCACGGGTATATATAGGTTTAGGGGAGCCGAGCATCTTTCGCAGATTTAGATTCACCTGTTCTCAAAAGCAAGTACGGAGTTGAACAACTCATTGCAATTTCCAAGAAACCAGCAACTGCTATCCCTACCGCAAAGATGAGGCTCTCTATCTCAGCTCTCCTCTTTATTGTCCCTGCCGTCCTCGGCTACTGGGTAAGATGTTGCAGTGGAAAGGCTTTGTTCCAGCGTCTGCTAACATCGGATGCTTCGGTAGAACTGCGAACGTCCAAAAGGCTCCGGCGACTACGGGAGATGCGTGCCAAGTGGCTCAGACGCAGGGAAATTGATCTCTCCTTGCGGAAAGGTTGGTCACTCTTTAGATTTTAGTTGGAGTTGCTCACTGACAGATCATATCTTAGGAAAATCCCTGCCTGTCAGGTGGCAACGGATGTATCCCCCTTGCAGGTGGCGTCGCCAACTGCTCATAAGCAACGTTGAATTCTTCCAGCCAACGGCTGCTTCTCACCGAGCCATGTTTCACTTCACCCTTCGAGTATCAAGAGACGAGACGGGAATAATTCTTGTTTGTGACGTTGTATGAGCGGCGGCCCCTAAATGTTACCATGCAGACTGTAATTGGATGCAGAAACAATAAAAACAAACCTACGTTGAAGATTTTCTCATCAATCTGTTCCGCTGAATCTTTTGAGAAGATGTGACAAAGCGAAAGCGCTTGGCTGAGGAACGGCAATGAAAACAAAACGCCCAGAAGCACATGTTGTGCTGAACTCTTTACACAGAATCAAACATGACAGGACTTTGGTGGGCAATAATCCCAACACAGAATGAGAGTTTGCAATAAGATGACGGGAGGATCGCGGCAGAGGGCCTCGCCAAGATTCGTTGCGACGTTCACAGCCTCCGGATATGTAGCGCGGAGTCCGAATGGCCGCATCATCGCCCACCACCTGATAGTAATTCAGCAGGCAGCGAATCCCAGTTAATTGATCGCCAGCAATCGGTAGTACTGATTTTTTTGAGATGAACCGGGTTCACAAGAAATCTGGCAAGAAAACTTCAGATGATTGCTGTATCACTTGCACCCGCTGCCTGCTGACGCCAAGGGCCGGCCAGTATCAGGCCAGTCTCCCCCAAAGCTTTGCGGCACATGCGTCGCGACCCGTTAAGCAGACCTCGCAAAAGGTAGACATGCTTATTCCACTGTAGCCTTATCCAAGGCCCGTCTGAATCGAAGAGTCCAGACTTGGAGAACAAGATGCAGGCCTGACTTCAGGCCGGCGGCTACCTCGGGCTCCGTCTCTGCCCCTTGCAAACCCCCGAGATGTGGCCAGTATTCAAACCCGTTTGATATTCTCTCTTCTGACGTCTTGCTACGTCGCGCATAGTCTTGCATCGCGTTGACCGCATGACGTCTTCCCTGAGGAGGGACATCTCCTTCCGTTCGAAGCGTGGCAAAGTCCAGCAAAAGCTGGGGCCGTTTTGTATATTTAAATGCCTCGGTTCCGTTCCACGTCTCCAAATAGAATTCCTCATCATCATCAACACCAACACCAATAATAGCCAGCCTATCATTCACTTGTGAGACCCGGAGTCCACCAACATATTAATCAACACCTTAATTCATATTACATAAACACCAACTCTCTTTCAAATCACCAACACGATCAAAATGGTCTCCTACCGCATCATCGCCGTCCTCGCCCTCGCCGCCGCCGGAGTCATCGCAGCTCCTTGCGAGGCTGGTAACGGAAACGGGGCCGGCGCCACTGGAGTAGCCAACGCCCAGAACGCTCAGGCGACAGGAGCTGCCGGGAATGCCCAGGGCGGAGCCGGAGGGGCGGGTAACGCCCAGGCAACAGGAGCTGCTGGCAACGCTCAAGGGGGAGCTGGCGGCGCCGGTGGTGATGCCCAGGGCGGTGCAGGCGGCGCCGGCAACGCGCAGGGCGGTGGAGCTGGTGGCAGCGACGCGGCCTGCAACACCGCCAACGTCGGCGACGGTCAGGGACCTGACAACATTGGCGTCGACGGCGCCCAGTTCGTCACGGGTGTGTGCACCAGCGACGCCAACTGTGCTTCCGGCTGCTGCGTCCTGGGTGGTGGCAAGGACCCCAACGTCGCTGTCTGCCGTAACGAGCCTGCCCTCGAGGCTGACGAGAGCTGTGGATTCTCCTGCGCCGCCTAAGTCTAGCCTTACTGAAAGCTATCATGATATAATCTTCCGGAGACGGATCACATCCGGGAAAGCCGTGCCTGGGTCCAACATGAGTCGTTCAGGAAACAGCTCAGAGGTTGGTAGTGCGCGGATTCTGTCTGGAGGATATCAGATGCTGGTTGGAGGCAAGGTGTTGCCAATTACGATCCTTACTAGACATTGTCTGCAAACATATAGAGCAGCCTATAGAGTTAATGATTAGACTTGTTACGGCTCGAGACAATCGAAAATGGCAATTGCCTCCCTCATTCAGCTTGACTAGTGATGGTGAAATTTCACTCACGGTGAATTACATTTGGGACTTCAAATCACCATGTACCAGAATTGTACTATGAGCTGAAGAATCACTGTATGTGCTAATGATGCCTTGTGAGATAATGAGGAGAAAGGTTCCTGCCCGTGAAGTCCACGCGGGAACTGGCTGATACGATGCAATCATAGGAATTAGACGGCGTGATGTCTAGCGGGCCATGCGCCTCGGAAATATACGGAGACATTTTTGCTCTGACAGGCAGAATCTGCAATTTCATGCCGCATTTTCGGGAAGTCACCAATGATTCTCCTCAGTTTTGCGATTAGCCTTAGTTGGTGGCTTCGGTGATTGGTGAAACTACTTCTCCGTCCGCAGTGTCACTCATCTCTGCTATTTGCTCTAGTTTGCATCAAAAATGCGATTATCATTTCGTCGACCAATCTGTGTACCACAGAAGACGAATTGCAATTTTCCATCATGGACTGGTCGATTCGGGACGACTTTTTGGTCCCCTTGAATGTCTAAAACGATTGAAAATGAACATCTGCCGAGAGCAAAATGTAAACGTATCGCAATATATGTCGTGGTACTGTTAGGCCATCTAACTTTAAATTGCTCAATCGTTCAGCCCGTTGCCGAAGGGCTTCCAGGATCTGATTTGCTGGGGCCAGCCGGTTTGCTTAAAGATCTACATTTTGCCGGAATGTATTTTGCTTGGACACAGATGGGACGGCAGTTAAGCTGCTTGCTGAGTTGTGAATCGAATGCTCCATGATAAAAGATTCCTGTCTCCTCCACTGGAAGAAGAGCTGGGACACCTTCTTCAGAAGTCCGCACCAAAATTTGCCAGTCCAGTCCCAAACGTACAGCCACCAGACACGATGGTTCGCTTTTCGCCATGCATTGTTGCCAGCACCCTCCTCTCGGTCGTATATGGTGCGGAGTGTAACCAGACGCGAATGCTACAGTTTGCACACGGTCTGGTTGACGCGCAGAATGTTGGATCTCTCGGCAACTTGGAGGGGGCAAACCCTCACAACCTCACCTACCTGGAGAACAATAAGACGATGGAGATAACGAGCGGCGTTCTCCGCAACGCGTTGCATGTAGACCACAACCGTACCATCACAGACCTCAAAGAGTGTGCTTCGTACACAGAAATGATCATGACCGATCGTGCATCTCCCCACGTCGTGGGAACACAGGTCCGCCACGACCCGGACAACGACATGCTCGTCTATCTGGTCGACTCTGTCGTCTCTACGACGGGGTCCTGGCTCTTCAACGCCAGCAAAACGCTCGAGTGGGTTCTGAAGGAGGACTGGGGCATGATACCGGCCGGCGAGCGAGACAGCCGCGAGGCTCTCAAGAATGCAGCGGACGCCTACCTGGACATGTGGAGCAACAAGTCCGCGATCGATGCCGTGCCCTGGGGCACACCCTGTGCCCGCCTAGAGGGCTCCGCGTACACCGGCAACGGATCTCCTACCGACAGCTGCAAGCCTGGGATACCAACTAACAACAACCAGGCGCCAAACATCAATAGGCGCTACGTTATCGATGAGTCGTTTGGTTCGGTGGATGTGATCAACATCTTCCAGCACTTGTCCAACGCTCCGGACAGTCATGAGTTTCGCATGGTCAAGGGAAAGCTTCGGTACATACACACCATGACGATCGCGTCGAGTGGATAAATGGCTTGGATGTCATGTTGGATGTCCAGGCTGGCAGAATGTGATGTTGTGGAGATGGCAAGCAGATTATGTGGGAGAAGGACCAAAATTGGGAGCACAACGATGAAAGAAATCCCGGAGAAGGGCAATTTGTTCAATTCTCGTGCTCCAGTTAGTGTACCGGATCACGGGCACAACACTACGCGGCAGAAAATGACATTTGATGTCTAGAAGAGAGGTCTTTCGACGGTGGTGATCCATGTGCCTGCTTTCTTGATTTGTTTTCTTCGGCTTTTGTGCTTTGCGACCTACCACTACCACTGCTGTCTTTCCTCCCTGCAAGCCGAAATCCCTGGTCACAAGAGTTGCACCATGCACTATAGTGTAGAACGAGCTCTGCTCGGGTGTCCGCTGTGCGGCCACAGCATCTGTTAGGTAATAGACTACCTGGGCACCCTGCAGCCTGGGCAGTACTTACTACTAAACCTCCTATTAGACAGGTACCTCACAGAACAACCTCTTATAGAATAACCTCCTTGATTAAACCTTCCCATAGAATGACCTCTTGTAGAATAGCCTCCTTTAGGAGAATCTCCTGTAGAAAGCTCATATAGAATAAAGTCCTACAGGAAAACCAGATAGAAGGTGATTAAGCCACGGTGGATCCGTAATGACATTTTCGAATTATTGAATGTGGGTGTGTTACGGTAATAACAGTGTAGAAAGCTTCTAGATTATGGATTCAAATCGATGGACCTAGTCCAGAGGGCGCTATGGTAAGAGAGTTCCCCCATTTATAGTCAGCACCGCTAAAGGTGGAGTAAGTTACCTAGTAGCTCATACAGTAAGCCTTAATGGAGCCGCCCCTAAAGTGTCGAAGGGAGCATTTCTGCTCCCGGAGCGACCGCGTCAGCAATCCGAGGGGAGATTCGACCGCGCAAAGGACTTGTCTTTCATGCTGCTTGGACCGATTCTGCCGCCTGAAAATGCCAACCGTGAACAACTTCTTTGTTCGATTCCTCGAGAACCATGTCTACTCGATGCCCAAGCCGCCGCCCCGCAGGCGTCACAAGCCCATGGAGGTGCTGTGCGTAGGACTGCCTCGCTCCGGGACCGAGTCGCTGCAGCACGCGCTCCTTACGCTGGGCTACGATCACACGTACCACGGCTGGGACATTATCTACGAGCAGCCCAACTATGCCGAGCAGTGGGTCAAGCTCTGTCGGAAGAAGTGAGTTTGCTTCCCGCGGCTGGCTCTGGGGATGACGAGGTGCTAACTCCTGAACGCGCCCTCGAAGATGGTTCGGGCCATTGGATGGCAACAATGATTTTACAGCTGCCGATTTCGATCCTCTGATAGGCCACTGTGTCGCTGTTACGGACGCGGCAGCCTCTGTGTTTGCTGCTGAGTTGATTACGGCTTATCCCGAGGCCAAGGTAGTCCTGAACTATCGGAGGGACTTGGATGCGTGGTCAGTATTTCCAAAAGTTTTGTGTATGATTTTACAACCCAGCAAGGCGCGTTTCTTGGAAATCCTGAAGGGACCCAGACACCCAATACCCAAAAGTTCGCTGCACCTCTGCCGGCAGAAATGAAATCGGTCTCCTAAGATGATCTCAGGCACGAGAGCGCGATGACGACGCTGGTCCGCAATAACAGTAATATCGTCCTTATCTTGTTGTCGTATCTGGGCCGCGAGTGTTTCTGGGCCTGGCATGTTTATGTCCGTTTCATGTGGCCAGGTTTGTTCCGGGCGCTAGATGGCAACCTGCAGACGGGAGTGGCGAGAAATGGAAAGTGGGTGTATCGTGGTGAGTGATATTTGCCTGAAATTTGGCGGCACTCTTCTGAATTGGTTCTATCCCAATTACCGGCTTGCCTCCTTGCACGCAAGATGAATGTCAATTGACCTACTCTGTCGCTTTACTAGAGCACTGTAACATGATTCGTGGACTCGTACCGAAGGAACGGCTCCTGGAATGGTCGGTTGAGGATGGATGGGTGCCATTATGCATCTTCCTGGGAAAGCCAGTGCCAGATGAGCCATTTCCTCACGCTAACGCCGCCGCAGGATGGGCTGGCCATGAGTCGGAGCTTGTCAAAAGATACGGGCTCGCTGCGTTGCATAACGTGGCCGTCGTCTGCGCTGTTCTAGGGCTGGTGGGATACATATTGTACATCGCTGCCCTCAAGTAGGAGGCAGTGTCGTTGAGCAATTCCTCGTCGAGAAGCTTGCGCGCATGTGTCTTTTGCACGATAACAGAGTTGGAGCGACACAACGGGTGCTTGCTTGCACTCTTCAGGCATCCAGGAGCCTTGATGGCAGATACAACACCCTCTCTGTGTAGGGAGGTTGGCTCGATGGAGGAGTTCCACCTGGTGATCTTTGACCTTCTGTGGGCGCTTCGTACTTTTTTGAAGCAGTTTCTCGATGTGTCGCAACCATAGACCCTCAAACAATGACCGGTCGCCCAGCCGTGACAGCTGAGGGGCAGGAGGATCTACTGATGCTGACCGGCTGGACTTTAACATGCCACCCTCGGATGACGGTCATCTGTACCGTGGGCCAAGACCCGGTTTTGAATTCACCGACAATGCATCAATTAGCCCTCAGAGGCTTACTACTGGCAGCTGTGCCTTGCTAGTGTCAAATGCGCGAAGTTGAACCGTCTCTAACTAGGCATCTTGTGCTGTGGTATATCCGCTCCCGATCAAGTGAAGCGGATCGAGATGTTAACAAGGATTCGTCTTGTAGATTAAGATCCCAAGGCCAAGTTTAGAGCATCTCTGTTGGACAATGAAATCATGGCGCCCAGCCCCGATTTGAGATGGTAAATAGGGCTTGCGTATGCCATGGTTTGTTTATATCAGCTTTGTGTTCCAGCATGGTGTAGAGTGAACTTGTGAGTGGAATGGGATGTCAGCGCTCCAGCTTTGATGACTGATATAAAACAGCTAGAATCATCTCTTGATTAAGCAGAGCCGTCGAAACACTGATAGCACAGCTGGTGTAAAGCGAGGTAAATCTTTTCATGCCTAGAGTATGCCCATTTTAAATTGCACACTTAGATTCTATAACCTCACAGAAATCTATTGGGCGTCGCTGAATGCAAATAACGGTGTCTCGTCCAGTCGCCAAAGCCCGCCTTTGAGGCGGTGGATGAAGAGGAAATCAAGATGTGAGTTCCACGAAATGGTAGTAACACAGAGACAAAAAGGTTGAAAACAAACGAGACCGGATATTCGCTGGGCGTGACCCATCCACCATTAATCCAAAGATTACAGAAAATACTGCTCTATCGTGCTTAATGTATCGCTTTCTTCGAGCTTTGGCTGCGCCAGTCTCTGGCCCTCTCGAACCCGTTCTTATGCATGTAGAAATCTTCAAACGCCTGATGTATCTCCTCCTGGCTAGTCATGACAAACGGCCCACGCTGAACAACTGGCTGGTCCAAAACTTGCCCCGCGATCAGGAGAAGGCGCGCGCTTCCGTCTGCAGTCTCAGGGACTTGAATATCAGCTTCGTCGCCTTCCCTAGCAAAAAAAACCACATCATGCTTTCCCGCTGTAGTTCGCCCCTTGCTCCTGTACCCGAAGACAGCAGAACCCTCAAAAACGTATGCAAACGCATTCCAATGTTGAGGTATGGGCTGGCAGATACTGCCACCTGGCTTGATCTCAATATCGAGATACCAGACAGGGGTGTATGCTAGATCTTTTACCGAGTCGACGCCGCCACACTTGCCTGAGATAACTTTAACGTGAACCTTGCCGTTGTCAAGCTGAACGTGGGGGATCTCCTTCGCGTGTAGGTCGCGGTATCTAGGTTCGCACATCTTTAGATGCTTCGGTAAGTCGACCCATAATTGAAAGCCAACACCGGGGCTTCCGTCCTCCTCCGGCAGCGGTTGCTCTGAGTGCATAATGCCTCTGCCCGCTGTCATGAACTGCAGGTCTCCCGCCCGCAGGATCCCCTTGTTTCCCGCGAAGTCTTCGTGCTCTGCTGAACCTTTGAGGATGTATGATATCGTTTCCTGACCGCGGTGAGGATGGTCAGGGAAGCCGGCGCCGGTACTGCCGCTCATATGGTCCAACACGAGGAACGGGGAGAAGTTGCGCTTTTGGGCGCTGCCAATGGCGCGGCGTACTCGGGCACCAGCGCCCTCTGCCTGTTCAGGCGCCTGGAACACTTCAGCTATTGCCCGGGACGTCGACATTTCTCGGCTCGAAACTTGTGTTAGAAAAAAGAAATTCCAAAGTTTAGCTGTGTTGTTGTTTTATTCCATTGGGAGGGCCAATGCGTCAGTTGATCGAGGACCATACGCCTTAATTACATCCATAATTCTATGCATTTAATACCAGTCTCACGTCGGCTAGAAAGCTTTGCTCATTAGGTACTTGAGGCGGTGTTACTCAGCCAAACACATAGCTTACTCAATCATTGACGCAGAGAAAGATCCAGCTACAATGGAGTAACACCTTACTCAGAGATGTGTTATCGCGGCATAGAACGCACAGGCAGTCATGATCGCATTCAAGTCGAGTCATTGGGACGTGGAAAGAGTTTGATGATGTAACAACCGCGCGGGAGCTCGGGTTGGTTAGTCCACGCATTGTCCGCTTGAGCGCCTCGAAACAATGCAGCTCACAAGGATCCCAAAAGTTTCCCTACAAAGAGGATTTGATTGGCCAGTTTGCAGCGAAGTCCTTCTAACCAAGAATTCTTACTGGAAGGACATGTTGAAGAACAGTAGGTTTCTCCAGAATTATTGAAGATCTGTACAGTTCCCAGCCAAATTGTATGGGATAGTTACCTCCTCTCAAAAGGGTAAGGGCAATACGCATGCATCTACAGGGAAACTTATGGGATCCTGGGGAGCTATACTACTCTAACGAAGATATTAAATATAATGTACTCGCGGCATACTTATTAATATGGGATAATTTCAGCCTGTTCGACAGCTATTGACCGCATGAGCAACGAAATATTTCTGAATCTGTCATCATGAGCGCTTCTGAGTGGACTCGTCACATCGACAAGGAGGGCAATTTCCAGCGGCCTGCGACTGTTCTCCGCAACTTCATCTCGAGAGAACCAGGGTCCAGATTCCCACCCGAAAAAGGCAGATATCACCTTTACGTCAGCCATGCTTGTCCATGGGTAATTTTGCCTCGTCGTTGCATCAATCCTATTGACTCCTAGCTGATGTTTGTTTGTCGCCGGTAGGCGCACAGAACCCTCATCGCCCGTAAGCTGAAGGGCCTCGAAGACATTATTTCGTTTTCTGTCGTGCATTGGCATCTTGACTTCGGGACAGGTCAGTAATCGTGTGATTGTGTGGTTCTCACTCGATGCGAAATAAATCATCGACCACTCACAATAGCAAAACAGGTTGGCGCTTCCCCACCTCATCGGAATCTGAGGCCGATGAGAATGTGGTTCCAGATCCCCTGCATGATGGCTTTACACTCTTGCGCCAGATCTACTTCGAGACCGATCCAAGCTACTCCGCGAGGTTCTCTGTCCCAGTCTTATATGACAAGGTCCAAAGGGTGATCGTAAACAACGAAAGCAGTGAGATCCTCCGCATGTTGGGGACAGAGGTTGGTTTTATCCACTACGCGATGTGTCGCCGCATCTGTAGATTTCGCAAACCTTACTGACCGATCCAAGTTCGACGACATCGTCGCGGAAAAATATCGGAACGTTTCGCTTTATCCCGAAACGCTGCAGCGCCAGATCGATGAGGTTAATTCGTGGCAATATGATGACATCAACAATGGCGTCTATAAGTGTGGATTCGCGACCACACAAGATGCGTACGATCGTGCTGTGACGTCCTTGTTTAAGTCATTGGATCGCGCAGAATCCCATTTGGCTTCTTGTAAAGGCCCATACTGGTTTGGAACAAATGTCACGGAGGTAGACATACGACTGTAAGCTTGAAACTGCTTTTATCGTCTTCTGGGCTAACTTGGTCCATTCAGATATGTGACACTGATTCGATTTGATGTACGTGAATCCCTTGGATAACACGCTCATTCCCTTACCCAAGCGGTAAAACCCTAGATTTGCATGGGTTCAGTCTTACGTTTGCCTCCTAACTAACTGACACGAGTCGCAGCCCGTCTACACGTATCATTTCAAATGCAATGTACGAGACATCCGCTCGGGCTATCCTCACCTTCATAATTGGCTTCGCAATCTTTATTGGAACCTGCCGTCATTCAAAGAGACGACCAACTTCACACACATCAAGAACCACTACACTAAAAGCCAAATCAACATCAACCCATACGCGATCACTGCTATAGGCCCGATGCCACATGTGCTGCCTCTGGATGAATAGGTTCTGTTATCCCCAACCAATCTCATCCTTGGTATAATAGTTAGATTCGAAGAAACCATTTGTTTAGTCGAAGCTTACTACAACCTTGTGTAGGGTTCTCCTACTCCCATTGACTATTGCTTGCCCTGGATTTATTCGAGTTCAATCGAGACACCTTCTCTCATGAATGTCTGAGCAAGTTGGTGAGCTAAATGACCTTGATCCAAGGGCGCATTCACCAGTATTTACCGGCACGCTGAAAAATTCCCCAGAATATGAGGATCAGCGCCGCCAACGGCTATCTTTGCATGTCGAAAAACATCAGATCCATTATTCAAGTCACCACATACCACCTTCACCCCAGCCGCTTCCAGTTTCTTCCCAGATGGGGAGTTAGGCTTTCTTGTTAATAACAATAAATGAGAAGATCACAATGTTCCTGCTTCTAGCAACGCTTTGGCCTTAGCGCCGCACTGCTTGCCAGTCACACCGGTTACGAAGACAACCTAGCGTCTAGTTAGAGATGCCGTCATGCTGGGCGAATAGTTTCATGATAGGTACAAGCTGTTATATTTGATGTGCGATATTGCTATGGCCCCAGGTTCCATTACTTTATAAGCTGTTAACAATTGCTGGTAGAGCTCAGCCGCCTGCTTTGAGACGTGGATTCTTTCTCCATGTTGCTGTCCTGACTGGTGGCAGGTCTAGTTCCCGCTCCCGCGCGGCTCGGACAGAGTCCTTATGAGCGAGTTTGTTGAAACGCACTCCCTGTAATGCACACTCCCTGTCTGGCACAGACCATTTTACGCGCAGTGCCCACTTAAGCAAGCCGCTAAGTCTGCAAGCCAAGACGCTAGAGAAACTTCTATATATCTTCTCCAAGCTGGAAAAACGTATCTTCTTAATTTTTGAGGAATATAAAGAATACTGAGTTGGGACTTAAGTAGTGCTTGGGGACAGCCTACCAGCCTCTCGCTCTGCTTGCCCCTTTGCCCTAACTGTCCCTTTCTAAATTAAATTGCCAGCTAGAGAGTAAATTTAATTCGGAGCCTTAATCTTTGAAGGCTTGAGGTACTTATGCCAGATAAGGAGTGTGTTATAGGGAGTGTGTTTTAACAAACTCCTTGTGAGCCCCGCCTGGACAGATACGCGTAACATTCGCTGGGATACTCCAAAACGGGGCCTCTTCCGCGGATGTAACGGACATAAACCAACCCCGCTTTCCCGCGCGGTAAAGATCAGGCCGCGTGTACCGTACCGAGAGTCCTGCAATCAATCAACCCAGAATATTGGTGATCAGCCACACAACACACGCTAACAAAGCTTCAGAAGTTTGCGAGAAAGCAAGAAGTTATCATTCGTAGTGTTTAATAATTATGATGCTGCAGTACCCACAGAATGTTAAGACCTTTGAGGTTTATAAAGGATCGCATTGAATGATGTCTGAAACAACATGTCCACATTACATTAGCCTCGTACCTCTTTCTCTTTCCATTATACGCTCCTCTTGTCTCGAAATTCATTCCTACGCCAAATTCCACACAGTTCGACATAATGGCAGGAAAAAAGATTATCACTGTCTTCGGTGCCACAGGCGCCCAGGGCGGCGGGGTAGTCAACACTTTCCTCAACGACCCAGCTCTGAAGTCGGAGTGGACAGTCCGCGCTGTGACTCGCGACCCGTCCAAAGATAGTGCCAAAAAGCTTCAGGAGCGTGGTGCCGAATTGGTCTCGGTAAGCAGTCACTTTGCTGATTCTATGGCTACATGCAGCAATGTTAATAATGCCCAGGCCGATCTCGACGACAAAGCATCTGTCGTCCAAGCCGTTGATGGCGCCACCGCAGCTTTCGCTGTAACTAACTACTGGGAGAAACTCAGCATGGAAGCCGAGATACAGCAAGGCAAGAATATCGTCGACGCGGCGAAGGTCAGTCGCGTTTCTTTTCATCACGAATCACTGTCGAGAGCCAGCATGGACTGATCGTAAACAGGAGACCGGTTTGCCTCACCTCATCTGGAGCTCCCTGATCCACGTCAAAGAGTGCAAGTCTGCCTCTACATGCTCATTCGGAAACGTTGGAGTCACTAACTGATGCCATCTAGTAACCAATGGAAAGCTTACTCATGTTTATCACTTCGATGGGAAGGCGGAGGTTGAGAAGTACGCTCGCAAGATTGGCGTACCTGCGACCTTCTTTCTCGCTGGCTTCTACATGTCCAATATTCCGCAACAGATGCTCCGATATGACCCTAAAAATAGTGCTTGGGTGCTAGCGATGGCGATGCCTGACACGGCTCAGGTTCCACTGTTCGATCCAGCCAATACTGGCATCTGGGTCAAGGCCATCGTTCTCAAGCGTGATCAACTTCTCGGCAAGCGTGTCCTCGGTTCGACCAGATACACAACGCCGCTTGAAATGATTGAAACGTTCAAGGAAGTCTTCCCTGAGGCTGGAAAGACCGCGTCCTTCTTCCGGGTTCCTGACGAAGTCTTCGCTCAAATAACGAAGGATGCCATGGGTGTGCCTGACTGGATTGCTGAAGAGATGTTGGAGAACATGCGCCTGATATACGAGGGTGGCTACTACGGATTTGAGCCTTTGGATGAGAGTCTTGCGATTCTCGAGGACGCCCCGACCACATGGGCTAATTTTTTGAAGGCATCGCCTGTGTTTAAGGATTTGAAGTAGTGTTTAGGGAGTTCCATGACACCACGAAATTGCATGACTGTACCGCAAACGCTTTGAATCGAGAGGCCTATTGAAACCGCAAGCTGGAAATGTGGTACCTCTTGTATATGTGTACCTTCATTCATAAGATGCAAGAACCAAAGGCACCGATCGCAAAACGCGTGGTGCATTTGTGTCGAAAAGACAACGGCTCAACGTCAAGGGAAGTAGATACTTGCAGCACGTGCTTTGTGTGTGATCGGCTCTGCGAGAGATTGAACTATGCTCATTCTTAATTTAGCCCGGTGTTGCGTCTACCGGGTCCTGTCGTCAACGCTGCGATGGTGAAGGGGGTGAGGCAAGCTGAAGTGCCACCTGAACAGTCTTGGCAAACTCGGGCTGTGGGGCTTATCCCATAAGATGATGCTAGTGTACACTATGATATTATTTGACAACGTTGGTTCAGAAGTGGAATCTTGTACTGGGGCCCGGAGAATTTGCCCCTCGCAAGAAGCAATGGATAGCGGGAGATGTATTCCGCTCTTGCATGCCTACCAATGACTGCCCCACGGCGTCACTTGACACGATTCCTGCCCATGTCGTTCGATTTGATTGCTTGGGGTCAACCAGGCAGCAAAACCGCGATGGAGTAAGTGCTATCGGTGGAGATCAGATACGAGATTATTCTAGCTAGGACTATATCACAATTGGTATCTCCTACGTTTCTTAGATCTCTGGTGGAAGACGGGGCTCTCGTGCATGTAACGTTGTGAGCTTCTCCTTCGGAATTAATACCTAGTTATACAAGCAAAGGGATCAAGCCGAATTAAGAGTCATTCTGTCCAAAATGTGTTCCAATATTTCACCTCCCCAAACGATCTGTCTAATCGGGTGTTGTGTTCAGTCAAACTCCGATCAAACTACGATAGTTTTCTGGAATTCCACCGGGAACTCGTAGTCGGCATACCCCTTGGACGACCACACCTCGTAGAATGTGTTTCTATCGTATGGAGTGAGCGGGATCTCTTCTCTGATTCTGAAAGGCAGATCCGGGGTAGATATAAAATGGCGACCAAAAGCCACCAAGATATCCCTACTTTCCCATTTCTCCGCGACATCTCGGGCCGATCCGGAGGTGTAGCCACCAGCCAGGATGGCTGGTTCTGAGCGTTCCATGCATTGATAGCAAAATCGGGCGGCTCCCGGTCGTCGCCATCCACGTTCCCATTAACTCGCGCCTCAATCAAGTGCAAATGAGCCAGATCCAAGGCCCCGAGCTCCTTAACGACATGCGTGAATTGGGGTACAGGGTCAGCCAAACGCATTCCTTGATACCGTTACCATGGAGATAGATGAACGTCAACTCGTTCCGCTCCGATAGCTTCAGTCACGGCTCGAGCAACCTCCAGAATAACGCGAGACCTATTCTCAACACTGCCACCGTACTTGTCCGAGCGATGGTTGCAGTTATTCTGTGCGAACTGGTCGATGAGATAACCACCGGCACCGTGTATCTCAACACCATTAAAACCGGCCTCGATAGCATTTCGAGCATCTTGCGCATATCGTTGAACGGAGCGTTGAATGCCAAGCTTAGTAGCAGCTTTCGGTACTGCTGCATCTTCCTCGAACGGCTCAGCGCTCGAGCTGACGATGTCGAACCCTTCGGCACGCGCTACGTCAGGCATCGCTGCGCGGCCCAGGGCCCAAAGCTGTAAGAATATGAAGCCTTTCTTTTCGTGTACAGCTCGGGTAACTTTCTTCCAAGCGTCGATTTGTGGTTGACTCCAGATGCCCGGGGCGTTAGGATCTCCGCCAGCCTCTCTAGATATAAATGTAGCCTCGCTGATGAGGAGGGCGCCAGGGACAGATGCAGGCTGGCTGTAGTACTCGGAGGCTAGGTCGGATGGGACATGATTGTCGCCAGCTCGAAACCTGGTCAAGGGCGCCATGACAATGCGATGCTGGATTGTGATTGGTCCGAGCGCCAATTGTTGAAAAAGCTACTGATCTGCCATGTTGATGCAGGTTGGAGAGCTGGCTTTTCCGGTGGTGAACGTAATTTACAGACGAAGGGTTGACGAGATAGAAGTAGTTGGTGAGAGAAAGCTGACAGGTTTACCAGGAGCCAAATCATCAGGCAACAAGTATACGAACCGGTCATGTCCATATATGTACACGCGTACCTGTAGCAGACCATTTCCTAAGTCTTGTGCCATTGTTGCAGGCACGATGACAAGTCGACAAGTAGACTTGAAAGAGCCCAACCTAATATTGTTTTGTTCTTAATGTGCGTTATTTTTACGGGCATGATGACAAATTGACTACTAGACTTGAATGAGCCCCATCTGTTCTTGTTCGAATAACTATTCTATGGCATGAGCGTGGTTTGACTCCTTCCGCCAGACCGTGACTGCCCTGGTGGCTCTTACTTCACCTGAGAACAAACCTGTGTACAAAGACTTGAGAAACCATGGTGTCAAAGTTGCTCTAGTCGATCTTAATGCATCCGAGGGCAAATTTGTTGAAGCCATTTCTGCAAGTGGTATTATTGTATCAGCTCTTGGATATACTAAACTGGATGCTCAAAGCGTGTTGCCTAATGCAGCAAACTTGGAAGGCTGCAAGGTAAAACGCCTCCTTCGATCAGCTCTCATATGTGTAATCGGTAAATGGTCATGTGTTCATGGTTTCGCTCGTGTGATTCAATGGATGGCCAATCATTGTTTGCATATAATCTGGTCGAAATCATACAACCCCTCAACTATGCAACATTGAGCTTTCGTTGCAGCGGCCTACAGTAAGCAACAGCGAGCCATGCTACAGCAGACTTGTCAATTCATCTACCCAAAATCGAATGCAAAGGTGCTAGCTGCTTATCCCTAAAGGAATCCGAACCTATGCATTTCAAATTGAAGACGCGAGAGAGCTGTGCCTCCCTTGGGTTTGAGAACCCGCTCAATTCACGAATGATGATCTTAGTGGTTGCGTAGGCGGTATGTTGACGTGCAATGAGAAGCATTGTCTTCGGATTTCTATTCCTCGCCTACTGAGATGCCCAAGTACAACATTTCTAAGTGATATCTTTTGAGACTTCCAACAGTTGGTAATGATATGCACCTTTGAGAAAGCAGTTCAAAAAGTGTAAGTCGATAATCATATTCACAATCTCTCAAACCTTGCTATGGTATTGAGGTCGAGTCAATATCCAGGCCATCTTTCGGTCCTCGTGAAGTACCGACCACGTGCTTCCATATAAGCCTCGAGAGTAAGCCAGTCAAGCTCGCTGGCCTGACTCCAGACGTCTCTGCACCTGCCGTCGCCCAGCTCTTCTACATGCAGGTTTCTCTCCCAAGCATCCCGATAGACACCGGTCCAGGAAATAGGCTCTTCCGGGTCGATTCGGTGGGTGTTCTCAAGGCCCGGTGTGACGGGCAAAGGGCACCGAAGACCGTCTCTTTCCAAGGATGGAGCAAGCAAGAACCTCACCAGATTCGTCTTTTGCTCTCCTGTCAGCTCGCATATCCTATAGGTAACCTCATCCCGGTCAGGATGGATGAACACGGCATCTGACGCTGGTGCCGTCTTCCGATCGAACAGGATAACACCGCCAAGAATCCGCGACTCCGCCCAGTACCCGACCATGTCAGCAACACCATCGGGATATTGCTCGTGATCGAAGTAAAATGTGTGTTTAAAAAGTGTCGGAAGTGGTCCGTCAGGATATCGTCCCCACCACCAATTCCAGGCCTTGTTCTTGGGAGGCACCCATGTCTCGATGCCATCATCCTGGTGACCCTTACTATCCAGCTTGTATAGATGTTTGGCAACTTCGTGGACCGCGACAGCTATGAATTCAATCAAGCGCGTATTGAAAGAGTCTGATCCTGTTGGCTGCGCCTGGAGAGCATGGAGGAGCTGTGTATTGGGTGAGATCAGCAACTTCCAAAGTTCTAAATGTAACATGGCTGCAGAAATCCCTACCGAAGTATTAAACTTCAAATCCTCAATTTCGAACGTTCTCAGAATCTCTCCTGTCTTCTCAAGGGCGCCCGGGCATAGCGATTCATGGGTGAATAAGGGATGATCTGGCTCCAACTCCAATCCTCCATGCGTATCTTCAAGGACAGATGGGAGCGGGAGACCATCCACAATTTGTGCCAAAGTGCTCTGCGCGATCTCGGTTGACAAGGTGTTGCGTAATGCTCGAGCCACTAATTCGTGATACTCTCCGTCCAGAATATTGATGGATGATTTGTCAGACTTGACGCCGGATTCCGCCATGCTAAGAGCTCAAGACTGCGATAGCTTGTTGGACGAGTTCCTCTATGATCCAAGTATGACGGGAAGGTGGTTGGTGCCTGCCGAGTTAGAAGGGAAGTTTTAGAAAGAAGAGAAACTTGGTTGTACAACAGCTTTGATTTAAATTGAAATCGCCTTGCTTATATAATCAGGAAAGTGAGCAAATTCAACGTCAGTTGGTTGTGCCGCTCACGAGCTTCCAAAATATATCGACCATTTCCTCACCTGTATGAGGTCGAATTTCCCCATGGTCAGAGTCCGCCGTACTGAAGGAGAAGCCATGGCCATGCGCTTTGGCGGCATCGATGACATGAAGAAATTCAACCCCAAGGTCGCCGGAGACATGTACATCAGCAGGGACATTATCAACGCTCTTCTTTATTGTATTCAAGAGGGAAAGCAAACTCACGCCACGCGTTTCAAGTTCCAACTTTACATCTCAATAGCTCATGAAATGGTCCATTTCATGTATGGGTTCCTCACTGGTGCGAAAGCCCGCACTGTCCACACACCAAGGGCGGTGGTGATGGACGGCTTCGTCGAGGGTTCAGTGGGAGAGTCTGGCCGTTATTGGGAGGGTATATACTTGGGAGGTGCGGTAGAGATGTGGTCTACCGTTGGTGAGCCATTGGGAAACATGCAATCTGGGGAGCCATATCTCTTTGAGGGCGCCCGTCCCAGCGCGAAAGGGTGGCCTGTATCGATGGACTATATCACACAATTTGTCCAAGGTCAGGCTGCGTTGCCTATTCCAAAAGCTGGCACATCCAAGATCCGCCGTGACCTAGAGATTAAGGAAGGCCGCACTGAAATGAGTCGCATTCGCTTTCGAAAGCGTGCTAAGAAAGACACAGGCATCCCCACGACATCTCCTCCTCGCAAGCCTTGATTGGCTAGGACTTTACAAATGTTTACTCGGCTGGCCGGGGTCAATAAGGCAATTTTGAAGCTGAAGAACACTTTCGGGGTCTTCATTTAGTCTTTCCTTACAGTGTAGCGGAATATAACTGAAAACAGACCACAAACCGGAACCTGTTCGATGACCTAGATGCATGTGACGGATGATTTCATGTTGATCAGGCAGGAATGCTCGGTGAATTGGAATTGCTGACAGCCTCCATCCCCTTTTTCTTCCAACGAAACTAATGACATGCACAATCGTTGCGGGGGACTATCCTTTCACAATGTGATGCGCAAAATGCACAGCCGCTTTAATCCCCGGCCGAGATATTGAGTGCTCTTCCTAAACGCAGTGTAAGCATCTGGGTTTATCTGCCTGGGGGACTTCGGTGCTACCAAGACGACGTATACTTTCTCTGTGGCGCCGGCAACATTGGTCCATCTCACAAAAAGCTGCCGCGTGAGATTAATGTGCTGAAAGTCTTTCACTGCCTCACGTCCATCAATCTCCCAGGTGAGGAAGAGCACTGCCACATCGTGAATGTTGCCTGAGCTGTATCTCCTCACAACACGAGAGAGCAGTCCACACAGGCGGCAGGAGTCTTCTTCGCGCCTGACATCACCAAAAGTGATGAGCGGTGTCTGCACATTACCAGCGCCTGGACCTAATGGCTTGATTGGGCTATTCTCAGATAGCCGTCTCGTCGGCCCGCTATCAGACAATGTCTGGTTCCCACGAGTAGAGTTGCTGCTGATGATGATAAACTTTTCCACTCCTAGTGCCAGTGTCTGACAGGACTGCAAAGCCAGTGCTGCGCCCGCCCTGTCAGCTGACTTGGATCTTGTTGAGGGTCAGTAATCAAACTTACCTGGGCGACTCCAGGTTCGCTAGACACCAAGGTCGCCGCTGAACTCGCCGCGTCCGCCATGTCGGGCAGCGTCCGTCGAAAGAGCTCACTCACCAAGCCGACAGAGAGAAACAGAGAAGATGCGGCATATTGAGGAGAAGTGAGGAATTCGAAGGAGATAAGGTGGCATCACTGCATAGAAGCGGGGCTGGTAAGCACTGCGGGCAGATTGTTTACCTACTACGTTGTGTTAGCTGCCCGAACCGCCTTGGTTAAGCACACAGCCTCAAGTGCTGTCCCGGACATCCTGGACATGCCCTTGATCTGGGTCGAGACTAAGGCCATTGAAATCTCCATTGACCTACCTATGGCAATGGAGAGACACAACGATATCAATTCGTTTTCTGTAGAATTTCTCAACCTCGAGGCAGTACCCGGAGCAGTTGACATGGGTGTCGAAGACATGGCGGCCAAATACTTACTGCCAAGGCTCTCAACCACCACACCCCCACTCCTTTAGGTGTGGAGGGGTAATTTGTGAAAGTGAATTGCCCCCAACCGAACAACATCCCTATGCGAGTGGTACAGATCTGCACGGCTACCGCCGATTGGCCTGCAGATCGTTTCGAACGAGAAGTTTTTGATTCTTCTTGCAAAGTGGGAGAACTGTCCACCGAGAAGGCAAGATGATGCCGATGCGCTCTGCTGCCCTGTCTCTGTGGCTTTGTCTTTGGTGAAGTTTGTTCCTAACTTGCAACACCAGATAGTTGAAGTAGAAAACGTGCATTGAAAACCACGCGATAGACTACAATCCAAACATGGAAACTGCCTAATTCCGGGCCTCTGTGAGAGAAGTTCAATGTTAGGGGACTGACGCAGTCACTCAGACATTAGGTGGCGGTCACACTTTTGGGCACCACACTAGATAATGCTGAATATCCTTCAATGACTTGCTTTGTATATATTTTAACACATCCTTACTCGACGCCCAATTGTGATACTTCTTCAATGCGGGACGTTAGCTGACATCGGGTCATTAGTTGACGTCGGGTCATACGCTGCGATCTGAGCGTTCTGCCCAAGTGCGTACCATGCCAAGACAAGCAATAGCCCGAGAACCTCCCGACATGACGATGGGTCATAATTGATACAAAGCACAGGTGGGGACACAAATGGCGGGCCTTAGTAAGTAACCATTAGACCATATGCTGAGGAAATCCATGGGTCTCAGCTCAGCTTACGGCGTCATGTCATGAGGTCTGAATATTTCTAGGGCCACCGGCCATCCTTCGTCTCGGAGTAATTATTATTCTCGACCCAAAAGACATCCTGTTCACAGCTACCACAACTTCTCTGGTTTTCTTTCATCGAACGAAGAAAAAAGTCACAACAAGCCCTCTGATTGAAAAATGCCTTCTAAATCACGTCAACGCTGCCGCGTCGCATGGCTCGAACCAATCGACACCGACGAATCCCCCAAGCTCTCCCCGCTGCACCTGGAGGACATATTCCTTCTCGACTCGTTGAACACATATTCCTGGATCGCACTAGCCGGCGTGTTCTGGGCTGTGTTCCTGACAATTCTGGGAGTGGGCCGCCCAGCTCTCTTCGCTGTGGTGGCTGTGGTACATTGTGCGGTGGTTGGCCTTGTTGCCGGAGTAGCAGCGATATCCGCCCGTGTCTGGCCCTCCGAGGAGGCCATAGACGACAAGATAGCCAGGACCTAGCTGCTTCTGGGCCTCTGCTGGAATGTTTTACGCGTGAATACGAATTTCAGCCACCGAAACTAAGTTTCCTCGAGCAGCACGGACTACATGGTGGGAGGTGGTGAAGAGAGTCTCCCGGCGTTCACACCAAGAGTTTCAATGGAGAGGGCGCTGGACCATACGGATACGGAGATTCATTTCTCAATATGACACACATGCACTTCGGTTCTACTCGACGAGCGATTCAGAGGAGCCCAGAATTGCGCCTCGGACAGAGGAGAAGGCTGAAAAATTGTCCATCGGGAGTACAAGCTCGGGTTTCAACAACAGAAGAGCATGGGAAACGGTGTGTCGGAAATGGAGCTGCAGACTATACTCGCTCATTAAGACTTTCACAACGGTGTCATAATTCCAAATGGACGGAACACGCACGTATAGTTGCAGCGATTTAAAATGGTCTCCATGGATTTGGGCAACGCGAATCGCGGGATGGAGCGGTACGGGAATGTCTCGAGCATGGCAGCATTTGTGACCCCTGTCATAGACTCACCAGCCTCGAAGTTTCAATAATGCACCGCGCCTTGGAGACCGAAAATGATTCAGACGAAGTAATAGTTCGACTTGTACCCAACACTTCAATGAAAGAATTGCTCTAGTTCCTGTGTGTGCGCTCCGATGCCAAGTTCTTGAAACCTAGCTGGGCTGACAAGATACCTAAGCTATGTGGATGAACCCAGTGTGTCTTGCGGAAGTTTACCCTATCGGTCCTAGCACTAAGTATACTAGCCTTTAACCTGCTGATGAGAGCCGCGCTAAGCATACCAATGATAGCAGCCATCAGCAGCGATAGTACGGTTGTCCTGGCCTTCGCTGGCGGACCAGGACCGGTCAGGTTCCGTCCTCCTTTGGGAAACTTTCCGAAAACTACGGCCCCTTCCGGCTTGAGGTCCTCCTGAACGGGGGCACTAATTTGGTTTCGCCCGATCTTGGGTGGCTTCCGCAACTCTTGGATGCGGATGTAGGGGCGGCCAGGCTCAAAGGGTTCAAAAAGCGTTGGATTCTCATCCTTGCGCCATTGCAGATTGGTCTCCTTCAGCTGAGTATACTGGTCACCACCCTCGCTGAGCTTTCGAAGACAAGGCATGCTTGCCGTAAGTAGCCCTCTGCCGCATGGGACGGCTCTCCAAGTAGGGCAGTCTGAGGACCGGTCTAAATCGGGCAGGATGACCTCCCCAAAACTGTGGGGTTACTGGCGATTGCCCACCATGATCGGTTTGCTTCGTGGTCTTTGTTCGCCTTTCTCTGCTTGTGCACATCTGGGTCTAGGCCGCGGAGCTGTGTATATTCCTATCCTCTGGTTTGAATGGGGTCCACTTCCACTTGGGAAGTCGGGCGTCCGGTTTCCTCCGACCAGATAGTAAGGAGAGGAAGATAGTGACCACATGAACGAATCGAGTTTTCTTCGTGTCCTCTTCCCACAAGACCTCGTTGCGACACGCATCTAGTGCGGCGAGTGTGGCTGCTCCTCCGTCTCAGTGGTCGCAGCATATCGCAGCTTCGCCCTGATGCTATGGGCAAGGTCCAAACTGGCTAGGAAATGATGGGTCATATCCAGCGCAACGCTGAGCTCCGGCACGATCTAGGCGCATTGTGCTTCGGAGTCGTTACAAAATAAACAAAAAAGGGGGGGGGGGGCGCTGCCGTGTGATGCATTCCGTGATAAGTACGGTTGGCCCACGTGGTCGGCTGGAAGCATTTCTGCTTGTGCTCTCCGTACCTTATAGCCGAAAGGAATGTCACAGGTCATATCAATTCTCAAGATCTTCGCTATTCCAGCTGAAATATTGCCCCCGACATTAACATTACCCCGAGTGAAAAGTTCTAGCTCAGGCCCTGCATTCGAAAGACCTGAATCCCGGACTGTCCGACGCTGAAAATCTTCGGTACCCATGAGCACCTTCGCATAAGGCCAGCAGCCAAGGAATGCCCTGCTATTGATGAGAAAATCGAGATCCGTTGTCTGGTACCAGGAGTTAGACAGCGCCATTTCATTTATATATTTGATACCATGCCTTTGTCGACGTCATAGTCAAAGGATATCCGATCACTCTTTGCCTCAACAAAGTGCCACTAGACTTTTTCTCCAACTCTTGAGTTGGAACCAGCATGGAAATTCCCTCAGAATCTGGTCTAATGTGGCTGCGAGAGACAAGTCCTTGATTACTATGGTTAGCGAAGTCGATCAGATAATAGACTTCAGCAAGATACATCATGAGGAGCACCGAGACCTCAAGCCCTAAGCCGGCATCCCGCATACCAGAATACTTCGCCAAAGTAATGGAATCCAGCAATTTCCTAATTCTCCAACCCTGACAGGAACAGAGCGTGGACTCAGTAACGTAAGCTCAAGGAAGGGGGAACTCGGGATCCACGTCAAGCACATGTATAAGCTGGTCATGCTGTCTCCTTGAGGCTTACGGAAAGTCGCTGTAAGCCACGCAAGCTGCTCTAATGTCTCGATAACATCAAGGTGTGACCTAGTAATTTCGACGCTGGCCGACTCTAGCTGGTTAAGTTTGCTGATAATAGGCTCAAGTTTCAGCCTCAAGCAGTAGTTCTGGGAGAATTCAATGTCTAGAAGGACTTCTTAGTTACTGTTCGGAGACTTGGGACGTTCAGATGAAAACCAAATAAAGATACCCGATACTTACCACAGGCTGTCTTCATGACAGCCTCATAGAATTCTCTCATCATGTCAGTCCCCGTTTCTAGCCATGTCTGCGATAGATTCTCAGCGCAGGAAGCGGCCTGAGTATCACTGGAATTCCCTGTAAATATAAAGGTCTGAGAAATATTAGACGGATCCTCGATGTCTATTTCCCAGCAGGCAAGCACCTCCTAGGTATCTTGTGTGACACTTGAGGGTTGTAACATCAGAGTCATTATGAAATAAATCCAACTCATCCAGAGCAAATTTTATGAGTTGTCTGGTGTTGGGAAAGGCAGACAGGTAGATATCTTCCCGAAGCCAGTGAAAAGGTCCAATCGACCTCATGAAGTTTTTCATGGTTTCAACGTTTTCGATACCTGACTCATCTCCATCTTCGACTTCTGCGTTGGCTTCGTTCATATCATCCTCATCAATTTCATCTTCGGCTTCGCTAGGAGATGTTTGAACTTGAGCAGATAGGGATGAGGTTGTGGTGTCAGCGATGTATCGGTTCAGGGTCTCCGTGTGGACCGATTCCGGCACCGTCACTGGCGCTAGCATTGCATTTTTCTGCGTATCCTCGAGGGAGATTACGTTGGTAACGCAGTTGCTAACTATTGCGGCTCGGTTTCGTAGCTGTAAAGGCGAAGGGGGTCAGATAGGAAGTCTCAGTATGATCCCGGTACAAGGGTTGCTAGGCTTACTAGAGCTGCAAATTGCTTTTCAAGCTTTGTCTCTACTTCCCTACGGAGCCATGATGCAAGAAGACGCAGCAACGTTGTAGAGTGAATGCGGAAAGAATCAAGTCCAGCGCGGGCTACGCTAAAGTTCAAATAGGCTTCATCACCAGATCTTCGAGTAGTAGAAATGCAACAGCCTCATCCATGCTTGAAGAACCATCGCCAACAGCAGTCGATCCAGACATGTCACTCTGACCAGCATCAGATGACCCAGGAACAGAATCCGTTTCGACAAAACATCGTACGACAGCTCCTTGTAGGCCAAGACTCCTTGCCAAAGCCCACTCAATCGTTCTGATTGGCGCATCAGTAAATTGGCCATCCCAAAGCCTTCAGGGCTGAATGAAATCGTAACCGTCTCGATGTGCTGCCATTTCCCCTAACACAGACATCAATCCTTCCGGGTGATGCAATTGCTCATTCTCGCTCAAACTCAGAAGGCCATCGGCCTGCTTCTGGTGAGCATACTGTAACAGGGTTGCAGCTATGCCTGCTGCAATAGGAGTCGCGAAAGACGTGCCAGATAATAGTTGCACCGGATCTCTTTGTTGGGGACCAGGCACAAGGATTCCCTCACCTAGTGTTGAAAAGTTGTGATCCTGCTTTCGAGGCGATGGGTTGAAGGCTGATCTTTTTGCCAAAGCCATGAGCAGAGTGGATGCATATAACCTCACGGAGCCTCGCCAGGAAGCTCCTAGCTTGACTCCTGCCACCAGAGGCCGCAGCAAAGACCAGAACCCCGTGCATAGAGGCACGCTGAATAGCTTCGCGAAGTTTTGCAGTCCCCTTACTGAAGCCAAATGATATCGAAATGATATTTACTTTCCATCCTTCTATGGAATCGTTAACGGTCTGACAACAATTCTTACTTCTCTTCGTCTAAAAGGGAGTGCACGAATTAAGCTTACCTGCGTAATTTGTGAATCTGGGCCCACACTGTCGCCTTCAGCCGCTTGTACATGCGCAATCAGTAGGTTTGCTCCCGCAGCAGCCCTGGAAATTAAGTCCGCATGAATAAAGGCCACATTGCTGATATGCTGCCGCATTCCTTGAACGCTTTCAGAAAAGCTTCTGAGTGCTCTAATACGGAGGCCAAGACGAGGACCGATGGTTGCCCAGTCATTCACTTTCGAGTCTAAGGCAATGATAACAACCTTGATGGGCGTCTTCCTAGCTGAAGGATCCCATACGGACAGACTCTTTGTCACTTCTGCCAATTTTCGCAACCATTGCTCGGACGCCGTAGGCCTAGTGGCAAATTAACGACATATAGCAAGCATCCCAAGGCATTCTTACATTTCAGAAGGCGTTATCTCCCATATACCCTCGAAAGTCTGACTGGGAGAGCTCCCGAGTGATCGAGATGGAGGGTGTTCCATGTCTTTGATGATGCTCCTCTCAAACTCGATTCGATTCAGAGGTGCGCGGAGAAGATCGATTCACGGGCAGTTGCCCTGGGCTACGTGGAAGGAGTTCGGCGGGCTTCGAGATGCTAAGTAGCTCCTGTTTGGAACGAGCCATAGACATGCTGCCACAGCAGCAGGAAAGATTGTGACATGGAAAGAACCAGTCGAAGCTTTAGAGGCACGTCGGGTCAATATTGAGTTGATTTGAGTTCGGCACGGGTACTGAAATTGGAAAGAGAAGGCAGGGAAGTGTACGGAAGAATGACGAAGCACATACTTGTATTTGGAAGGTGGTACAGACATAATGTAATCTGACCTGAACGTGAATCTAGTCCAAGGAATAGAGCAACTACTGAGTGATACCACAGGTTTTTCGCGACATTTCGCTTATCATTCCAACTATCATTATGTTTTGGTTGGAGTCCATCAACAGGAGTCCGAGTTGACATCGGTTTCGGTATTTGTGCCTGGATGACATGAGGTCTGTGGCCGCTTTAGTCGGCCAGAGCAGTTCCATAAACTTGTAAAACATCAAATATTAAAGTCCGTTGGTGACGATTGAGACGACCTTTTCTTTTATATCAGAATGACTGGCTTTGAGGAATTGCACGTCGCTCACACAGATATTTCTGTTTTGTATCGAGAAGCAGCTACCGAGCATTTTATAAAGCCATGGATTCAAAGCGGTGATACCAGATGGTTTCTCGTGAGATATCTAGTATTCCTCTATTGAGATTGCTGCAGTTCAATCCAGAAAAAGTTAAAAGATAGAATTAAGGACAGTCAAAACAAATCTAGCACAGTAGAGCTTCCCTACTGCAGAAGTAATAAGTTATACCATACACAGAATCTTGATACGTTCAAGCTGCCAACCATAGCCTGCCTGCTAGATACAGGCATCAACTCGTATGCCCTCCAATGCAACCTCCACATAAGGCAGGCAAGCACCAGATTAAGCTTTTCAAGCCTCGCTAGCCGCAGGCCACACATTCCCATCTAAGAAGGAGAGAAGAAAAAAAAGCTGACGTCGGCCCTTCTCGGTTGCATCAATGGCACAGAGGGGGGGTAAAAGAGGCCCACCCGCTTTCCGCATACAGGCATACCGCAAGTCCGGACCCCCGTGCACGGGACATTATTGTTAATAATTGTCCCATTGGCATTACGCCAACCCCGCCGCTTTCCTGGCTCCCGGCCCTACCGGCGGGCCAGCAACGGCCCGAGCACGAGAGCGAAGGCGACGGGGGGGACTCTCAGTGTCTTTACCTTGGGACGCGATCGCTTAGCTGATCTGAGTGCACATGTGGTTCTGGCTGGACACGGTCTCGAGATACTTTTGCTGGGGATTGATGTCCGAAGGGTGATAATCGCGATCAACAGGGCTGGGTGCAGCTATCAGATGGTTCAAGCGGGCCTACGGTGTGGGTTGGCCTGGGACCTATGCATCATACCGCTTGCTGCCCGTCAATTTCCCCATGTCCGGTTTAGGACGTCGGATCCGAGACCTGCATGTGCAGCATCGACAAGACAGCCCAGAGAAAGGGAAGAAAAACTTGACCATTCACAGTAGCAACAATGGGCATCAATGCATCTCAAGAGGTATCAAAATTCGAATTCGCTATCGCTTTAAAAAAAAAATCACAAACTTTGTTGCGCCCAGATACTCCACCCAATTCGCAATCCCGTGATATTCCCGCAGCCGCAGAGTCACAATCTATCCCAGAAAAACCAGCCTAGCCCCACACAAAGCAGGAAAAGATAGCGAGGTAGGCAAAGCAGGGGCCCGTTAGGTTTCCCTGCCCTGGACCACTCGCGCTAGGGAGAAAAGACGATGCGACAACAAAAGCCGCGGGCGGAGAGAGAGAGAGAAAAATGAACTCGGTGTCCCCGCGGCGCCTTTCGGGTCGATGCGACCAGAGACGGCGCTACGCGCTACTGTCGCACTCCCGCATTGCAACCTCCGATGATGGGATTTCAATGCGGGCCGAAAGATGCCGATGTACGCCCGGGAATAGCGTCTATGCAAGTTGTGTGTACACAGCAGTAGGTGTTCCGTGTCCAGACATTCACCCTTTTTTTTTCTTTCGGTGAATTTCGGGGGTTTGATGGTTGGTTGGTTGGTTATTTGGTTGCGGTGGGTTGCGGCATTTGGTGGGAGAGAAGAACGTGGGATGAATATGGATACAGGGGGGTGGGACGAGAGCCGCATTTCCGTTGCGACGGACCACCCCACGCTCGACTCATGCTAGCTAGGGCCGGGCGCACGGAGCTCTCTACTTGGAGCCAGTCGTCGAGGCCGAGCTGATGGAATCTGCGGAGCTCGTCCGAGATGACTTGACGCGCTCACTATGGGGAAACAAATGGTAAGCGTTTTTGTTTTCTGGGAAAAGGCTTGGCGGCATCTCTTGGCCTGCATGGTGCGTGCCCTGGGGGACCGCTAATGTGGTATTGGAGCACTGGGGCAAGCACTTACTATGATGAGCGATCAGTGTGGACTTGGGCGATGTATGAAGCACCTCCGGTCTTGAACTTGAACTTGAGGGGCTTGTTCTCAAGGACGGACTTGATGTCCTTGGCAGCAGCGGGAGCAGAACCAGACATTGTGTATCTTGTGTGGGATGGAAAAGAGGAAAGTTGGTATAGCAGCGGAATCGAGGATGCTGTGCTTGGAAGAAATTTCTGAGATACAATGAACCACCGAAAGAAGATGAAACAGAGCAAAGACGAAGGGCAGGACGAAGGCGGACGAGAAGACGAATAAATAATTGAGCGTCGAGGTACGTCTCGTGGGGACTAGTCATCCAGAGACGTCGTGGACGCGGTCACCGAAAGACCGAGATGAGAATGAGCAAGTGCAAGCGCACATACGGCTGCACGGTACGTTGGTACGGGGTACGGGTACCGTACCTTGAACGAGTACCTCTGGGGGTTGGTCTCTGTGTCACTGAGCGATTTTGCAGCAGCCGCAGCCGCAGGCCCGACGGGGTCCAGCCCACCCCACAACAGGCATTTCCTGGCGTTGCTGATTGATGAGGCACTGTAATTACCACGCCCTCGGGCAGGCCTTTGGTCATGGTGGGAAGGAAGCTCGGACCGGGGGATCAAGGACAGACAGGACAGGTCGAGGCGACCCCTTCCTTGGGACCACCAGGCAGGGTCCAGGGAAGCTTGTACAGCACTGTTGCTCATCTGAATTCCGCCCACTCCTCCCTACCCACCACCCAATTCGGCGCCGAGACGGCGACGCTGTAGAGCCGAGGGCGAGCCTCTGAGGTGCGTACGTGTGCGCTGAGTGACAGCGTACACGTGTGTGGTTGCCCTTCAGGGCTTGGGGCGATCTGATGGGTTTGCATCCCTGCCCTCGTGCCTTCGTAGAGGTGCCCGCGCTCGGAACAGACGGCAGAGAATGGTGCCCCGTGCTCGAGTGAGCACTAGCACCCACAACAACCTCACCAGTTCGACGAGGCTGGGATTTTCCGAGGATGGCCCAAACTACGCGTGTGTTGTAGTACTGCATTGTGCAGCACGGAGAGTGGGGTGGGCTAAGGTCGTGCATCCGTAACCGTGCCCCCATGCTCCGACGCAGGCATTGGCGTTGGTGTCGTCCGGTGCTACTCTAGCCAGGGTGTGATTTGGTGCTTCTAGAAGGACGCTTCGCATGATGGAGCGACATGTCGGATAATTTGTTGTCCTTGGCTTGCATTCCTGCCATCCTGGGTCGATCTCCGAGGACACGCCTGCTGCCGGTCTCGTCGAAACGACGATCAACCAAACCTTGTGAGGGTTATGCTGTAATATTCGTGCGTTTTCAAATGCGGTCGAGCCTCACCGCCGGGGAGATCGTCCAGCTTGCCAGCTTAGAACACGCGCGACCGCTATTGCCGTGCCGTTGCAGGATGACGGGATTCTCACTGCATTTCCCTGTCCATCTGTCAAGTCTGGCTATTTGTTTGTCAAACAGGTTTCATGCCTCATGCTGCTGCATCGACGAGACTTGGTGCGTCCAGGATGCTCCCTCCTGCAGCCTCACTCCCCCAAGCGAGCCCACTCGACGCAGATTGCAGTAGTGGACTTTCGCCGAGGCTCCCTGTGGTCCTGTGGTGCCTCCTGTGGAGCTTGCTTGACTTGGTCCAACACATAGATACCTAGGTACCCGAGTTACATGGCGTGGGTAGTACACTACAACACCTCCCGTACCCCACGATGCCCCCGTGGGATAGCGGCGCATCATCATTTCCCCAGGCTGCTGAAGTGGGCAGCACAGGATGGGGCACTTGGCCCTCCCCTTCGCGAATCGCATTGCGTCTCGAGGTGCTAGCTCCAGTGTTTCCGCGATCGGGGGGTCGCCCTGCCGATGACTTTGCGATTCATGGGGCGGCGATCATCCCGCTGTCGTTGGTGGCCGTGTCTTCTCCGTCTGCCTGTCTGCCTGTCTTCTGGGGTCGACGTGTTTGTGCACGGCAGGGCTGCAGTGCCCCAGAGCTGCATCGACGGATGACTTGGCAGGCACGATGCAGTCCAGGCTGGTGTCATTGGACGAACCCCTCTTGGCAAGTCACGAGGTTTTCATACATGACTTCAATTCCCAACTCTCTTTCCCAGTTGGTCAAGTTGGTTTCGCAGCAGAGACGGGCTCAACGTCTCAACGTCTTATCTTCGCTGGCTGCAGGACCCCCCCCCCCAACATCGCGCATGCAAGCAAGACTCTCTCTCCTCTCTCGGGAAACACAAGACGCAGCGTTAAAGCTGCATCATCATCCTTCGAGCTGCACCTCATGTCTCGCTCTGAGGGATGGGCATGCCGTGTCGTCGTCCTCCGTTTTCCTGATTCGCCAACCCCCGAGACTTTGCATGCCCGACGCCCAATGCCGTCCTGCACTCGCGATGCATGGCGCACGGCTGCCGCCGATGAATCCCGCCGGCCGCCACTCAGCGCGCCTGCCTTTGCCCGCTGCCAAAGTGCGAGTGCCACATGATGACTTGTCCTGCGTGTTATTGGCGTCTTTGTTGGTACGAGGCGTGCTTGGAATATCGCACGGCGTGGGGGGTTTCGTAGTGTGCTTGAGATGGGTTGCCACTCGACACATGTGAACGCCTTTCAACTTCATGAGTCGCTGCACGGCCCGCACAACAAAATGCAACGCATCTCGTGCCCCGAATATTGCTCGTGCGTAGACTATTTTTTTTTTGTCTCAGAGAAATGCTCGTTCTGTTTCTTGACAAAGAGTAGCCATCTTTGCAAGTAAGTGTGCGATCGCGTTGGACCCTGTGAAAAAACAATCGTGGACTAGTTTAATTCACGTGGGATCTAGCTCCTTTATGTGTTCGCGATAGTGTGTTGCTGAAGCATTACACAAACACTATCTCCCCCATCGGGCTGGCGTGGGCCAGACGCGGTTGGGGAAAATAACTGGTGAGTGTGAGATACACAACTCCACGAGTCTCATTTATCATCTTCAGAAACTGAGCGCGAATATCAGGTCAATAATTGTCCCCTAACAGAGAAACACAGATATATAGGTTTATAGCATGACATAGAGCCACGGACTTCGCGAGCCGCCCGAACTGATACAGTGTCTTATGTATGAGAGCATTTTTCACAACACAGTGTCATAGCAGGTTCTTGTTGACCGCTCACCAGACGCGCCTGGCTGAGCTGGGCTATGGTACATCGTACTGACGCTTTTGAACAATCTCGCTACTGCAGGAAGTCTAATTCTGAACATTCTGTTCTAAGCAATCGGATGGTTAGAAAAGAGTGGCGCATTTGTTATTGACTCGGCCGATTTGTCTCGCGGCACAAGCAAGAAAGGTACCTATGCTTGATTCCTATCTTCTCAACTGTACCTTATCTATCAATGATACCATTGGCGTAGCTCGGATTCTGGTTTGTCGTGATCGGCCAGCTCCGGATCAGTGTAATAGGGTTCCTCATCAAGATACGCCCTGGCCCTGCGGACTGCCTCCCAAGTGTCAAAGTTGCGGTCAATACTTCCATTTCTCTCAGCCATAGCCAGCGAATTAGACGCAAAGGTCTCAGAATCTTGAAATGTCTCCTCATCTAGTACCTTTTTTATTGCTGTGAGGCGAGGGCAGCGATCCCGTTCGCGGCGTTCGAGTTCCATGATGAAGCGAACTGCCGTGCGGAGGCGGACACGTACCACTTGCTGCTTGCCATATAACTCCTCAAGCCGGCCGAGCGGTAGTGTGGCTGGACCAAGCTCAGAGAAATCGATCGACTCGGTCAAGTGGTCTTCGTTCCCGGTGCGTACCAGTAAGACGCTAAATTGTTCGAACATAATGTCGCGGGCCTCAATTTCTGTCCGTCCCTTCCAGCAATCCCGTGGATCGTCGATGACAAGGATAATAGATGGGTAAACAACCCCCATCTCGGCACCATGTTCAACCCACGAGTAGGGATCCTTTGGACTGACGGGTTTGTCCTGAGCATCTGCCACAGCGTCACAGATGCGTTTGTGGGTAGCGATTACATCTGCGATGGGTCTTGGCTCAGTTTCGCCCAACAACATCACCGGGTTCGCAATATAGCGGACTTGTTGTAGATTTGGTGTTTCTCCTCTTGTCCTGTAAACTTCCCGCCAGGCTTCATAGAGACCGCGCCCAGTGAAATCGACCCATGGGTGGTTTGGTTCACAGTTGTTGAATATCGGCTCAAAGTAGATAGCTGTAGTTTGATTGAGCCACGGGCTCCCGTAAAGGTGATCGTCTTCGTAAGGCACTTGAGAAGGATCATCGAACCGAAAGTTCAATGTTAACCACTCGAGGCGTTTTGTCAACAAAGGGTCTTCACTAGCGGGTACGTCTTCGCTTCGGCCCAAGATGTGTGCCCTGATGCGTGCTGGTAGGATGTCTCCATTCTTGATTTCGTTCACACGAGAAGTATCAATTGCTTCAATCAAGTAAGGGACATGTGGGATTTTTATAAATCCGACCATCCAAGCCTCCCTGAGCGCATGACGAAGGAAGCCGCGAAGGTGATAGCGATGGTAAATGCTCCTCAACTCGTGCCTTGTTCTCTCGGACAGCTCTGCTGTTAGTGGCTCAGGTGTTGCACCTCTGTAGTGCGGGTTGCAGTGATTCCTCGGACTATCGGGATGCAGCCGGAATTTCCAGTCGAAAGGAGATGCACTAGTGTCCTTATCGCCGAGGGTGAAAAGTGCCGGCCGACTATAGATCGGAAAGATGAATTCTCTGGTGAATCGTTCTTTGTAGATTTTCTCCCAATGAAGTATGTCTTTTGGGGACAAGACCGTTCTTGTTTCCGTCGTTGAAGTTGTATCGAATTGTTCGACGATAGTCGGAAGAGTATCGTCGAGCTTTGAGGCATGAATGCCCATGGTCATGAGTAATAAGTCGTAGTTTCAGAGACTCGGATGAGACAATCGTGTTGAGGGTTTTCAGCTATACGTTAGAAAGATGAATTAGTTCCCAGGGCCATGGGTTGGCCAAGCGAGTATTTATATAGGAAGACGGGCGCAAGTCAGTGCTTAAAACAAGCAAGTTATGCACTAACTACTTTGGTCTCCTTCCATCTTATTTAGTATGTGGGCGGACTCAGAGATGGCAAACTATATTTCAAGACCGGTCGAACGAGCAAATTTTAGTCAGCCAATAACCGTCCACTTAAATTGATATCAAGCAATTTCGACCAGTGTGTCATGGTACTCAGCGAAGGTTCGCATGATGCTTGCTGTCGTCGATTGCTGGAATGTGATGCGGCTTTGAATTGAGTAGTGTGGAAGATTTCACATCATTACATCTTCGTACGCATGCATTAGCACGGTGGCTGAACCTCCTCCTGTTATTTTCCTTGTATTAGGATTCATACACGCTCTATTAGGTTTTTTTGGGCCTCTGTCAACAGCTTTCAGGCTTCGAATCAGACAACGGTACAAAACAGGAACTGAATAAGGTTACGCCGCATATAAACCTTCCTGGATTCTACAGAATGCATAGTAGCTTGGCAGTGAAGGTCCAGGCGAGATTGTCCTCGAGACGGAACAACCATGTCTCATTTTCATGGATCGAGTACCATTCCTTGTGGCGAAACTCTTCCGACCACTGCTTCTTTGCCCGAAAGCAACTAAAATCTCCATCTCTGAACCAAATATTACCCACGAACCAGCTACCCATTCTCAGGCTAGACGGCTTCCTTCCTCAGATTTCGCATCCCTTTCAGACTTTCCTGCCTTGGCGTGTATCGGCAAACCAAGTGTATCCAATTGAGACCGAGACTGATTCAGTACGGAGTGTCAAAGGCGTCATCGCTCAGTTGTGCCGGCGAGAGGTGAGGGCTGTTGAAGTGAGCGAACGACCAGGGTAGGTCATAATAAGCTGTGGTCCGTGCCCCTCCCCTGTGGCCTGCAGCTTAGCTGGACACTCGCCAGCTCCCACCATGGACATGTGAAACTTGATCGGTACAACCAACTACCTCTTGGACCACGACTTGCGTACCAACGAAGCCTGGTGGCTGTCACTCGCCAACAAGACGGCCGAACGCCCACCATGGCCGACCTTGAAAGAACAGTGCTGGACTTCTACCAGCTGTCCGACCCGTACCCTGTCGAGTGGCCGGCCGAGAAGGACGCGAGCGACGTATCGGAAGATGAGGAGGCGAAGAAGAAGATCAACCGGCGCAAGTCGAGATACCAGGCCCTGGAGAGGGCGGTAAGCAACAGGGTTAGCATGCTTCCGGGGCAGGAGAAGTCTGCGAATGGCGTGGGAAACATAGTTCAGAAGGACGAGCCCGACCCCCTGGGCACCACCGACAGCGTCGTCAGGACGTTAAAGCAGCTCGGCGTCCCCGTGCAGGAAGACCCGCGACTACGAAATCGATTCCTCATGTCCTCAACCACCTTTTCCCCGGCGCTGTTCCTCTCCCAAATGCACTCGACAGCGGACACGCAGTCCCTGCTCAACGGCCTGGACATCCTGTCCCAATCTATCGATCAAAAGAGCGCTTCCCTTAAAGTTCTCGTCGAGTCCAATTTCGAGCGCTTCGTTCGCGCCAAGGCTACTATCGACAACGTCTACAAGGAGATGAAGTATCGTGGAGTAGACCCCACGCCGCCGACCAGCCGACCCCGCGCCCACTCCAGACATGCTAGTAGAAGTAGCTTTCGCAGTAGCAGCGGGTTGGGCCTGACCAGTCCAATGGTACCAGACCCAAGGAAAAAGAATGCGCTTGTGAAAGAGAGCGAGTACGGAGTCTCGGGCATCAAGGGCCCGCTGCTGGACGTGTCGGCAAAGGCAGAGGACGTTTGGGGGCCTGCTTTGGGCGGGCGGGATAAGGAGGAAAGGCTCAAGGATGTGGCTGCAACATTGGAAAAGCACAAGGAATACGTCGAAACTAGCGCGGCCATCGCGGAAAGCATCAAGCGCAAGGATCACGAGGCGTTGGTTGAAGAATACAACAGGGCCAGGTCGTTCGCAGACGAAGCGCGGCTGCTTGCCCAGGGTGGAAGCCAGGAGGAAAAGTTGCCGGACCACCAATTATACCAGATTCTTTTGGCCGCCCGGATGTGGCACGATGTGCACGAGCAGATCGAGGCTTTCAAGCGGGAAATGTGGAAGAAGCTGGTCAATCTTCATACTGCACCAAAATCAGAAACCGCTGGGCGCCAGGACCAGCACATGGAAATCATAAGTCTGTTGCTCGAACTGGGCGTGGATGAGAATCCCATATGGATCTGGCTTCTCAGCCGCTACGAGTACCTCAAGAGCAAGGCCACGTCAACGGCAGACAGGACCAAGGTCGAGATCGAGGTGGCAAGGCGCCGTATCGCGAATGTCGAAAAGCCCGGCTCTCAGGCAATCGCGACACACTTGAAGACCATCGCAAGGCAGTCAATGGAGAGCAAGACTAATTCCTTCGATTCAGCCGATATCGTGGAGCTTTGGGAGAAGATTTATTCATTCCTGAACAGCATGCTCTCTTCTCAGGGTATCATCGGAGAGGTCGTCGACTTCTGGCAGACTGTCCAAGGCTTCCTGGAAGGAAGGACTCAGACATCCATGCCAACGGGCTACAACGGCGAGTCGCAGAAGCACCACGAACTGACCCCAGAATGGGCAGCGGATCTACAAAAGGGCACACTAGAACTGGTCGACATGATCCGCGAGCACGTCTACCTGTTCTTCATTGGGCCGCCACCCGAGGATCTCTCGATGCTTCTCTCACCAATGCCCTCAGAGCCCAGTACTCCTTTGTCCGCAGCTCTAGGTGGCGTTGCTCTCACGCCCAACACGCTCAGAGACCCTCGGATGCACCTGGACCCTGGCAGTATCCCGCCTCCATCTCCAAGGCGTGGAGAGCAGTGGGAAAAGTATGCCTTCTGGCCGCCATGGTCGAACTCCGTCAGTGCCGTGCACTATCTCGCCAAGATACTCTCCGTCGTGGGCTCGGGATCATGCGACATGGCCAGCCTGGCGCCCGTTGCCCGAGGCGATGGTGCGGTTCTCGAAAAGCTGAGAACCCTTGTAGCATCCGTCAGAGAACGGTGCGTGTCGGCTCTGTGCGCCGCGTGGAACAAGGACGCAGAGAACATCAAATACGTGGAGGACTGGAGCAGGTCTCCTGAGAGAAAGGACGTGACCAAGATGCCCGCCAGTTTCAAAGCATTCGAGAGCGCCCTCTTGACGGGCATGCAGCAGATATTGTATATTTCCGAGGCCATGTCGAAGCCTGGCGCGGGCGATATTGTTCAGCCGCCCCCTACGAAATTACTGCAGACGGTGCGCAGTCAATATGTCACCACGCTTTACAAAGCTTTGAGTGGTATGGTGGAGAATGCAGAGCGCTCCGTTCGGAAGACGGATGACGAGTGGACGACCGAGGAGGGATTTGTTGTTGTCAACGGAGGCAGTTCAAGGGTAGCCAGCATGAGCGGCTCAACTATCAATGCTGGCGACAGGGTAAGTTCTAGCTGGCAGCCCTTTCATGCAGGTTACACACACATGCTTACTAACTCATACAGAACGTCCGCATGCTGCTGACCCTGAGCAACTTCCAATCACTCCGCGCAGAGGTCGTCCCTGGCCTGAACACACAGTTCGAGAACGCCTTCTCGGTCAAGCTCACCGACGAGACGATGAAGATCAAGGACGTCCTGGCGCAGATTGACGCCCGCCTGTTCCAGTCGTACACACGGCCATACATAGAATCCCTCCGGTCGGTGATCCGCACGGGCGTCACAGCGCCAGACTGGGCGCCCGCCTCGCCCAACGACAAGCCGCGCGAGGTGAAGCCGTACGTGTACGAGGCGCTGCTGAGCCTGGTGCTGGTGCACACGCAGGTGTCCACGACGGCGGCGACGCTGACGAGCCAGGTGCTCTCGTACCTGCTGGAGCTGTCGTCGCGGGAGCTGCTGGACGCGTTCCGCACGCGGCCCCGGTACGACCTCGCCGCGCTGATGCAGGCGACGCTGGACGTCGAGTTCGTCGCGCAGACGCTGTCGCAGTACATGACCGAGAAGGCCACCGAGCTGCAGACCACCATCTACCAGGAGCTCGACTCGCGCACCGACAACGACGCCCGCGCCCGCCTGCAGGCCGAGCTGCCCGAGATGCGCAGCGTGCTCAAGAGGCTGCGCGAGGCGAGCAAGAACGAGTTTGCTTGTTTCCGGAAGCCGAGGAGGAGGGATGGCGCCCCTGGGGGTGGGGCGAGGGGCGATACGAGTAGTGTGTCGACTACGATGTCGATGGCCGGGTCGATATAGTATTGCGAGTAACTTGAACAATGGCATGAGCGCATTTGGGGTTTGTGAGATGGCATTTATAATTGATGCATTGCTTTGCAGAGCCCTAACTACTTTACAGTCTACTACAATCTCGTAGCGCCCCCGGCAGCAACATCCTTTCCCCTCTGCCTTCCCCCTGTGTGTATGTTGTGGTGTGTACTTGTATAACCATCCCCTTGAGATCTTCCCCTCCCCGAGACTGATGAAAAGGTGCCGACGAAGGCGGTGGTGTCTGTATGTAGTTGATATGCTGAACGAAGTATGCATGCCTCCCCTGTACTCCAACAGTGGCCCCATCCAAGCCTCAGCCCTCCCATGTGAGCGGTAGGTAGGTTAAGTAGGTAGGTGAGTGTGAAGGGGTTGTAGACCTAGAAAAACTTTTTTGGTGGTAATCGTGGTGGTCGTCATGGTGGGCATCTCGGGGAAAATGTGGCATTTTTCCCCGTGCACGTGAAATTTTTCTTTCAAAACTTTCATGTCCCGCCTTACAGCTTGGAGATGATGGCAGCGGCGTACTCGTGGGTCTTGGCCTTGCCGCCCAGGTCACCGGTCAGGGCCTTGCCCTCGGCGAGGGTGGCGAAGGCGGCCTTCTCGATGCGGTCGGCGTAGTCGCCCAGGCCCATGTGGCGCAGCATCATCATGGAGGAGAGCAGCAGGGCGGTGGGGTTGGCGAGGCCCTTGCCTGCGATGTCGGGGGCGGAGCCGTGGACGGCCTCGAAGATGGAGCACTCGTCGCCGATGTTGCCCGAGGGGGTCAGGCCCAGGCCGCCGATGAGGCCGGCGCACATGTCGGAGAGGATGTCGCCGTAGAGGTTGGGCATGACGAGGACCTTGTCGTTGTAGGGGATGGGGTCGGTGGTCATCTTGAGGCAGGTGTTGTCGAGCAGCTCGTCGTCGAGCTCGATGCCGGGGAAGTCCTTGGCGACGTCGCGGGCGGTGGACAGGAACAGGCCGTCGGACAGCTTCATGATGGTGGCCTTGTGGACGACGCGGACCTTGTTGCGGCCGATCTCCTGGGCCTGCTGGAAGGCGAAGCGCAGGACGCGCTCCGAGGCCTCGCGGGTGATGAGCTTGATGCTCTGGACGACGCCGTCGACGACGGTGTGCTCGATGCCCGAGTACTCGCCCTCGGTGTTCTCGCGGATCAGGACGGTGTCGACGTTGTCGTAGGGGGTCTTGTAGCCGGCGACGGAGCGGCAGGGCCGCAGGTTGGCGAAGAGGTTGAAGGTGCGGCGCAGGGTGAGGTTGAGCGAGACGTGGCCCTTGCCGACGGGGGTGGCGAGGGGCCCCTTGAGCGCGACCTTGTTGCGCTCGATGCTCTCAATGGCAGAGTCCGGGATCGCGGTCTTGCCGTCCTTGAGGATGGGCGTCACGTCGACGGGCTCCCACGCGACGGGCGCCTTGGCAGCGGCGAAGATGTCCTTGACGGCCTGCGAGATCTCGGGCCCGATGCCGTCTCCCTCGATCAGACTGACGGGGAAGTTGCCGTTCGAGTCCTTGACGCCGTTGTACTTGGCCACCCTCTCGCCCGAGATCCACCTCCTCTGGCATTGTGTCTGGCTGAAGGCGACGGTGGCGCGGGGAGCTGCGCGGGCGAACTGGCTGAGCCGCGCAGGGGCGGCCATGGAGCGGACGGCCAGCATTTTGGGCTGTGTGCGAGGTGAGGGAGAAGAAGAGTAGGTGGGTTAGGATTTAGGCCAATTAATTCCCAATTCGGAGGGGTTCCCAGAGCGACAACAAGCACGGCAACAAATGAAAGTATGCCGGTGAGGGGTGACCACGGAGAAAGGAGTGCTGCTTGAATACTGAGGGGGGAGAGAGGAAAGGAAGAAAGGATGTGAGAGTAGGTAGAGTTGAAGTTGAGATTGTTGTCTAAAGGTCACACAGCAAAACGTCAACCCCAAGCAAAGGTCAAGTCTGGGCCGGAAGCTCCTCTGCGGGTGCCGTGCCCCATTGCCAGCCGCTAAAAAGATTCACCCACAAGGATCCTGCGCCATTTTGCCTTTACTCCGACATGGCCGAACATACCCGACTCGGTTCGGCCCCAAGATTGCACATCTCGCCGAGCTTGCTCTGCCCCGCTAAAATTTTATTCTATCTGCTAGGCTTATCGCTAGTCTTGGCCATCAAGGTTCCACTCTAAAGTTCCTTCTGCGTCCTCAGTCCCAAATCGTGTGAGGCCCTGCTACATCTTCACAGATTGTAACGCATTCGTTGTACCCTCGACCGCAACGCACGATTCACAACCACTGACTCGTTCATCTCTGCATAATGGGCTCCAAACGACCACACGACGAGGTCGAGGGCGAGGTAGGAGGAGCGGCCGCTGCAGCACCACCAGAGGCAAAGAAGCGCAAGGGCTTCCGCGTCGGGCCCGAGAACCTCCCAGACGGTGCATGGCGGCGGAAGAACACCAAGATCAAGCACGACCTGATCCACAAGGCAAAGGTCAAGAAGGACTACGCCAAGGTCAAGGCGGAGCTGCAGAAGGAGAGGGAGACGCAGGGCAGGCCGGCAGCTGCAGAGGAGCCACAGATCCACCCCGACCGCCAGCAGCGCATGGACGACGACCACCTTGACAGGCAGCACGTGAACCCGGAGCGACAGGCCCTCCTGGACGGCGAGAAGGCGCCTCGGCGCAGGCAGGCGAGGAGGGAAGAGCCGACACCACTGGACAGCAGACAGGACGGGGCAGCACAAGAGGGCGAGCACGAAGTAGAGGACGAACCCACAAACACAACACAACAACCAGAATCAGCACAACCCGGCCCCAAACCACGGCGCGACAGGCGCAACCACCGCCGCCCAGACTACTACGACAAGGCGCTCGAGGAAGGCAGCCGGAAGAAGGCGGAAGCAGAGGCCCGGGCGGCGGAGGCGGAGCGGCGCGAACGGGAGCGGGCGCGCAGCATCGACGAGCGCGAGCGCACGCGGCGGGCGATGCTGAAGGCGAAGGGGTTCTCGGCGTCGGGCAAGCCCCGGGGGAAGCCCAAGCTCGGGCGCGAGAGCAAGGTCCTTCTGGACAAGGTGAAGAGGATGGTCGGCGCGTGAGCAACGGCGGGGACAAGGGGGGGGCCCTCAGGAGGAGCATCCACCTGCTGGTACTGGGGCTTTTCTGCGCGCCGTCGTGGGTTGTGTGTGTGTGTGTGTGTGTGTGTGTGTGTGTGTGTGTGTGTGTGTGTGTGTGTGTGTACGCGCAGGCAGGTGGAGGGAAAGGGGAAACAGATGATACCCATGGAGAGCACAGGGGGCAAGTGAGCTGTTCTTTCTAACGGTATGGCAGGCCGATAGTGATTTCGTCACTTGCGACCCATCATGCCGCCAGGTACTGCCATGCATCGTACGAGTGTTACTCACGGACGGTCATTTGCTTGTCATAGACGGCAGCAATTCACAGCCTCGCCCAACGAGGCAGACAGGTGTATACGATAAGAGCACCAGGCCATTGCAGCCGTTGTGCCAGACTTGCAACCGCACCTGTCTTCCAGGGCACCCATTGGTTGCCCGAAGTCTCTTCTACCTACCCGTTTTATCACATTGGTCTTAAGAGAGAATGAATCCTGGAGGACGGCATAACCTGTGCCATCTAATTCGAAACCGTTGGGGTTTCTATCACTGTGCAATATTCAGGTATTTTTCCGCCAACGCCAGCATCCCCAACACACAACATTACAGGTTGAGTGGTCGTACAATCATGTTGAAGAGTTTCATAGTACCCTCCGCGTTCCAGATTACGCTCAAACTAGGAGTCGTCTGGGCCACAATTTGCTACTCGCATTGCCGCAGGTAGCACCATAATCACACCCGTAGCGCGGCCGAGATCCAAGATTTCACTCGTCCTTCGGGGTCTCTCGTATGGGCAAGGTGTGAGTGCCCTGTGTAACGCCGCTAGGTCTGGCCTCTTCAGAGACTGACTCCGACCGGGTTAGGCCTGAGTGGTGTGCAGGCTCGTGTGTCACTGAAGCGTTGTTGCCGCCGGGTGTTGTCTCTGCAAGTTGTCGTTCTTCATAGAAGACTTGACGTCAGTGGACTGCCGACTTGCAGGTCGAGCTCTGTAGGAGTCGCACTCCCAGACTTACCTAGGTCTCGGATGCGGTGCCGGAGCATCTGGTTCTCCCTGGTCAACATCTGAGTCTCGGCCTGATAGAACGCGCTCTCGTCTCTGCCACCCAGCGCGAATGGTTCCCCGCTATCTTGGCTGATGGACGTAGATCGAAGCCGCGGCGACGCACCACGGCTGGGAGTCCTGGACCTGTGTCGCAGGTCGTTGCGGGCCAGGTCAAACGAGCTGCGAGGGAAGATGGGCGATCGAGGGAGTGAGCCAGAGGCCGACAAGTTTGGTGCTGCAGAAGTAGGATTGGAAGCTGTAGGTATAGCTTGTCCTCCAGGACCCGGTGTGGTCACACCAGGCGACTCGTCGCCTGCGATGGCGGACGAAGATTGGTTCTGATGAGACTGTAGTTGTAGGATTTGGGCCTGTTGCTGGCGGATCTGGGACAGGAGGCGGTTCTGGAGGAAAGAGCAAAGATTAGCACACATGAACAGGTTCGAAGCCTGGTCACTCATAAGGTCGTGCCGTACCACTTGAGCCTCCTGCTCGGCCTCCAACTCCTGGTGGAGCTCGCCCAAGCTGGGCGCCCGGTTGTGATGCGGATCGGCCATCAGCAAGGGCGAGCCGATGCTGGGCCCTATTGGGCTCGTGAAGCTGCTCCTGTGGCCATGGGTATGTGTGTGGGGGTGGGCAGAATCAGGAACCATCTCGCCAGGTCCAGGTACGGAGGGTTCGTTGATCTGTAGGTTATGGAGGACTTGGGACCGTCTCCGCCCGTTGCTGGGAGAGGTGACGTGTCGCGAGAGAGAGCCAGAGGATCCTGTGCGTAGACACATGTCATGTCAGTAAGGCAGACGGTGGAAGGGTGGGCGATTGGCTGGGGCTAGGATTTGAATTAGGTAGCATCGTACGTCGCGAGTTAGAAGAGCGTTCATGCTGCAAGCCAGCATTGACAGCTGCTGCAGCCTGCAAGGAGGTCGAGGCGGTTCGGCTTGGAGAGGGTGAGCCGTTGTGGCCGTGAGCCGGAACGGGCTCGCTGCCGTTGGCGTTGGCATTAGCCGACATTGTGGAGGCAGAAGCAGAAGCTGAGGCTGGACCCGATGCTGATGCTGCGGCTTGGGATGAGGCTGACGAGGAGGAAAGTAGTGGTGGTGATAGGGCGGAGGGAGGTAGAGAGTTGATGTCTGGCATTGCTGGATCGAGTGATCGAGTGGTTGGTTGCCAAAGAAGGCCCCTCTTCCTGGTTTTAAAGGATCATGTAATATTTACTGCCGTTCGCTCTTTGACCGGTCAGTTCTGGTGGCTGCTAGGTACGTAGCTAGCTGGATGATGATGATGGTAGGTCAGGCAGGAGCAATGCGGATGGGGGTGTGTGTGTGTGTGTGTGATTCGATTCGCTTGTCCCTCCCTCACTCAATCCATGTAGGTACGTGCAACTGTTTCCTGGGGTTGGGTTGACTGAATGACGGCGGGGCCAAGCTGGGGGAAGCTGCGACGACTCGTAGCTAGTGCTGCACGTACATGGTGCAGTAGGTACACTAGATACCGCAATGACAGGGACTTAAAAAGTGGGGAGACTACCGTTGTGAGATGGAGGGGCAAGTTGCGTCACAGGGCTGCGCAAGAGTCACCCACCACGGGTGCAGGGGTTCGTTCATCCCATTCCCACCACCTCGCCTACCGACAACAGTTACGGCCTAGGAACTTGTCAGGAGTGAAGGGTGCTCCTCCCCCAGTGGTAAAAAGGACTGCCCCTTACACGCCATCCATTCATGCCATCCCATGCCACACCACCGCCCGACGGACAGACAAATTGTCTGACTGACGGTCGGCCACAATTGCAATTCCAACGTAGGTCTGGCAGCCTGTCATGCTGATCAAGACCAGGTTTGGGAAGCCACCTGACCCTCTCAGAAGAGGCAAATACCATCGATCTCGATGTTCCACCAGCATTGGAACATGGAACGCTGCGACCAATGCACCTTGTCCTCGAGTTCGTTCCCTGGCCAGAAATGAGTGCACTCAAGCAATATATCGCACCACTGGCGCGCACACGACCACAGTGACCGTACGACTTCCTGGGCTTGTGGCTTGCTATCGTCCCAAAAGGGGGGCTCGGACATCTCTTCACAACATTCCCGGTAGATTGTTTTCTCCCGGCCATCACCAGATTTCACTCAATGGTTTGCAAACTCATGACCTCCGGTCTCAGACACAGCAACTTCTGGACCCTGAAGACCCTGAGTGTCTCTTCCATTATTTCGGGCAACTACGCCTCGTGGAAATTGGGCTGGCATGGGTGGTGGAAATGTGAGCTGGTAAGGCTGGCTGGCTGGCGGCTGGTGACGGGGAGCCGGGGTGGCCAAGATCGGCCGGGTCGGTTCCTGACCCCGAAGTGGCTGAGATCATCGAGGACTTTATACCTTCACCTGACAGCTTCCCTCAGCCCACTCCGGCACCGCCTGCTGTTCAAAGCTATGGCTGTGCTCGTCAGCCCCGTCCTCGGCCGCACATGCCATGCCTACAGTTTCGATACCAACAGCCGCATCTCAGACATTTTGCCTAAACAATGGTTCCTCTGCAGGGGTGCTTCGAGTATCGGAAGTCAGACCAGCATAATCATTAGCAAAGGGCAACTAAGTCTTCACAGCACGTGTACGCTCGTTGCGATACTCTGAAGCACACGCTGGTCTCGAACAGAGATCCTACCCTCCGTCTTGGCCTAATCCACAACAAAAGCTCCGAGACAGAAAGTAGACGGACAGAACCGACCCAATGCTGTCGTCCCCGTCACGCGTCAGATAACGCGACACGGCTCGAGCTCAACTAGGCAACGCATCACGCGTCCGCGGCCCAGCCATTCAGTCGGCGCGCTAAGTATCTACCTGGACGAACGTGGCAAGCTATTAGGCGTGTCAGCTTGCACTGCAAAGGCAGCTAGCTCCCGGCTAGCTCTGTCACTTTTTTTGGGATCAAGCAGCAGTAATGCGGTCGGTACAAGTGACCAGCAATCATGAGTTCTAAGTGGTCTCAAAAGTTAGGGGGGAAAAGGCTATGGGAAGCGTAACACGAACACTGTTCCAGACTTCTTTTGAAAGGGGAAAACTGCGTAAAAAGTTGAGAAGCTACACAATGGCAATATCTTATCCAAGTGGAATATCAAAATAGATTTGTCTGTCATACATATATGTACCCACCCGTTCTCACCTACCTATCATCGGCGAAACAGCTGTCGTAGCGGCTGCCGTCGGCGGTTTCTGCGAGCGTGTTCATTGCGAACCAGCGCCTGACTTCTCTCCGCGTCGTCCCGCGCCCTAAGGAGCGCAGCCACAGCCGAGGCATCGCCTCCTACGAATGCTGTTGCCTCGGCAAGGCCACGCGTGGCAGGGGTCCAACGAGTCGATGCATGAGACGATGTGGACGAGGCTTGTCCCTCAGCACTATGCTGCTTAGCAACTTGCTGAACAGGATCTCCTTCAGGGGTACTCTCGCGCGTCTGAAGAGAAGGGGGCGGCGACATACTATCACTAGTATCAGAGGAGCCGCTCTTGCCGCTTTGGCCGGACACAAACGCGCTGTCCTTGATTTTGTGCGCGGAAAGCTCTGCTGTCGCAACTTCGAGTGAGTTCTGGTCACCAAGATTCACTACCCTGAGCATTCCAGCGTCGATATGCCTTTCGAACCCGGCCCGGGCCTCCTCCTCGTAGCGAAAGCTAAGAGGCTCTGAGGACCTCGAGCGCACAAGTTCCAACATCTTTTGTCGTACCTCGCCGAGTGCATGCTTGTCCGAAACCGTTTCCGCGTATAGGCGCTCGAGAGTCCTCGCGTCTTTGATCAAAGGGGTCAGATCTTGAATCGGGGGCCTCTCTGCCTCAGGCAGTCTACGGTCATAGCCGTCCTGTTCGCACATCTTAGCCATGCGTTTATAGAAAGAGAACAGAAGCTCGTTCCTTGCTTTCTTTCTGCCATATTTCTCCGAGAGAACCTCGGGGATTTTCTCTTGAAACATGTGAAGATCCCAGCGCAAGCGCCAGGATCTTCCCTCAGTTTCAAAAGTCTCCCCTGGTTCCAGCGGCGGCGACAAGTACGCTTTCTTGTCATCGGAGTCCATCATCAGTAATTGTGATACAGTGAATTCCGGGGGGCGTTCGCCATTGATGCGAGAGTACCCGAAGTCGCCAATCACTACATCCGGAGATGTTGCGCCCTCCGGTAGATGGAAGAAGACATTACTTGCGTGCAAATCCATGTGGCGGACATCAAGTTGGTTTAGACACTGGATACCCTCGAGGCACTGGGCCAGGCAGCGAAACGCAAGGCTAAGCGGCGGCGGCGCCTCCATGAACCGAATCGTCCTCGCGAAGAGATCCTGCATGTCACCGAGCTGATAATACTCCCACCAGGACTCGCGAAAACCACCAACGAGGTCCTGCGATGCGAGCAGCCTCGCGAAGCGGGCGGCCTGCTCCGAGGAGGCGAGCAGACGGGCGACGCGGGCCTCGCGGTCCGGCCGCCCCATCTTGAGCGCGCCGTACGCCTCCCTGTTCCACTTGGCGACCGAGAGCCTCCCGTCGCTGCCGGCCCCGAGCTCGCGGAACACCATCGCGTGCGACTGGACCCCCGAGACGAGCCGCCTGACCAGAAGCTGCCTTCTCCCGCTTGGGTCGAGGGCCATGAGCGCCCACTTGGGCGACTCGGTGTCTTCCAGGTCGACGGACTCGAGGTCTTGGTCGGGTTCGGGGAGGTCTATCATTGATGGACTTTTTACGAACAATGGCGGTTGACCCCCAGCTAACTCACTCCTACAACTTTGTGAGATTATCTACCTGCAAGTCGCCGCGAGGAGTGAGCAGAGCGGGTGGAAGTATCGAACCTGCTCTGCAGGTTCCTGAGACTCTACCTGTCTGCTTTGGGAGCTGTTGTAAGCCTAGATAGTTCTTGGAGAGACCAGATGGAGAGTGAAATATCTGTTCTATATATCTTACATATTGGCATTAGTCGAGCCACCATATTCACAACGTCTCCATTGTGACATGCCCTCGAGGCGCCGCCCATGGTACGCCTCTGACAATGTGTCTTGTGCCTCTTACGACAATGCGATTCATAGACGCCCTTGTGCCCAGCTTTAGAAAGGAGAGACAAGGAAAAGCCTCGAGGGATGAGGTAACGGCCAGCGAGGAGAAGCACACACGGGAAAACAACACTAAGGAGTTCCGCCACGGCTCTGGAATGCAAAGGAAACGAATCTCCGCCTTTGTCACGGGAATACTGGGTCCACACCGAAGAAGCAAATAGTCGGCCGCCCGAAATAGCATCACGAGCCGCGCACCTTTTTCCTTTTCTCTTGTCGTCCTTTCTTTTTTTTTCTTCCAAGAATGTGGCGGATCTCAAGCCAGGACCTGCCCGCGCTTGGGCCCGATGTGGACGCACTATCTGAGTGGTCATCGAAGCTGCTCTAGGGCGCCCCGTCCCGTCCGGGACGGTGAGGGTGGTCATCGCGATTCTCCGATGACAAAGGGCTTGATGGTTTTTGGTTTTGTTTTTCAACGCTCCGTGACAGGTAGAAAGAAAAGGAAATTGGGTGCTGATGGCGTCTCACTCACCGTTGTGGGCTTTTCTTTCGGCGGTGGAGGGGGTGGTTGGTTGGATGGATGGTTACCTGGTCGTTTAGATCCCGTTGATGCTCCACTTACTCACTTTCTCACTCGATCTCCACCTCGCTCGTGAAGTAGGTAGGATGGATGGTCAGCACAATGGCTTAACCGGTCAGGGAATGCCCGGCGAACGAGCGTATGGTCCGGTCCATCCTGTAGGCGGGAGGCAGCCTTTCGGAGTTGAGATTGTGTGTGTGTGCTTTCGTGCGTATGTGTTCATGTGTGTGTGTGTGTGTGTGTGTGTGTGCCTGTTCATCAGGGTGGAAAGAACTCTCTTTTCAGCCCACATCAGCACCGTCACGGGAGCTCCCTTCCTTCCCGCCCTCCTCCCGCGACGCCAAAACCTGATGATCTACAGTTGCAACGGACACGGGCCCCCCAGGAGGGTCCGGGCAAGCCAGCCAGCCGGCCAGCCTTTGAGGGTTTGGAGGGGGGCGGGAGGGAGGCGGGAGGCGAACGACATGGCCGGCAGGTAGGTAGGTAGGTTAGGGCCAAGATTTCCCAAGATCTACCGGCAGAGTGGTTGAGGTGAGGGTGCCTTGCAGTCAATAGTCTGCTCAGCTTGCATGCAGGGCCGCGACAACTGCGGACCGACCAGCCATTCGGGCGGGCATTGGAGAGGGAGAGATTGGTTCGACGCGGCATCGCGTCAGCTTGGAAGGGGGCAAGAGGAGGAGGAAGGTTTGGCCCAATCTCATCTCGTCCCATCATGTCTCCTGTAAGGCTGTGGCGGCCTGACAGGACGGGCTGCCTGCCTGTCAAATCACCACCACCACCCAGTGCAGCCCAGCGCAGTCCAGTCCAGTTCGAGCGAGTCTGCGCAGTTTCTGCCTGCCCCTGTTGTCACGTCAGGGACGATGGGAGGGGGGCGGGCCGGCAGGCCTACCTGCTGGGCTGAGGGTGGGACGCCTCTGCTTGGCGGGTTTGGGGTGATGGCCTGATGTTGGTGATTGAGGCGGGAGGTGGTGAGTGGTGGGCGTCGCTGGGTGTCATCATGTTGTGCTCGCTGGATGATTTTTTTTGGTTGGCATATGTGCATGTGCTTACATACATCAGACGCACACATGTCCATTGCAGCTATTGGGAAGGCCTCTGTGTGGCTGAGATCAGGCCGGGGAGCCATTTGGAATTGGGATCGGGTGCTTCGGCACATCGAACCCTCCCTCCTCGTCAAGCTTCGGGGCGAGTGTGAGCGGGACGTTGTGCTTGGTTCGATGCGGGCGAGAAGGTTTTTTCTGGGCACCGAAAGTGGCCTCGATTTCGGGGACTATCGCAACACGCATGAGGAGAAGGTTTGCGCCGTCCGTGGCTATATCGTCGTCATTAACCGCTCTCTTGACCTCTCGGAAGATGAACAGCAAATACCCTCGGCTCCTTGAGACCAGAGACAGGAGCTTCTGAATACGAGATCCCGGCAGTATTCATCAGAGACCTATGGCAGGGCTCGACCACAACAAAAAAGCATCGCAAACTTTTGCATCTAATAGCACTAGGCCAAATACCAAACTGCTGAAAGCTGCGCGATGGCGTCTGTTTCGAAACGCGGGCCAAGGTGATCTGCGGTCGAGATGCCGAACATGGGAGGGGAACTTCTGGCAGGGTGGTAGTACACACAGCAGACGTTGGCGCTGCAAGTAAATTTTGGTAGGAAACAGACTACCGTGAAGCAATGGCCCCACATTGCCGAACAATTCGATTATGGGTGGGAACACTCTGGAGGGCACACCCCAACCTTTGTTTCCTTTTGTGAATGGCGCTACTGCAGGTACGATACCAGTTTTACGAAGGGATCTGCGGTGCGGTGCCGGGACGTGCATACCTAAACCACGGGCACAGTAGGGCGGGCGGGCAGGCTGGCTAGACGGTACGCTTGTGAAGCTAGAAGGCCCCCCCCCTGGTGCGATAGGCGGGCGGGAGCAGGAAAGAGAAAGTTAGAGTGAGAGGCAGTCGGGAAGAGGGAGAGGGAAGCCTGATGTCTGTGTGACATCGGGGCAATACGACCGTATCGGGAGTTTGTCCCGAGTGAGATGGTCAACTGGTTGGACCAGTTTCTGCCAGCTGCTTCGTGAAACTCGGGGGGCAATGTAGGTCAGAGGCTCAAGAGGACGAGAAATAGTGGTTGGCAAATGATCCTCCCGGAAAGTTCTTCGCGGCGGCACGATGCGGCGGGATGGGGTATGAGATCCGGAGGGTGTAGCAGCACGAAGGGAGGGGAAGGGGGCGAGATGGAAATGTCCGGACGGAGCAGGAGGAGGGGGGGCAGGAGGGTGAGGTGAAGTGAGGTGTGAGCCGTCCCAGACAGGCAGAGGCGCGGACGCAAGAGAACCAACCGGTGCGCGTGTCCCCCCATGAGCGCGGCCCAGGGAGCGCGTAGCACAACCCGCAACCTTGAGTCGAACCAGCGGGATCTTGCAGTTGGAAATGGAATAGCTCGACGCGGTGCGACTCTAGTAAGCGAGCGCGAGACATTCGAGAGAAGAGGCGTGCGTACTCCATCCAGCTGCTGTCTTGCAGACAGACGAGAACATCGTGACGGGACTCTCTTTTGCCGCGCGCACGGCCTTGCAGAAGACGAAGACGAGCCCGGCCGGATACGTGGCCTTGCCTTGCCTTGCCAGTTCATCTCGTGCAAAACAAGTGGGCGGTAGTTGTTCCTTCGCCTTGTTCCGTTTATTTCCTTCTTTCTCGTCCTGTTTCCTTGGCCGCGCAGTAACTACACAGTAGGGCCCTCCACTCCAAGGTCGGTCCCGACCAGCCTGCTGCAGCCCCTGCTTATTCGCAGGCGAGGTGCATGCGACCACTGCGGTATGGCCCCAGCGACTACGCAATATCGCATTCGGCCCCGTGTGCTTACGAATGATCATCAAGCAGCGACGGCGAGAGATGCCGTCCAAGTTGAGTGGTGGGTATTCTGGTATCGCAGCTAGAGTCGGACCAGAGCCGCCCTAACTGCTTCTCTCGTCTCATCCCATGTCTGTCTGTCTGTCTATGACACAGAACTGGTACGGACGACAGTGTTTTCGTTCCTTCACGTCGCACGAACTGTTCCCCGCCCAGGCGGCGGGGGGGCGTCGGCGCGTCAGCGCCTGTGCAAGCTGCCGAGACCTGTCAGTCGCTGGGAGGAGAGGGCAGGGACTTCGGATTGCTGGTCTTGAGCCCACCTCCCTCTCTGTCCGCCCCTCATGCGTCTGCGCCAGCGTGTTTATCAATGCGTGCTGGTGCGTCGATGCACAGAACTGGTGGAAGACAGATGAAGTCAACCCCCCAGAAGAGGCTGAAAGAGATCCCGCGGCCGTCTCAGCAAGAGCTCCGTGCGGCCCCTGTATTTCGTGGCAGACATGGGCCTGGTAGTGGGTTGGCGGGTGGATTCAGCGCAACGCCGGGACCTGATCCAGGTTCCTGTGACCTCGTCCTCATCTGCCCAAGCTTTCAGGACTGTGGCATACGTACATACAGAACAGAGGCCAGGGTACATGACCCCTCGTCCTATCCTGAGCCCAACCCTTCCACCAGTCAGTCCACAGCCCACAGCCCACGCTCATCTGTGTGAGGCAGTTTGGCTTTGATAGTAAGGGGCTGTGGCAGTCATCTAGTCAGTTTCTGTCGTCAGGTTAATTTGGACTCTTGTCGTTGATCAAGCCAATGCTTCAACTGCCGCCGTGCGTCGTCGTGCGTGCGCGCGTGCGTATTGCAAGGATCCCGCAAGAGGAAATAATATCGAGTGTGTCAGCAGGAGGCCACGTTGAGGGCCGCATCTGCAGACATCTGCGGGACGGCCTGATTGAGTTTTGTTTTCCAAAGCCCTGGGACCAGTCTGCTCCGTACGAAGTGGACCTGTCTGCCCACCTGTGTGTGAACACTATATTGACACTATCGTGTATGGAGACAACTGGGAGACAGGAACATCCCTAGTGGGCGCGACGAGGGGAAAAAAGCAAGTTAGATACGAGCAATCACTGAGGGCCCATTCCTCGTCGACAGCGCGAACTATGACAAAAGCAAACTCCACTACCAAGAGCTGGCGATGAGGAGAAGGAGGAGAAGCACGAGAAGGGGCCCTATGTACCGTACTGTGGTGTACGACGAAACCCGACGGGCTGGGCTAGACCGGGACCTGGTCGTCATCCAGGCTGGCGTCTACTTTTACGCAGCAGATTAGATTACACAGTGCTGGTGCAGTCCCACCACACAGCCATGACCCAGTGGGTACTGATGGGTTCTGGATTCTGGAACGACGGTAGAGCTCGAGATGGGCAGGGCAGTATGGGTCGTGGGTGCCACTTTGGGTGGGGTGTTTTACCACGTAGGATCTTGTTTCGATACCCGCGAAGGCTCCGGATCGGGAGCCGTCGGCATCTCGGAGGGCGGGGTCGGTTTGTAGATTATGCCTCTTCTTTCAAAGCGAGAGAGAAAGAGAGAGAGAGAGGAAGCCAGCCTGCCTGTCAATCGCGGGGGGGGGGGGTGCGTTTCGATCAATGCCATGTCAGTCAGCTGTCAATTGGGAATAAGATGCGAGATGGCTGGCCCTTCGATGAGATTCCGTAGCCGCAAGGTGGTGGCAGCCGAGCACCGGGTGGTCTTCCAATGCCGAAACAGTTTGACGGCCACGATGTCTCGCTGCGTTTCTCCAATACTCACGGGTTCGTCCATCCCGTTGCCGCGGTCGCGGCCATGCCCACGACCATCGTCATGGGCCAGGGGTCGGACAGGCGAAAAGTTTTCCTTGGGGAGCTAGGGTCCACGAACCAGAAGTTGGCTGTTGGACCTGGAGCTGCTGGGGGCTGCTGGAGTTTGCTGCCCCGTCAGCCCGTCAGCCCGCCCGCCCCCTTCCCCTTCCCCTTCCCCCTGCTCCTGCGCTTTTGCTGCCTTGTGTGTGGTGCAAGTAGTCGGGTGTGCCAAGATGGGCAAAGAAGACATGGCGTGCCGTGGCGTGGGCATGGCAGGCCCCTCTTGCGATGCTCTCTCGCCTCTCCTTTCCCTCCCCTTCTACTTCTAGTTGGATCACTCGGACTTGTTGAGCTGCTTGGATTTCTGTGAACCCACAAGAAACGGCAGGGTCTTGTCCATAGACCATGAACTAAGAAGTCTGCATGCAGTAAGCAATAGGAGGAATAGCATCGCGCCACTTGCAGCTCAAGCTCGAGCAAATGGGGTGCCGTGGTGTCTGGCAGGGCAGGACGCGCTCTGTTGGGAAGAAGAGCGCGTCGTGTCGTTCATGCAAGAGCCTGAGTGGTCGGCCCCGAGATCGAAAAGTCAGATTTGGCGAAGATAGAATCGGCGGGCATCCTTGCAGAGTGGCAGTGCGGCGCGCGACGGGAGAGAAAAGGATGAGATCATTGCTACTTCGCGCCGGTGTGGCCCACGGAAGTACTGCAATGTTAAAGACCTGGCCCAGGCTTGTCAGGCTGTCTGCTTGCCCCCAAGGATGGCTGCGCAGCCAGCTAACATCAAGTAAATAAGCCCAAGAGCTACTACCAGGCGTGCTGAGTGCGTGCGGCCCACTCGGGTGGTGGCCAAGGGCAATTTGATTGCCCTTGCAAGACCGGTGCTTAGATAGGTTTTGACAGATTCTTTCCTCCGCTCTCTCTCTCTTCCCAAGGCCGTTGTACCGTTGTACCGCGTAAGGGATCAAACTCAGGTGTCACGGCCAGCTTGGGAAAAGCCCCAGCAGGGGACATGGTTACATTACATTGGTGCGTATAGGTAACTGAACAAGGGTGGGTGGTTATCTACAGGGCGCAGTTGGGCTGCCTGCACAGAGCCTTAGCATTAGCAGCACACGCCCACCACTCACACATTACGCTCGGCTGTACCAGGCAGGACGGCTTCGTGGCCCCGGGCAGTCAGTCCCTAAGTATCACGTCTCGATCACCATCACAACCTTATCCGACCACAACAGAGATTCGCTCTGCTACGTAGTTTTGCTGTCTCTCATCCCAAGTTTTTTTTCCTTCTGTTTTCTCTTTTCACACGTGCACCCACACCCACACCTGGCACCTGAACTATTCTACTGCAATATGAAATATTGTGTAATATTACAGCCTATGTCTCCTTCGCGTAAATAGTGAGTGCCATAGTATCATCATAGCAGATGCAATATTTGGTGTTTGGTGCTACAGCACTTTGCTGTGGGTGCGGGCGCTGAACGGCCAGGGTGTGTCGTGCCCTGGTCCCTGCATTGTTAGACCCCCCGCCAAACCTTACAGCAGCCTGCCCTGCCCAGATACCAGGTACAGAGGTACTTGGCGGCACGTACCTCATCTCCAACCCCGGGCCACACTCACTCCACGATTGTATCCCTGTACCTTCGTACCTCTGCCCTGCTGCAAGCTCCGTGTGGTACTTCGGTCAGCAGCATGAGCAACACCCACCCACACTGACCCCAGCCGGGACATCCCATCGAGCCCGCCAGCCTCGACCTCGGAGCCCGTGCCCATCTTCCCTCTCCAGCTTCGGCTCGGCCAATGTTTTTCTTTTCTCCCCCCAGAGCTGCCATTCGATATTAATGTGGTCATATTTGCTATATCATCGCCTGATAAACTCCTCCTCGATCCACGCTGCGTTCTGGACTGTGCCTTAGTCGTTGCAGCTGTTGCTGGCGCACAACTCTCTTACGAATGAGAGTTTGTTTTCCCCCTTGGTTGTAACTCTCTCATATTACACACAAACCTTCCCTCTCAAAACCCCCGACGACGAACACCTCCTCTTCCTTCCTCCTTTCATCACGCTCGTGAGACCCTCGCTGTTGGACTCTGCGTCACTCGACCACCTGCAGAGACATTCCACACGCCGCCGACGGTCCTCCTTCACCGATGATACGTCTCAGCCTGTGATGTTTACCTGCTCTCGTGTGCCCCTCGTGCCCCTCGTGCCCCTCGTGCTGAGCCCGCCTTTTCCCTGTCGCTTTCGCACCACGATACCTGTCTCATCCGTCGCTCAGACATTTCACTCGCTATCACTCTCACTTGGGTGTCTTTTCTTGTCTCCCATCACCCTGCTCGTAACCTGGCGTCAACCTCCCACCGGATGATTTGTCTCAGGGCCTGCGTCATCCACTCGTTTGTACCCAGGTGTCAGTCACCTCGTGACCAAGCCTCACTATAGATACAAGGACCCGCGCCTCTGGTAACCATATCCCGGGGGCTACCATTCCAGACCATCATCTCAATCACGTACTCTCTTGCACGCACACACAATATTTCGCCATGGCGGACTTCGACACAGCCAGCCCCGCCAGCAGCATCTCAGGAACTCAGAGCGAGCCTCGGCCCACACTCTCACGGAGACAGAGACCACCGGACATTGACATTGCGGCAGCCATGGAGAACAGGATCCCGTTGCGTGCTACCAAGGAAACCAGGTCGGGCAAGAGGGAGTCGAGGCTGGGATTCAGGAGCATTTTCGCCAGGCATCGAGGGTCAGGTGAAGCTGACGAGATCAGGGCGGCTCGGAACGTCGCGAGGGCTGGGAAACGGGAATCGATGACTGTGGACAAGGACGGCAACCCATCTTACGGCTTGCGGCCAACAGCAGTGCAGTCAGAGACACACCTCGCACCGCTGTCAGCTGATGGGCCACTTCTCAGACCTCGGACCTCAACCATCAAGTCTCCAACCTTCATGGCTCCGAGATCACCTCTCGGACCAACAGGTAAGAGGCGAGGATCACTTGCCACTTGGGATCCAGTTCCTCTATTCCAGGCGTACCCGCAGGCTGTTCGGACCGCAACCCTGCCAGCCTGCGTCCAAGCGGACAGCCTTCTCCGGGCCCACCAAAAACGAGAAATGATCAACAACAGCAACATAAGCCACCCGGACATAGGTGAACAGAAGGCCTTGTTCGTGGACATGGCGCGGAAGAAGCACAGGCGAAACAGCTCATCTGTCAAGCTCGACTGGACCACAAAGCTTTACGTACTTGTCACCTCGGGATACCTGCTGCAGTACAGCGGCGATGGCACTCATGACCGCCTGCCGGAGAAGGTCATCCAGTTGTGCAAAGACTCGGCCGCTTTTGCAAGCGACATCATCCCTGGGAAGCATTGGGTGCTGCAAGTATCTTCCGTGTTTGAGGAAGGAACTCTCGTAAGCCAGGACACCAGGTCATTGTTCGGGAAGTTCGGGATGCGGGAGAAGGAGAAGCGCCTGGCTTCCGACATCTTGATGGTCTTTGAGAATGTCGACGACATGGAGGATTGGATGTCATTCTTGCGAAGAGAAATTGAATCATTGGGAGGCAAACGTCCTGTGACGGAGACGGGGGCACCAAAGGAGCCAGTGGAACACATCCCCCTGAAAACTCACTCAAGCCAAAGAGCACTGGTGGTGAGAGACCCGCATAGATTTGGGCCAGCCGTGACCAGCCCAGAGACGCCATGGGATGCCTCGGCCGCCTTCGACGAGCCAGAGCTACACCTCGACGCGACGCTCACGGAGCTGCCGCTGGATCGGAGTTTCGATGACAACTCCACCACCAACAGCTTCGTTTCCCAGGACGGGCGGCAGCTTGACGGCCTCCGAGACAGCTCAAACAGGTACTCGTTCACGTCGGCAGCCAGGACCATTGTCACCTCCGATTCCTCGCCGTCCAACTCGCCAATTCGCGATAGTTTCGGGAGCTTAATCAGCAACTCTGACGAGCCAACCCCACTGGCCGAGGAAACCGAAATCCGACGCCGACCCAATGCTGCAGAGATTGAGGACCGACGTCAGTCCTACCGGACGTCCAATATGGTCCATGACATAAGTGCAGGCCCAGTAGCACACAGGGCACACTCATCTCTGTCCTCCATCCAGGAGCCGCCCAACTTCAGCCTCCCGTACTCGGGGCCACGTCGCCGCTCCGCGACGCAAGACCCGGTCCACGTTCACAATGCCCAGGGTGCGCCAGGGCGGCCGCCACGAAGGATGCGGCGCCCCCCTCCATCATCCCTTGGCCTGTCTAGGCCGTTGTCGATTGTAGCAGACACGCCCTCTCCATCGAAGTTGTCGCCACCACCACAAAGTCCTCTCAAGACCGACGACAGCGCGGGTGTTTCACAACGCCCAACTTCGCCATCGATGTTTGCAGGCTGGACACCTGGGAACGCCAAAACCGAGTACGACCTCTCCTCACGAGCCTCGAGCCGTGGCTCAATGAGGACGAGCTACCAAGTATCGGTACACAACAGCCCGCGCAAGTACGCGAGCATGCACACGCTCCGCCCTGCTGACGACTCGGTCTGGGGCGAGACGCCAAAGTTCGACCTGCCTATCCATACCGTATTTAGCGGGTCCTCCCTGCGCGATAGAGCAGACGACCCGGCGGAAATTCCCCGGAGCATGTCGTCGATGGACATGTACGAGACCTCGGGCAGGAGCCGGTCACCCATCATCCGAGCAGCAGCGGCCCAGAAGAGGGCCAGCATGTCCAGCCTGCCCAGCGTAAAGGTATCGCCCCGCCACCGCTCGGTCTCGATGTTTCCCACCACCAGCCGGCACCGGATGACCGACCTCGCCGCCGAGGGCCGGACAGCGTCGCCGTCGCCCCACCGCGGGCCTCGCAGGGGCTCCGCTATGACGATCCCCGGGCACGGGGGCCAAAAGCAGTCCAGGACATGCTCGCCGCGGAGCAGCGCCAACGTCCTGAACAACAGGCGCAGCCTCCCGCAGATGCCGCACGCGCACGCGCAGAGCTCCCCGCTGCTGCCGCCCCCCGCGCCGCCGCCGACCAAGGCGCTGCCGCCGATCCCTCAGGCGAGGAAGAGAAGGTCGTCGAGCATCCCGCCCAGGATGGGGATGAGGACCCCCGCGACGGTGGTCGGAGGGGAGATATGAGCGAACGACAGAGACATAAGACTTTTGTCTCTTATTTTTTCTTTTGTCTTCAAGCAAATGTGATTGACGAACTTATACGGGAAATGGAATATGCAACGGAAACGAGACAAAATTGGGAGAGCGGTCTTCCTATATTATACGACATCTGTCATAGCACTACTGTGTGGTGCGTTTGAACCTCGCTAAATGAGACTTTTCCTTTGTCTGGCTTTTCAAGGACGGTGTAAGGACGGTGTTGGGCCGGTACGGTACGGAAAACGGAAAAAAAGAGGCCGGTGGGCAATTGGCGGGGAGCAAACGGATCTTGGAACGGGCCATCAGGAACGACGGCGTCCCTTGGAACGAGTGAGCGCTAAATTCTGTCCTTATTTTTGAGCTTTGTGTGTTTTGATATTCTTGTAAGAAACAAGGTGAATTTGGGAGACCTGGGCAGGATATTAGATGACAAGCACAGCAGCAAGCCTGGGAGGAAGGCTAGCTAGCTAGGTATCTATGGTCACAGTCACACGCATCAAAGGGGAAACAGCACAGCATTTTTGGTTTCAAGACGGAAAAAAGGCTAGCTAAAGCTGGTGATGGACCGGGGCCACGCGCGGTGTTTGGTTCGGAGCCTAGATGTTTTGTAAGAGAATGTTTATCTGGATTATTCTTCATGAGTGGCAGCATGACAATCTGGATGACTTGTGACCTAAAAGTGGAGCGACCCATGGAATAAATGAACCAACAGGCAGTCAGTCATATCAAGTGGCCACTTTGACGGTGGCTCGCTGTGCTTTGACTGGCGGTATCTTTTGAGGTTGTGAGTCATCTTGGGGTGAGGATGCATCGGATCAGCTGTTAGCTCATATAGCCTTGATGGAAAAAGATCTCTCGTAGTAGACAGCACGGTCGAATACCATGGAAATGGTGTAGTTACGACATGTATGGGGTGACTAATATCGCACGTATAATGTTGGCCTACAGCTGTTTGGGTGCAGCTCGTCCAGGTGTAGGCGGCCTGGCTGCCTGGCTGGTCGTTGGTGGGCGGGCTTTGGCGTGCACTAACAAACAGCAAATGCGCCAAGAGCAAAATGTGCCCCACAAAGAGCTCTTGCCTTGCGCCTCCCTGCTGCCGCATATCAGAGTCCAGAGTTGCAGAATTTCGGCCATCACAAAAAAATCCAACCCCACATCTAACGCCAACCGAACACTATCGCCAATTCAACCTCAAACCTCAACCCCGTACAACCCAAACAAACCGCCATCCAGCCAGCTATCCCAACCAGTCGGTCAGGAACAAGCACAATCACACATCCAACATGGCTGCCACCGCCACAAACAACCCAGCAAGGTAAGCAGCTGTCTCCTGTCCTCGGATCGCTCATTTGACGAGCACCGCATCGTGTGTGTGTCCACGAGAAGCTTGACACCCCACTAACATCATGACTGCAGGGACTGGGCCGATGACGACGACAACGAAGAAGTACCAAGCACCGCCCTCCCGAGCGACGAGACCATCCAGAACCGCGACGGCACAAAGACCATCATCTCGTACCGCCTCAACGAGAACGGCCAGACGGTCAAGACCACCCGCCGCATCCGCCTCATCACCCACCGCGAGGTGGTCAACCCGCGCGTCGCCGAGCGCAAGAAGTGGTCCAAGTTCGGCCTCTCGGGCAGCGACCCCGCGGGCCCGGCCCCCGACACCACGTCCGTCGGCGAGAACATCATCTTCCGGCCCTCGGCCAACTGGAAGCAGGAGGCCAAGGACGAGAGCAAGGACCCCAACGCCCAGAGCATGAAGGACAAGCTCAAGGACAAGAAGGTCAAGTGCCGTATCTGCTCCCAGGAGCACTTCACCGCCCGCTGCCCCTACAAGGAGACCATGGCCCCCGTCGGCGAGGCCGGCGCCGCCGACGTCGCTGCCGGCATGGGCGACGACGCTACCGCCGGTGCGGCGGCCGCGGGCGGTGCTGGCGCCGGCAAGAAGGGCTCTTACGTTCCTCCTGCGCTGCGGAACGGCGGCGCCCGGGGCGAGGGCGAGAGGATGGGCGGCGGCAAGTTTGGCGAGCGCGACGACTTTGCCACGCTGCGTGTTACAAACGTACGGTTTTTTTTTAAACTCCCCTTCCTACCCACCCGCATTTTATCATCGCTCCTGTACTTCTGAAACCACACACACACAAAATGCTAACTACGCCCCTCCAGGTCTCCGAGATGGCAGAAGAGCAAGAGCTGCGCGACATGTTCGAGCGCTTCGGCCGCGTCACGCGCGTGTTCCTGGCCAAGGACAGGGAGACGGGCCGCGCCAAGGGCTTCGCCTTCATCAGCTTCGCGGACCGGACCGACGCCGAGAGGGCCTGCGGCAAGATGGACGGCTTCGGATTCAAGCACCTTATCCTCAAGGTCGAGTTTGCGAAGAAGGCTGCTTAAATGGTTTTAGTTTAGTAGGAGCTGGAATTGTGGTGATTGGGTTGGTAGTCTGCATGATGACATAGGTCTTTTGAACATGGATTATTGGACCGGTTTTTCGTGCTATGAGTTTTAGCCGATGTTTACGCCTGGCTTCTCCACATGGTGCATGGTGAAAGAACGCGTGTGAGGTCTCTACTGAGGGCATAGTGCATGAGTTGAGTTGCAGGCCTCACATGAACGGGGATGGACTTGGGATAGTTACGGCTTATATGGCTACGATAACAGGAAAAAGGAGTGTGCGGGCTAAATTTGCGAAATCACTAGACGTCGGACAGATGAACAGGCAGTTGACAATGGGTTTCGTGGTTTCTAGAACATATGTGCATTGGTGAATATCGTTGTGAAATTCAATGATCAACCTTATCGCTCCACCTCGACTACTAGATATTATTCCGGTAACATGATCCTGCTGCTACCGCCCGCTATAATCGCACGTCCTTTCATCTTCCTTCACTCTGTTCTCTTCTTTCTCCCTCATACTGGCTGTAACCTTGGATATCTCTGGAAAAACAAGCAAAAGTCCAACTCCTCCGAGTGACGTTAACATAAGAAAAAACGGCCCTTCCGTGAAGGCCATGACTGTGATGAGGCCCAGGCTAGGAAGCCCGACCACGACGACTTGACCAGTCCAAGCCCTCTATCTCTCCTCCTCGGTGATTGTGCTGGTCATAATCGTAGCCTCGTAAAAGCCGTAAAACAGTGGGAATCAAATTGAACAAAAAAAGAAAAACAGACGTGACTAATAAGGAAAAAGAATGAGTGGAGGGGGGATTCTTGTCCCGGAGAGACGTTAGTAAAACAAGACATAAGAGAAGCAAGCAGGTGGGTAATTGGGAAGTTCCGAGGTATGTGTGTCCCAGCAATATTGTCGCTTGAGAAACAACACATACCCAACTCCCAACACCATCACACCAACAGACAAACCAAAAAACATTCAGTCAACCACCCTAAGCAGCCGCCTCACCCTCACCCTCCTCACCCTCCTTCTTCTTGCCCTCGCCCTCGCCCTCGGCCCCCTCGGCCCCCTCCTTCTCAGCAAGCTCCTTCTCCCTCCTCAGCTTCTCCTCCAGCTTGCGCTGCTTGTCCGCGGCCCTCAACTTCCTCTTCTCCTCCGCATCGGCCTTGAGCCTGTCGTTCTTGGCGCGGAACAGGTACCCCACGGACGACACGACGCGCCACGTGAGCCTGAGCCCGTTCTTGTTGTGCGCGAGGCCCTCGCGGAAGTGCTGCTTCGCCTGGGACCAGTTGGCCCGCGCCTGCGTGCTGCGCTTCTTGGTCTTGTAGGCGCGCTCCTTCCGCTGCGCGTCCCGGAGGCGCACCGACGCGCGCTGCCGGTTGTTGACGAGGAGCATCTCCGTCCCCGATGTGCCTGGCCGCTGCGGCTCTGCTGACGTCGATGCCGCGCCGTTCTCGGAGGGGTTGCTGCCTTCGCTTGAGCCTGGTTTGGGGGTCTCGCGGGCCATTTCTGGTTTGGTCTTGGAGAAGAAACCCATTAGGGGTGGTTGTTCTTTTTCCTTTTCTTCTTCTTGTTCTTTAAAGTTTTTGGAAAGGGCCCTCGTGTTTGTTTAAAGGTTTGCCCTCGATGATAGGGTGGTATTATGATGTGGCTGGTTCCCTGAGGTTCTGGCCAAAGTTTGGGGCGGGCGGATCGGCGTCTCAGGAGGCGCTGGATGGGCAAGTTCCAACCTCGTTGGTCCTTGTCACGGAGGAGGAAATAGATGAAGAGGCAAAGCACGATGTTATACCGCTAGGTAGTAGCGGTTATTTCTTGTTCCTAGGGAAAGCAACAAGAGGGCACGCTGGTGTGTGTGTAGACGAACGCAAAAAGATAAGTTCGAGACGAGGAAAAGTGAACCACAGAAACTTTTCTGCGGACGGCGGGCAAACCCCCCCTGATATCCGATCACCATCATGCTGCGATGGTATATTGTGACTCACCTATAGACCGCCCCTTCGTCCTCTGCTGTTCTTCCTTACGCGCGCTGGGGTCAGGGGCGGGCACGCGCTCCCTCGAGGTGGGTGGGTCGCAACCGCGTTTGACTGAGAGCGAGAGAGAGCAGCAGCAAGAGAAAGAAGCCAGAAGAATACACTGGACCGTCCATCTTGGCCGGGTACTCGCTAATTCCCGAGTTTATGCGTCCGCTGCTGGGGAGGGGGGAGAAGAAGGGACCACGTATAGACCAGGGAAATTGGCGATATGAGCCATCACGGCAGCAGGCTCAGCACAGAGGAGAGAGACCCTTTCTGGTCGTTGTGGGCCAGTCGACTTGCCTGCTTCTGCAGCCCATCCCTCCCCCGTCGTCCCCATCGAAACCCCCTGCTCGAGCTGCAATACCCTGGGCTCCACCATGTCGAGTCGCGCTGATCGCGGTAGTGGTTGTTGACTGCGGTTGCTGGTCGTGGTGGGGCTTTTTGTTGACATGGCGGCCGGAATGAGGGAAGAGAAAGAGAAGGGCATAAACATTTCCAATCAAACGCGTGCCACGTCGGGTGCCCATGGACGGGAACACCCCTGTCGCTGCGGCCGCCCGCTATATCCGCCCTGTGTTAAGACAACAGCCCTGGCCTCTTGTCTGGCCTCGTAAACGCTTTCATGGGTACGGTGTCTTCCCTTTTGGGTTTCACTGACAGGCAGGTCTCTGTGGCTCTCCGCCAATCGTTGAGCCTGTTTGCCGCCGGATTGAGACTGCAGCGCAGCAATGGGGCAATCCGACTGTGGGACAGGCGATTGTGAGCTGGAGGTGTGTCTTGGTCTGGACAGACGACCATGTCCATGTTGTCGCTGCCTCTGCTCGCGCTCAGTGGCATTCATGTGCACCAGATGGGCCGCTCTGGCATCGCATCTAGAACCATTTTCGAAATGAGCTCGCAAATCTCGATGGTCTGGATGGATCTTGGTCCTCTGATGGGATTGTGGTGCAAACTGGACCAAGTCCCCCTGCTCAGGCCGATCTGGCAGGAAAACATGGTGCATGTTGTGGGCCAGATCGAGAAAGCCGTTGAACGTGAAGACCCTGCAGATCGCCTTCTAGAAAATGTGATTCTTCGTTCGTATGTCAGTACATACTAGTAGTAGGCCAAGCAGACGTCATCTCCGACGGTTTTTGGACCGAACACGGCTCTCCGTTCCGTGCTTGACCCGGTCGGGACGGTCAAGCGTTACGGTACGGCCGAGGCTGCCGAGTCAAGCTTTCCCCTGCGCACCTCATCTGCTAGCCCCGCTCCACAAATCTGACCTCTGCTCATTACCGTCCTCAATGCACGGCCTTCTTCTTCGCCGACGTCATCTATCGTCCGCTCTCCGCCCAAGACATCTAAGACGCTTGAGGTGAAGAGACCTAGAGGCACCTATGTGTTGGAGGGAATTGGCTGTCAAGAGTGCGGCTTGGGCTCTTGGATGTTGCACAGCATCTTCAACCGGACCTCAATTTGGGAATCTCGTCTCAAAAAGCATCTATCAATCACTTTCTATTCCTGTTGCTGTAGCTGCACCGCCATCAATAGGATAAGTGTTTTCCTCAGATTCTGTAGTTAGAAGCATCCGCTGGATCTGGCTTTGTCAAATTCTCAACATCCCTGTGCAACTTTTTCCTAGTTTCTCTCTCTTTTGTTCATGGTCGCAGATGAATATGGATTCTTCAATAGCACCGCCCGGTTGTAGATTTTTTCACGGAAGCGAGGTCGGGGCCCAATACAAATGCCAGTACTGCTTCTTAATGTCTTGGGAGGACGGTCTCTTGCGCGTCCACGCCCTTCTTGATTGTCCCAGGTCCCCATAGGCTCTGGCTCGACAACGGATTTTGCAAAATCGGATTGCAGTCGAAAACCCTGAAGAAGACTTTCTCGATGAGGCCCCACGACCGTAGGATGAGGTCCTTCTGTGATGATTAAAAAAGCAAGCCCGCCCAAAGCAACAGCTGCCAACTGATCTCGATCGCTGAGGGAAGTCGTCGTTAGAGGCATGAGCCCCCGAATTCGGCCATGCAAGATCCATATGAAGGCGTCGGAGGCGATACTGACACCAGAGAAACGGACAATGACAAAAATGTTAGACCAGGTGTCCACCCGGCCCTTCATCGCGGACATTGCTGACTCGACCACTGCGAATCTTGCGCGCCAACCAGTTCTGTCGCACCAGGATGCTCTGTATGAGGATGTATGATGTATAGCGGATGAACTCAAGACGAAAGAGCTCACAAAATTAGTTAATGTGTTGATTGAACGAGGTACTGCATGTGGGTATGTCTTTGCAGTAAGGTACTCAGTTGACCCGGCCTTCCCTGGGATATAGGTATCTAGGAATATTGCGTAATTCTCCAAGCAAGTGAGCAAGCTACTTTTTGAGGGGTATTCACCTTCACTGACACGCTGCTCACCTCTTAGTGAAGATGGAGAGGTAAAATGGATAGTACGTAAATTTGTAAATGGACCTCTGGTGCAATTCCAAGCGTACTTGTACGATTATTGACTCTTATTTGTCAAGGCCTAGTAAGGCATGGCATGGCTTTCCGCCACTGCTAGTTATCTCCCGCACCTTACCCGCAAGGTAGTCTAGGTATCTGGTCCAATGTTCGCGTTCTGCGTGCCGTACGATGCGGATTCATAGACAGAAGCACTTGCTGCATTTATCTCTATGAATGTTACCAAGAGTGAGCCGCCCATATCGGCCTACTTATTATGCTGAAAGAATGCATAACTTGGAGCCTTGGAATTCTCATTGATCAGCGCAGAGCCTGCCAGTCGAGTAGCCTGGGATGGAGTTATACTTGGGAAAGAGAAGTAGGCGGAGAGACGCCTGACGGCTCGCAAATCCACAAACATCGTTACTCTCTGCGGTCTGATTTATGTATACCTGCCCACGTGTCATGATTGTCCATTAGAATAAAACCCGCCTGGCTTTCTGAATGCCCCTTACATCCCACACCCTCGGCGCCATTCGCTCCATCATCAATCTCCACTCATCCTCATCTCGCTCGCCACCAAATCTCATCATCTGCGCATATTCCCAATAATCAGGGAAGAAGCCCGCCGATTCGAAATCTACCAGCCCTACTATTCGTACAGAACCACTGCCATCGTCGTCCTCCTTGTCATTGACAAGGATGTTCCCTGGGTGGATATCTCCGTGTGTAAACACTGCCGTCTCCGACCGTGGCAGCAGATCCCGCACGCTCTGTCCGTCCGGGTATGATAGTCCATTGTACTCAACATACCGCTCCCATATCCGTGTGCGCAGTGCTTCGTCGTCTCGAAGAGGAGGCGATGGTTCATATATATCACCTACGAGCCGGTTGATAATATTCGACGTTCCATCAGCAGCGCAGTAAAACACTTGTGTATCTTCCCCCTTCGTTTCCTGCTGGGGACGGGGGATCAGCCTAAGCTTGTTGATCAAGGCCCACGTGTCTCGGCAGATACGCTCTCTCTCGCTTATACTAAGTCTTGGCCAGGCTGATTGCAGACTCTCGCCAGGGATGAACTCCATATATAGCATGCCGTTTCTGACGACGCCATCGGCTTCTCTATCGAAAATGGCGTGGTAGATAGTGGGGACAGGGACGTCAGCGGCGTAGGCTTGCACAAGGTTAATAGCGGCTTCTTCGTTCGGCCACACCGACGAACCCTGCTTGAGGACCACGTCGTCCTCAATCTGGGTGATTTTGTTGCGCCCGAATTGACTGCTTATAACCCTGGGGTACAGGTTGATTTCCTGGTCTGATCTTGCCAAAGGTTAGGGTAAGGCTCTCGAGCATTTTCTTTAAGAATAAGGGGTGTCTTATCTGATTTCGCACTCATTTCATAAGCGGCAGGGTGAGTTTTTCTGATCTTCTTGGGAATGCTGTCGCTTTCGGTCCTACAGTCAAGCATTCACCATCGCCTAAGGAAAGTTAAAGTGGAATGAAAGATATCAGAGGCTGTTTCCTACGATGCTGCGTGGTGCTGAGAAGGAAACAAAATTCAACAGCAAGCGAAACGCAGACGTTATGGTTAATGCGGAACTGTACCGAGCACAGTAATTCTAATATTAGCTTGGTGGGCCAGGGTGGGGTGCGCCGTTCCCTTGGGGCCATGTTCGAGACCCTTCACCGGGCTGCCCAGCCACTGAATGTGGTCCAGTGTAAGACACCTGTTCTGAACCAATACGCTTCAAGCAGGCCTGTTTTGAGGCGCAGTGAGGCACAGTAGAGTCCCATCACCGTGATGAGAAGTGATCGTGAAATGCGGATAGACAAGAGTGGAGCTTCAGCTTCTGGTGCCAAGGGAGATATCATATATAAAGAGGCTCTAAAACCCTCTTGAGTTTGGAAAGACATCTGAATCGACATCGATATCTTACGTACACACTCATGTGTTCATTCATCTGTATTTCAGTACTAATGTCACAAATTAACTCGGGCTCTCTTCTATTTTCCAAACATTGGGAGTAGATGCGACGATATCAGCTCGCCACACAATCCAATTGCAGCGAAGATGAACATCTATGATGTCATCTTCGAATTTCCCCTCCATGCCTAGTTTGATTAGTTTTGCTCAGGACTGCATTTGTGCCTCACGGGAGATTCGTACTTATCTACCTTGCCATACACAATACGCATATAGCTATTGTGCTTTATTTCCATCATTCACTTGAGTGACAGACGTGCCTGGAAATTCAAAATCACGTCTGGTAGACTAGGTGTACGAGTACAAATGATTAAAATGGCAGCATCAGGCACTCGATTAATTCCTCGTTTGATTTTGACCGGCTTCTTTTAATCATATTTGATATATTAATTCGACCTGAGTCTACTGACACTTGGCTCTATGGTCAACTCTGGGAAGAGCCAGTTCCTGCTGATCCGGAGATAACAGTGAGGATGTTTTCATTCTTATTGTGTTGTTGCTGGACCGAGCAACTTCCAATCCTTACTACTGATATCCAGACATGAAGTCATCAAAGTCATGCTTGCAGTAGCTCTCGGGAACTGACCAAATTGCGCACCTAGGTACTGGTCCTCGTTTTCGTTGTAATGATAAGGTGCAAACCTTGGAAGTCAGAGGAAATTACGTGCTTGGTGCCAGAGGCAGAACACCTATAGAATTGCTGTCGGGGGCGGAAGGCTGTGACGTACCTGTGTCTCCACGAATCGACCAGTGATGCCCACTGGAACATTTGGTTCGCAAGTGCTGCTGTCCAGAACGCCAGCCTACGTTGTACGGCAACTGCTGAGAATGGGGATTCGCGGGTCGTGCGGTTCTCGCTCGATCCGTTCAGGTAGCGACTGGTGGAACAAGTCAGGGAAGGGACTTCCAAGTCGTCGACCAAGGTCACTCAAAAAGGCACATCCCCCTCGAGTAACTCTCGCAATTCTTCCATCTTGTCTCTTCCTTCTTCCATCTTGACGTGCAACACTCGAAACCAAACACCAAACACCACAATGACAGCGATATCCTCATTCCAGATGTCCCACTTCTCTGTCCTTGTCCTTCCCTCTACTTTCTCTTCTGGGCCACATCTCATGCGCCTATTCACGTCTATTTCGCCGCTCCCCACCAGTGCTCTGACTTTGTCAACCGTCCATCCTCCTAATAAGTTCCCCTCCATTTGCCTCCGGATCAAACAAAGGTAGGAACCCCCAAGAAACCTTTCTGTGGTGACACCTCTGGTGAGGGACCTGTAAGGGACAGAGCGGCGTTCGATTCGTACGGACCCTTGGGGGTACTCTTGGGGGTCGAGTCTTTTTCCTTTTTTCTCCGCATCCTACTCAGCCTTCCCCGCTGACAATAAAAACGGTTCGTGACAGATTCACGCGGCGTCAGATCCAGTACCGCCAGGACCGCAACTCTTTTGGAGACGGCCCGTGTTTCCCCCCACCTCATGACTAGTGACCTGTGGTCTGTAGACAGGTCTGGTAGACCGTGGCATCTCGCTGGCGAGCTCGGGCGATAGTGAATCTGCACAGCTTGATGGCAATCCGGAGGTGCTGTGTGTGGGAGGTCCGGCTTCGAGCAGCTGTCGATGACTTTCAGGGAGATACCTAGAGAATCGCTGTCTTTTTCCCCGACCAGGTTTGTCTCCCATGCCTCTACCAGTGACTTCAAGCTCGATCAAGTGAAGCGCCTCGTCCAGATAGATACCGTTCGTGAAGCCGGGGCCAGCACTGTCGTCTGCGGCTGCGCTTCGAGCAGCTGTATCAGCACGTATGTTTCCTTCCACGCCTGAGTGGGCTGGGACCCAACGCAGCTCAACTGAGATGCCCAATTTGCCAAAATATTGTGACCTTGTAATAAGCTTGCGTAGAACCGAATTCCGTTCATCACGGAGCCACTCCTGGCTGAATGTGTGTTGACGTAGCTCGTTCACGCGGCTCAGGGCTTCCTGGGAATCAGAGAATATCACCACCTTGCGAACACCTGCTGGTCGAATCAAGGTCTGTGACAGGGCAACTGCCAGCCCTTCGGAAATAGCAGCCATCTCGGCGGTAGATGCGTCGGACTTGGACGGCAAGGGGAAAACACGTTCTTGCCAGTCTTGGTCAGCTTGAAATACAACGGCAGCACCTGAGCATTTTTTTGCGTTGCGCTTCCCTCTTTTGTAAAATGAAGAGCCATCGACATAGAATAAAAGCTCCTTCTCGGTGCACTCAGGGCCCAGTCGACATGTCTTCTTCCTCGCCGCAACAATTGCATCATCTCTGGACTGGACGATGATGACGTCTCCTACGAAGCGGAGCTCGGCAGTAGAGCGCAGTAGGGCAAGTTCCCTACGGACGTTGGCCTTTCTGTTTGCCTCGGCGATGCTCGAGATGTGTTGTGTAAGGGACGCGGCAATGGCCCTGTCACTTCGGCCTGGTCGTTGCTCCTTTTTCTTCTGAGTCTTGGTCGGCGAAGATTTACCCATGGTTAATAGCAGGATTACGTGGTTTTGGGGTACTTCTGGCTCGCGGGTTTGGGATGAGGGAGAGGTCGAGACATGGCGTATTCTTACATACACCGTTCACGGGGCCATCGAAGTAGGCCGAAACAACCCAACTTGTAGAATTGTAGAATATGCTAATTGTAACCGTTCTTCCTTGGGTACCTAGGTAGGTATCCAGGCAGCTAGCGTCGCGACTGTGACCCGTTAGTCGTCTCTAGTCGCTGTTCCAAAACCATGCTGGATCCCCATCCTTGACTGGCGGCAATCAATAAACTGTCAATTCCTTCCCCAAGATTGTTCATGGCATGTTTTCAAGTCGAGCATTCCCTTTGGTAGAAAATGCAAGCAATGGTTGAACAGCTATCGACTGAGTGGCTTACAACGGGAAGTCCTGAACGGTTTGACGTCAAGGCGGGATAGTTGTATGCATTCCTTCTCAACATACGAGTATGAAAGTGCTGATTTCTTGTAAAGCAAAAGCTTTTTCACGTTCTAACAAGGCCTTCAACAATGCAATTGTGCAAGCGGCTTGGCGTCCAAAAAGACCTACAAACACGTAACAACTATCCAACCAACAGATTATCGGCTCGGGAGCTCTTTGAACCGACTTCAGTCGATTTACCTCTCGCGTTCCAGGCAGCCAAGGTCTACCTGAGCGCTCTTGCACATGCACGTATGCAAGACATCGACTCTTGCTTTGGCTCATACACGTCTCTCTCGTGACACACGACCGCTTTTCTGCCATATTGTCCACCACCTTATTCCTTGAGCCTTATGTGCAGCGTATCTGGCTTCCTCAGAGCTACCATGCCACGTGCAGTTCAGAGACAGGGCTCTAACCCAAGGCCTGTTGAAACCATCAGCAGCACCAATGCCCTTGAGAACAGCCCGATCACAACCAAGTTCCCACAAGAAATGATGGACGACATATTGAGCTTTCTGGATCAGTTGATCCAGAAAGAAACCTCAAACCCTAGGCAGCGTGAAAACATCCAGCTATACAAAGAGTTCGTCAAGGAACACGGTTGGCCAGAAGAGGACTACTACATCCGGGTGATATAAGAAGTGGTAAAAATCCTAACTGAAGAGGAACGATTTAAAATACCCCCCTTACCAGCAAAGGTAGATGCTTTTTTGTTGGTGAGTAGTGATAAACCCGTCTCTGCTTCTTTTGCCTACGTCTCTAAGTACTGATGGGATTTGTAGTGCACACCTGAGCAGGACCACTGTTAATGAATTTGGGCCGCAATTCACCTGAGGCTGTGCCTTTAAGGTATAAACATATCATGGCCCAACGGTCTTGCTGCAGTTGGCGGCGCCCACTCCACTAAGCTGGGCTGCAAGCCTACATGAGTGTGTGAATTATGGATTGTAGGGGCTTCAAAAACATGTGGTGTTTCGAAGAAATACCCAACTAATTGAAATCATCTAATTATTACTCTCCAAAAATTCACCAACATGTTTCATGTCGGGAATCTTTAAACTGGAATCATCCCGTGGAGCCACAACTACACAACATTCTCCACTAGACCAAGCAGCTTATATCCATCATTACGGTCTCAAAACCCAAACCCACAACGGGTTGCTTTCGCAGGCTGGAGGATTTGCAACCTGGAGGACAGGGCGAAAATAGACAACATGGCCAGTTCGGAAGGCCAATGTTCTCTCTCGATTTAGTGAGAGATATTTTAATGAGCGGGCGGTCCAGAAACTCGGTGAGCCTGTCTGATATCAATTCCGAAGTTGTTCTTTTGGAGGCACTTTCCGATAGCAGCTAAAGTCACTCACACTCAGGTCTCAGCGCTGAGAATGGGTGGGCAAACTATACTAATTTGCTGAATTCTGAGTTCCTTGGTGATTGTCTCTGCGCATGAGACCCTGTATAGCTATTTCCTTGAATACCACGCCCTTGTGTTCTTTGATTTCTGCTAACTTTCATCCTATCACTTTCATGCCGGACACTCTACAAAGCAAGCCATACTATGCTGAAGGCTCGATGCTGCTTGTTATACTTCTATGTGAGAAAGAAGTTAGAATGAATTTCGCAATCAAGCGGATCACGTGTCCTCAGGTTTCTATGTTGTTCGTTTAACTGAGTGACTAGTAATGTTAAGCCGATTTCTCTTCTGGGGCAACCACGAATCAGATTTTGAGAAGACAGAAAATCCAATCAAAGACTCTCGACAGTGTACTTCCACACCCAGCTGTGGGAAATGAATTTCGAGGGATGAGTCGTCTTGATCGGAGACTGCGTGCCGGTACTCATCGTAAGAGCATTCGCTTCCAGTACAACTCCAGCAGACCCTCGTTCACAATAATTTCCCAGCTCTCTTTCTTTATTGTGAATGTAACTACACCAACTCGTTCAAAATAGTGGCCAACCTTTCTAATGCAGAGACCCAAATAAGACCAATCATTAACCAAGAGAATGAATCCGTCTATAGTGTCCTCCTCCAAGTCAAGCTTGACTACAGCGAAGCAACCAATGCCAAATCCCACGATGTCAAATCCATCAAATGCTAGTTGCCATTCCCTCTCAGATGCTTTGAGCCAAGTTGCACATGCTACTGTAGGAGCTGGGATATACGGGCCCACAAATTCGAGCACTCCTGGTATGATGGGAGATGTAGGTGTAGCTGCGACTTCGTGGCTCCTAGTTGAAAACAGCCCCAAAAGTTGGGGGGCCAATATAACCGAGGAGTATGTTCCGCGTCCAGGCTTTGAATAGTGCTGACGATTGGAGAATCGGACTTTGCTGACAGCGCTATCTCTTTCGAAATAGAGGCACCACTCGTCAACCAAGCTGTATGCTTCCCAGCCAAAGTGAGAGTAACCTTCCGCAGATGCCGGGAACCTTGCGCCTGATGCGCTTGCGAAGTCGACTGGTGCGACCCAAGAGATCCAAGACCAAGTCGATGGTCTGAGTCCAGTTGCAACCATTGTTCTCTTGTGTTGGTAATTGGGCGTGAACCAGAGTAAGCCCCTGAAGAAGCATCGCATGGGGATACCTTGAAACCCACTGATCTTAGCATCTTGAACTTCAGCACTGTAGTAATACTTGTGGTATATTCCAGTGAGAGCATTCAAGATGTCTCCTGGCTCCGTGAGACTCCTTCGAGTGTAGGTGGATATAATATTCTGAAAGGCGTCGTCGTCCCGGGAGAACTCCCAACCGCTCAGTGATCCTAAGCTCTGAAGCTCCTGATTGTATGCCTTGTCATCTGGACCTTGTTTGCTGTTCCTGCCGTACCAAGGAGCACCTTTCCTGACTGTTAAATGATGTTGTTCTTCAAAAGCATATCCTTCTCTTCGTGTGTGGCATGCGCATTCGTAGAAAATCTCATCTAAACTAAAGTACAGTTTCCGAGGTGACAAGAGCTGCTCTTGGTAAGTCCAGGCGCGGGTGGTCCAGTAAGAGGATCGAATTTGTTCTTCGAGGGAAATACGGCCAATTCCAATGCCACACGTACTTTGGGCTTCATGGAAGACGTGTGGTCGCCCAGCGTTGTCGTGTCCAGGGGCTCGAGGCCTGATTCCAGCAAGGCCCGCATCTGAATTGTAGCCCGATAAGGCAACAATAGTTAGACTCGCATTCTCGTATACACAATCCATACCATGTATCAACCGCGTCTTCTCTTCCAAGTTGTCCTGGATTATACATAGACTATCAACCCACAGGTACCTATATCCAATAGATTGGCACAAAGCTATTGAGTCCGCAATAGTACGTGGGATCCGGTCCCCAGTACTCCGATCATCCTGAGGCAGGTGTAACGATGAAGGTTCGCATAGCGCGGGGAGGTTTTCCTCTCTTGTGCAAAGAGGGGGCGGTTCCAATTTGCCCCAAACATACGAAAGAGCGACATATTCGCAAGGTTCTGTCTTCTCAACAAGTCTCCCTTCGAGAACATCAATCAGTCGAAATCCGCTCGCAAAGAGTTGCACCGAGTTAAATTGCTGAGCGTTCCGATTCTGGGTGCATTGCTCATGACTCCGGCACTCGTTGAGCCAGCTCTGCACCAATTTAAGATCAACGCATGGAGTTATCGGCCTCCTGAGAGAATGCACCTCACTGGTATCTCTGAATCTTGTGGGGTCTATCTCCAGCTCGGTGAGAACGAATTTCGTTTTCGCATCTGAGTCTAAAGCACGTCTCATCAGCTTGAGATTTGGGGGTCGTTGGTCGAGAGCTAGTATAACTCGGTAGACCGTTCTCCGCAGAGAGCCCTCTAGCTTGCGAAATGTACACCACTCTTTGCTTTGCATGTGCAACCTCGGTCGATAGCTGCTGATCGCTGATGGCCGTTGAGAACCCCAGTGCTGCGTGACAAAATGCTGAATTGTGTCACATAATTGACAGTTTGGGTCTTTGAATGAGTCCAAGAAGCCTATACATTTCGCTTTGGTTTCCCCTGTTAACATTTCCCCCAATTTGAACTTTGTGCATTTCTTGCACAACTTGGACGTGTTATCAGAGGTTTGATGGAGAACGGTATTGTCATATAGATCGATCCGGTCCGCACCGCTGTCAAGTGTTCTCTCGGGATCTTGACGCGGGCTCTTCGAAGGTCTCGCTTGCGATATCGGTTCTCCACTCCTCTTGACTTCGAGGTTTGGCACAAGTGATGGAAGGGCAGAATAAGACATGATGGACGTGCAGCTCAAAGAGTCTGGTTATGGCGCAGGCGTGGCGGCGAGAAGGGAGGCACGTCAGGTAAGGAGTGAGGTTATGGAGGGCATAACGTATGTAGAAGGGAACACGAAAGATATGTGAGGGGATGGTTAAGCGTTTTGGAAGGTAAAAAGAGGTGAAAATTTGGGAACAATTGAACACTCAACTCAGCCACGCCACCGGCAATTTGGCCCGCGGTCATTATGCACAGCCCCTTCCTAATGTTGTGCAACGTCGCCAGCTCAACCTAGGATAACAACTTGCTGCCTATCGGTAGCGACGGATAAGAGTACCATCGAACACGTTTTTATACTTTCTTACGCATGACGTTGAGGGGCGCTAACAGCAAATGGATTTTGTCCGGCATTCTCCGATCAGCCAACACATGCACCAGCACTGCCGGGTATCAGCATCGTTTTGTGGAATCAATATTAGCAGCAACGGCCCGATTCTGGCCAGATTTCGCTCGCCTCTTGTTCGATCTGGGAAAATTAAGCATACAGGAGATTGGCACATAGGAGCCTACCGCATCTATCCAGCTAACATGAGCAGTAACTGCGTGCGATTAACGACCGACCGCTATTGCGTGGCAAATCTTTAGGTCTTGAGACTCTAAGCCCAATGCATGGAATGAGTTCAATCTGTTCCATGCCATCTCATGGGGTAATGCGAAAACTACGAAAATGTGGCCCCAGTTGGATTAGGTTTCTTGCGAAGCGCTCGGTTTACTTCCCTGTCGGATCATATAGATAGCTGGAATATCTTCCACTCGTTTTGTTTCATAGCTATAGGATTGATGTAGCAATATCCGTAAGTTAATGTTTATAATAGTGATACATATGTCTCAGCTGCAATATCATTGATACCAAAGATCACCATAGGTTATAGAAAAACATTTGTAAGTTCTCGATATCTCACTTCAACATGGAAAACTAAACTTTCGGGCTGCGAGGAATCAGGTGTATATCAAATTTCAGACGCATAAAGGGGAGGGGAGCTAGGGCTCCAAATTCGAACACACCGATATAAATGTTCTACTGCCTTTGTGACAAGTGGCCGACCAAGGCTTCGAACGGTATGCTGTCCACAATCTGGCCGCTGCGACTGGTCATGGCTGCTGTTCCGTGGCCAGCAGACTGGTCATCCGTGTCGTTAGTGCTTATCAGTGACAGTAACCGGTTCCAGCTACCGACTTCAACGCGATTCCAAAAGGTTGTCTTGTCTAGGTTGTGACCGGTCTGTGACCAGTCTAAGTCTGCGCGGCTTCGTGGCATGGCACCTGGGATGACACCACGTTCTCCTCACAGCCATGGCGACCTCTGAATTAGTGGTGCGAACGCGAACGACTCTCACCCCAAAAGCCATAAATGCAGATCCCTTTATGCAAATTTACATCAGAGCAGCCAACTGTGCAGTCTTATACAGTGTTGACCAGCTTACACGGAGTAGAGAGTACACTCGGTCACAGATGTGTGGCGATCGACTGACATCAGCTGACGCCGATTGGGGAGGCAGGATCTCAAAGTCCCTTGCATCGGGACCTCTACCTCTGCTGAGGTCTATTGTCGAGGGCTGGATAGGTGGGGGGTGAAAGTGTTACAAAAAGATAGCCACTATACCACCCGCGAAAGCGACTGCCAATTCGGCATAGGTACAAGTGCTTATATCGTGTGACAGAAAGCCTGACCCAAAGCTCAGCTATCACTATGCCGTCCCCAGCTGACGAGATGGGTTTCTCCCGGTGCTTGATGAAAAGTTGCTGGGATACCGGGGGAGCTTCGGAGGTGATTTCTGGAACCACCGTGGCCTCAGCGGCTGCCCAAGAGAAACTTGAAGTAAGCGTGCATTATGGTTCCGTAGGGCTGAAATTTTAGTTCAAAATTGGGAATAAGTGACACTCTTTAGTTTTGAATGTCAATATCTAACATTAGCGCCTAGAGAGTGGAACTCGTTCGCAGCATTCTAAGTTTAGCTATTTGAGGTAATTGTAATTGTTTTCCAAGTCAGTGTTGGCCTTGGAGAGCCGTACTTCTGTCGAATTGGTTTCCTGAGGCACGGCTTACTTGCTCTCCGTGGGGATGAAAATCTCTTTATCATTATGGTAAGTATAGACGGATCCGGTGGGCTTAAACTCACTGCCGCACTTCTTCTCGATGTTACTCAGCCACAAGGACTGTGGTCTTTGTCGCAAGACGAGTGAAGGCGTGCATGTGATTTAGATAGCGAGTCCCTTTATTCAAGCAGTTTCGAATAGAAGCCCCAATATTTGATCGAATACATCAATCATATCCTGCACAATACTGAGCGCGCCGCCGCCCCGCAACAGGATGGCGCCAAATTCAGATTACAAGTTGCCGAAAACACCTGTGAGTCTGCGAACCAAACGCACTATGAGATTGTCCTAAAGCCCAAGCACATTTTAGACATAAAGATGAGAACGTCTCAGGATGATTTCTGACCTTGATACCACAGGGGCCGCAGCTGAGGGAGTTCAAGAATGGGAAACACAAAAAGATCCAGTTCGTGCAAGGGCTCGGCAGCGGCGCCCACAGCCACGTCTGGAAGGTCAAGATCGACGGGCGCGTATATGCGCTCAAGATGTTCAGACACATCAGGGCCGAGGAAGAAAATTCCGCCAGCCCTGCGAAACTCAAGAAGTTCAACATCGACCTGCAATTGCTAAACGACCAGCTCACACCATTCAACTGCGAGGCGCGAGCGTACGGCCGCCTGCAAGAGACGGGCAATGAGGACATAGCCTGGAAGTGTTATGGCTACGTCGTTCTGGACGAGGAGACTTATGGCTCGGTTGTGCGGAATCAGATCGGGCTGCCGCGCAAGGAGTGGTTTTCTCAGTCTATCAATTCCGACGACGAAATCGCTGAGAGGCCGATGTTCCCTATCTACGCGCTGGTCAAGCATTTCATCCCGGACGTGAGCAAGCTGGGCGCCATCGACATCAGCAAAGCCCACGACATGGCACATGGCATCAACATGCTGCACAGCGTCGGCATCACGCACCGGGACATCCAGGACAGGAACTACGTCGGCAGCCTGATCATGGACTTCAGCACAGCCTGGACCGTGCCCAACATCCGTCTCGACCGCCAGCTCAAGTGGGACTCCAAGGCCAGGATTGACGAGGCCGACACGGACGATTACTTCATGTTTGACGACATGATAGAGAAGTGGAACAAGGAGCACCCGGACCTGCCGCGCTGCGACTATCGCATGACCAAGGGTGACAAGTACCGCCCCGTTCCAAAGGCACCCAGGACGAGAGGAAATTCGGCGAAGCGGCAATCGAGTTCCAGCGAGTCTTCGGTGGAGTGGGAGGAAGTCCCGAGGCTGCAGAGAATGCGCGACAACAGGGATCTTGTCCTCGCGTCATCGTTTGACTGGAAGGAGAGGAAGCGTGCAATTGCCCAGCCTGACATTCTCGACCCCCTGCCCGCCCCGGCTTCAGAGGGCGGCGACGGTGACGCTGGGACCAGGCCGCTGTCCACGTCGGTCCCGTCCCGTCCGGGATTTCGGTTGCCGGGCTCTACAGCCCCTCGGTTGACAATGGTGTGGTCCTGGTCTGCCACGCCTCCGGCGCCGGGGCCGGGGAGCAACGGCACGGCTGGGAGCCCTTCCTCCTCCGACCACGCGCCGCGTAGCAACCTCGATGCCGAGAAGCTCGAGAAGATGAGGAACTTGGCTGAGGGCGTCATAAGCGGGTGCAACACCTACAAGGGCCTGGTCGGCGGATACTCCGCAAACAGCGAGATCAGGTGGAGAGGCGAGGAAATCGTTAAGATCATCGATGGAATCAGCGTCGTCCTGGCTAATGGCGACGACGATGATGGGAAGAGAAAAAAGCGGCCGCGGAATCATTAAGCATGTGGGTAGCGGTCTAGACTTCCATGGTTTTCGCGTGTAGGATCATGCGGGATTCTGATTCCCTCTACCGGTACCCGTAGCCCACTATCATTCTGGATGCACATTCGGAAGGTATCTTTGAGGGTAGACGCAGTCACTTATATCTGCAAACTGTCTCGAATGCAGTCTACCTAACCGTACCATATGCTATACCAAATGGTAGCTACAATTTCGTACAGAAGCAGAGGCGGATATAAATCATTGAGCTAGAAGAATTACTGCCAGCGCATCTGCCATTGCCCTTCAATTCATACAAGGTTACATCCGTTACATCCTTAAGATTACTCTGTATCAAAGACGTGAGTACAGTCTTCGAGGGCCCGAATTAGGGGAGTGGGTCGTGGGAACGGGCAGTCAACGACTTATTACAGCGGTCATGTTTTTGAACGATTTCAAATGTTATGAAAGACAGTGAGAACAACATATTTGAATCGCATAGACGAGCTCAAAATATTGGTAGTACCTCAAAGCACCAGATTAAGATTTGCATCTTGCCCCAGTCATCAATAAGTAAATTCCTGACCCACCAGCGCCTCACTAAGTTTCCAACATTTCTCCACATGCTCCGGGCCATAAGCAAAGCTGGCGGCAGGAAGCTGGACCCGATTATTCTGGAGATACGCGGGAGCCTGAGATGCCAGATCGGGGTCAAGAGCCGCAATGAGCGGGGTGGCGCCGATCTGCTCGTACGTCTTGAAGCACGGCTCGTCTCCAACAGTGAACACAAAGTCGTTGCCCGTGTTGCGCTTCGTGATCGGGACGATGCCGCCATAATCCTCCATCTCAAGGTGACTGCCGAGCCTGGTGTCCAAGTTCGAGCCTGGGTGACATGCGAACGAGGTGACCCCTTGCTCCTTCAGCCGGTCTGTCAGGCCGTGCGCGAACAGGATCTGGGCAGTCTTGGACTGTCCATATCCCGTCCAGGGATCGTATCCTGCGCCGCCGGAGAAATTCGGGTCGTCGAAACGGACGGGCGAGATCTGGTACGCGGCGCTGGTGAGGTTGACCACCCGGGCGCCGTGTGGGCCCTGAGCCCCGGCGTTCAGGAGTGCAGGCGCGAGGATGTTCGTCAGGAGGAAGTGGCCGACGTGGTTGACCGACAGCTGCATCTCGATGCCCTGTTTGTCCACGGAATATTCTTTCAGGGCCATGACGCCGGCGCTGTTGATGAGCACATCGATCTTTCCCTTGGTCTGCTTTAGGATCTCCTGGGCGGCCTGTCGTACCGAAGCATGGTCCGACAGATCCATCTGGACGAACGAAGTCTTGATCGAGGCATCGGTCCCGAGAATAGTCTTGAGCACCGGGAAAACGTTGGCGGCGGTGCGGGAGGCAATGAGTATATGGCCTGGTGAGGCCTCGGCGAGCTCGGTGGCGAGGGAGCTGCCGATACTGGGTTGTCCGGCACCGGTTATGACGAAAGAGCGGCCTTTAACTTGAGAAGCAAAGGCTTGGACTACTTGCTTGCTGGTTGAGGTTGAGTCCCAGACAGGCATTCTTTTTGTCCAGATTCTGGTTTGTGAGGGTTGTGTGTGCCTGATAAATATGCGGGGAGGATATCACACTCTATTGCACTATTGGGACATATGAAACTGGATTTCCGGCTTTGTTGAAAGATCGAATACCGTAAGCCAGATCCAGAAAGCCTATAGATTATACAAAGAGGAGAGAGCTTGGTCGAAGGACGAATACAATTGCTGCGTCTGTGCGGCAACATGCAGGCAATGGCTGAGCGGGCATCCTTAGGTACGGACCTCGGTTGCGATCGGGGGAAACTCTAAAATAGACCTAGCCTGGCCGAGAGCGAGTGCTTGTCTGTCTTCAATTGTTTTCACAGGATAGGATTCAGCAGATCAACGAGACAGCACCCGACAGGGAAATGGCAGAAAACGGAATCTATTATGTCTAAAATCTCAATTTATTCTTTCACTCAAAACCAAAAAGGTTGTTAAACCAACCACCACCGACACTTTGTCTAAGCCTTCTTCTTGCCCTTGGGCATGCGAACCAGCCAGTAGAGGAACAGAGCCGCGGCAATATTGACGACGATGAAGACCATGCCGATGCCAAAGTCGCGCCACCGGTCGTCAAAGTTGGAACTGATGGACGCGAGGAAGGAATTTGTGTTGGCAACAGAACAGAAGGAGCAGTCGGCCGTTGCGCCCGGGTTCTCGAGGTAGCCTCCCCTGGCGTCGATGTAGCCCTCCATAAAGTTCCCGCAAGTCTGGTTGTCCGGCGGGTTGAAGTGGACATATTCGTTTGAAGAGCACGTCACGTCCGTGTTGGCCAGACCCGTGGACAAGATGGAGGACATCAGGTACGTAAACGGCGACACCCGGTACATGAAGATCCAGAAGCCGGGCATGGCGTCGGGGGTGGCCAGCACGCCGCAGAACAACAGACACATCATGAAGAGGACGTTGGCGAGGTTGCCGCCCATCTCAGCTGTCTCCGTGATGGCGATGCAGGCGTTTGCGAAGGTACAGGTGAAGACGAGGAACTGCCAGAACAGGAGCCACATGAGGATGCCCCGCTCGTGCTTCTGGTCCGGGTCGCCGTTGCCGTCGAACCCGACGGGGTAGTACACGCAGATGAACATGAAAACCGACATGAGTGTGTTCCAGGGGATCTCGGTGACGATCTGCGATAGCATAAACACCTTCCAGCTGTACGTCTTGGAAGGCCGCTCTCGGACCTCGTAGAGCTTGCGCTGTATGACAAAGTGCGGCATCTGTTGTTGCACAAGTTGACCGAAGATGGAGAGGATCTGGAAGACGGCAAACATCTGGTTCTGTAGGCCCTGTATAGTCAAGGGCGCATTGAGAAAGACCAGACCGATGAAAAGGGCGACGGAGCAGCAGAGAATGAACTTGGCGTAGATGTACGAGGGCGTCCGCCAATATTGTTGAAAGACGCGGTGGGTGACGATCAGGAACTGGTTCCACAGAGGAGCGGCAAATTCGCGGTATGAAGACGTCCCATCTTCACCGGAGGAGTGATCTTGGCTTGGGCCCTCGGACTTGAGCCGTTGGAGCTCGTCTTGGACAGCCTGGAACTCGGGGCTCGATTTCCACGCCTCGGGCCAGTCGACCTCGGACGACGTGCCGGGTGCTGCACCGATGGCAGACAACATCCACTCAGCCGGGTTCTCGCCAGGAGGGCACTTTGGGGCACCATTCCTCTGAAAGTAGTTTATGAGAGTCTGAGAATTTTGGCCGATATCTCCAAAGTAAACAGTCCTGCCGCCTTTTGCCAAGAACAACAGGCGGTCGAAGCGTTGAAACAACATAGCTGACGGCTGGTGAATGGTACACAAGATCGACTGGCCGGCCTTTGAGAGCTTTTCAAGCAGGTCGAGAATCGCCCATGAGGTTTGGGAATCAAGGCCAGAAGTAGGTTCATCGACGAAGAGGAGCAGGGGCGGTTTCGCAGCCAATTCGACTCCGATCGAGAGTCGTTTCCGTTGCTCAACGTTCAAACCCTCACCGAGCACGCCCACCACGGCGTCAGCATATTCCTGCATGCCCAGGAGCTCGATAACCTTGTCCACGTATGCGATCTTTTCGGCCCTGGGGGTGCTTTGCGGCTGGCGGAGCAATGCACTGAACTCCAGTGCCTCACGAACGGTGCTGGTTTCGAGGTGCAGGTCTTGCTGCTGGACGTAACCTGTGTTGCGCTGAAACGACGCGTCTCGAAGTTTACCATCAACCAGCATCTCCCCGGTGATGACACCCACCGAGACACGGTCCGCGAGGACGTCAAGCAGCGTGGTTTTGCCGGCTCCAGAGACGCCCATCAGTGCCGTGAGAGTCCCGGGCTTCACCCACCCGTCGACGTGGTCCAGGATTCGCCGTGTCTCGGTCTTGATCTTGACATCGTAGCAGACCTTGCTCCAGTGGAAGACGCTGGTGGAGGCCTGGATGGCGCCCACGTCGGAAGAGGGGACGTCGTTCTCCTTTTCGAGGATTTTGATGGGGCCGGAAACGGAGGCTTCGACGTCGGCCTTGGCCTTGGTCGGGGCCGTCACTCCACGACGGAAGACGAGGACTTCGCCCTTTGACTTCTTGGCTGCGATGTACTCGGTGGCCAAGAGGTAGAGCATGTGAAGAGCGATAGCGAAGGCGATGAGAATGCCGATGTTGCGCCACTTGTGGGAGTTGAAGTACTTGTACTGGGAGTTGATGTATGCGTCGCCATTGACGGTGGAACTGCCAGCAACAGCACCCACCGTAGAACATACTCTGTTTGAGAGTGTGACGTTTTCATAACCACTTATAGCGGGGCTTGGTACAAAGCCATCGCACAAATAGTTACGGTTGTGGAACTCGTTGATCATGAGCTGCGGGATGAGGTTAGCCTGTTGTCGAATGGGAGAGAGTGCTCCAGGTCTCCACTCACCGACTCAAATCCATACGCGACAGGATCCAGGTAGTTGATCCATCTGCACCAGCCAAGCATATAGTCAACTGGGATGACGAAACCAGTAAAGATGACAAGTGCGAGGATCAAGATTGATGCTGGAACCATGGCCTGAGACAAGGTGCGTGATAACGAGGCACTGTTTTGTGTCAACTTTAATTTCCATCGCAAGAGCACGGGGAACTCACATCGACCTGAAGAGACCTGACATCGACAAGACCATCAGAAAGGTGGTCAAGAGGAAGAAAAAGAAGTTCCCGGGCTCTCTGTTCATGTTGGTCATGAAGTAGATGACCAGGTCGTAAAAAATGGTGTTGGTGATTTTGTACGGCATATCTACCAGAACAGACGAGAGTGCCTCAGCCGAAGGGTGGTAAAAGGCATACCGCCTTTGCTTCTCAACTATCGGTCGTTGGGCGTATTGAGTGAGAATTTCGAGGGCGCTAGAGAAGGCATTGGCCAAAATAGCGACGAAAAGGACAGCAGACCGACCGTAGAAGGACGAGGTTGTTTCCGGGAGGTTATAGAACAGCGACGACATGATAAGAGCCGTAGCAGTGTTAGAAAGCAGTGCAAAAATCGTCAGGCTAGGATCGCCCCGCAAGAGTTTAAAGCCACGCCAAAGACACAACTTGACTTGTTGACCATATGAGAGGATAAACGGAGACTTGAGGCGCTGGCTCTTGGCCTGAACAGACTGCTTCTGGTTTCGATAGGCCTCGGCATCAGCGCCACCAAGGGGGTGATCAGCCTTGTACTGTTCGATCAGCGCATCCAGGGTCTGGGCTTCCCTGCTGGCCTTCCAGCACGCAGCAAATTCATCAGGGGTTCTGGGTACGCGACTTTCCCACCCGGGGCGCACCACGCGTTCGCTCGGTGCTGTCATACTGGTGAGGAAGTCCGGAGTTGTCTGACGATCCGGACAATCAAATCCCAGGTTGATAAAGTAATCCTTGGCCTCGGTTGCGCGCCCGAAGAAGATCTGTCGCCCTTCGTAAAGGACGAGAACCTTATCGAACAGATCGTATGCCGTTTGAGGTGCCTGGTAAATAGACACGGCGCAGGTCTGGCGGAATAAATCTGACTGTAAGCGAAGCGTCTTGCAGAATTCGACCGCGTTGGCAGAGTCCAGGCCTCTGGTAGAGTTATCCCAACACTGCAATGGGGCGTTAGACAGCGTTGCCTCCGCAATGGTGACCCGCTTGCGTTCTCCTCCTGATACACCACGGACGTAGTTATCACCAACTCGCGTGTTCACCGTGTGGCTGATGCCGTACATGGCCATGACCACGTCACGCAGGTGGTCGCAGAACTGGTTGGCTGTAACGCCCGGGGGAAGAGTCCGGGGGCAACGGGCCCGGGAGGCAAATGTGAGAGTGTCACCCACGGACAGCTGCGGGTAATGAACGTCGACTTCGGCGGTGTAGATGGCATCGCCTGCGTGGTGGTCGTGCAGCTCCTTGGCAGAGATTCCCTGGTAGTTGAAGTAGGCGCGCTCGTCGGTGTAGATGCCGTTCATCTCACCAGCGATGGACTTGAGGAAGGTGGAGCAGCCGGACCCGGGAGGGCCCAGGACGACGAGCATCTCGCCTGCCTCGACCACGCCGTTGAATTCTCGGAGAATGTCGATGCGGCGCTCTGCTCCCCTCTTCGAGAGCAGCTTGCGAGTGAGGCCGGGGAGCTCGAGCCACACGTTGCCAACGTCTTTTTGGTAGTCCGTCTCTTGGCCGTACCCGAAGACGTTCAGGTTCTGGTAACAGAAACCGGCAGTCCGGAATCCTGAGCCGTGCTCGTTTGTAACATTTGCAATTGTCTTTGCCCACGTACGTGCGCTGAACTTTTTCCCGTTTGGGTTGAGAGGCGAGTCGGGGTCATCGCTGCCGAAAAGAGCCGTATGGTCACCGCCGACGGTGGCCACGGAGTGACGGGTGTATTCTCGAGCTAGCTCCTGCACAATAGAATGACGGCGATCTATCTCCGTGTCATTTCCTTCGTCGTCCGTCGCCGATGAGGAGGTTGCCCTGTCTTGCACAGAAAATGTCCTGCTACCTTCAGCGCGTATCGTGCCCGGGAGTGGCTCGGTGTCTGTGAAGACGGCTTCATGGTCGACAAAGGTCTTTTGGCTTGCGGCGGGCGACTGGCTCTCTTTTGTATCCTTATATGGTGTACTCATGTTGTTAATCGTGAAATGGTGTTCATGTGGGTGTGTCTGGTTGATGCTGCTGATGCTGTGGTTGCAAGTATTTCTTGCTATCCTGGAAAAGGGGCAAAGGTGGTCAGTCTCCAGTTCTCGGGTTTTCGAGTATTACTTGGCTTGGTCATGGCTCACCACTTGACATCAAGCTTCTCTTTCGGTTGATCAATTACAAGTGGCCTTCAAGCCGCCAGTCTATGTCAGATGTACAATTAAGTAAATAATATTGAATACAAGCAAGCTGTGGAAATGTTACAGTGAACAAGAAACAGAAGCGTGCCCCAGTTGAACCCCGACCACAACCCACTTAAATATCTATGCAAGTCTAGGCCTCGATTTCAAAATTCCCACTGGAGGCTATGCACGGCACCGAGCAGATTCCGTGATGGCAACAAGTGACAAGTTTGGGCGGGGTGATCGCTTACCCGCCCCCCGGGGTCTACAGAGGTGTCCGTACACGTGGGCCATCTGTCAATCTGTTATCACTCGCAAAGCCCGATGCTTCCGTCCCCACACTATCGCAAAACTTCGCCTGTTGGCATAGCATGGACTATACTGCATCGAGAAGTCATTTCCTGGCTGAAGTCTTCGAGTAGGTGAGCGGTGATCGTCGGAAGATGCGGCTGGTCTTGGCGGCGGTGATTGTAGCGCCCCTGCATTATTAAGTCCGTGACGTTGAGCCTAAACCCTGTTGCGTGGGTCTGCGAACCGGGGCCCGAGAGGACACCGGGAACGCGTATTTTTTTCCGAGAAGTCCAAATCCCCCCTTCCAGTCCCCTGGGTCTCCCAAATCCAACCTTCATGCGATTGACCTCGAGTATAAATGCTTAAATGCCCCCAACGTTTCATTCACACCGTTGAAAAGGTTTAATACCAGCTTAAAATCAATTCAAGTATCTCTCTACTTTGAACATTTGAACTTACTAATATGCTAGATATAAACAACTCGCCCTGCTCCGGCAGCTGTATGTACAACTTATAGGTTGTGCACATCACTGCTTAGGTAATCTTATTGATGAATACCAAACCAAATGGACTTGATACCATTGATTGACTGAGCTATGAAACTGGTGCTACATGCAAACTTGGGGTATGGCCCATAAGCCACGTTGCTTCAAGTCTTTTCCGCAGGAGAGGGATCTTGGATAGCATTGCTTAAAATGTGACTCGTCCACCGCTCCTCGAATCCCATCCCAGACGTCGAGCATAGAGTCTGCCTGTATTGTAAGCCACGTCGAAGCACACAATTATCTATCGCTCACTGGGACAAAGTCTTTGTCCAGTACAACCTCAAGTATGTCCAGCGCATTCCTCCCGACATATACCTTGCAGACAGCGTATATCTCGGGCCTGCCTGTCCGAGCAGCCCTTCAAACTCCAAGACAGCCTGTTGCTTGGCGCCAAAGCACCTCAACATGCCCTGCACACAATCCCGGGCTCCACCATGATCATGATGTCGTCGATTAGCCGCGGCGCCCCCCCCCCCCCCGGGGCGTGGAGGGCTCAACGCCGGGCCCCAGCATCATCAGCACGGCTTGCCCGGCCCAGTCGTGTGTGTGTGTGTGTGCACCGGCGGACAGCCAGCTGCAACCGAGGCCGCAGCATCAACAATCCGGAATCCCCGCAGGTGGCCACACCCCCTTGTGCGGCCGCGACCGGAAGGAAGGAAGAAAGTCGGCCTGGGTGGAGCCAGGCCTCATAGGCGGTCGCGCAGGTCCGTCGGCGCGTTTCTTCTCCCCGACGGCCAGCATCGCCGGGGTCGCCATATTGGGAATACGATTTTCAGCGGTGGGGAAAAAAAATGTCTTGTCCCGGGAAACATTCAGAGTCCGTTTGTTGACTCCTTCTGAGCTCTGTGCGTGCAGACCTACGGTGGGGCCAGCTCCGATAGATGCCCGCTGGATGGTCACCGCCGCCTCCGGCGCCCCCTATGTCTCACCCCAGGGGCGACTGTCTCAACTCGTTAATGTTGGGCGTCACGTGAATGTGTGGGCTGTGAGTGTCGTCCTTCAGACGGGCCGGACCCCACGACGATCCACGTTCATGTGTGGATCCTGAAGTTCAGGGGTATTGGGGACTTACGCTGTCGCCATCCTTGCATGGACTTTGCAAGCCGGGCAGAGTACTCCGGGTTTTACTCATAGTAGTTGAAGAATGGCTTAGATGGACACTTTCTTGATAGCAACTAGGGTATTTACACAAGCGTCGAGCGTCTTATCGAATCTGCAGACCAGTCAGCCACTACCTTTGTGACAGGATATTTAAATCTGTTAGCACTGACCCTCACATTCCATTAGATATAAGAAAACAGGGTATGGATTTTACTCAAAAGAGATGACGAAAAAGGAAAACAAGCTCTGCTGTCCTTGGTCTAGTATACCAATGAGGGTCAAGCCACAGTCTCCACCCGGTCTAGAAAAAGTAACGATTCGGATTAGTAGTGAAATTGTCTCCAAATTTAAAAATCTTCTCCTACATTGCAATCGTGGAAAATAATGGTGGGAACGGGCTACCACAGCGTCAATTTCCAGCTGGCCTATAATCGTGACACGGGTTAGACAAGGCCAGGTGGTGTAGCAACACAGGAGGGGGTGCAATGCCATTCGATGGCAGCCAGCTGGCGCCAGCTGGCCTACCCAGCAGGCGACTTATTCAAGCGCCGCAGGCCTGCATACTGTGATGGATGCGGCTCTTATATACTACTAAGAACCAGTCTGGGGGATTGTGTTCTCTCCTAATCCTTTACCTGAAGCACTTGATTTTGCTAGATAGCAGCAGTCAAATCGCGCGTCAACTGCCAAGTAGGCGCATGGCAGACGGGCATAACCAACATTCTCCCTCCAGCCTCGAGATTCATGCTCTTCGAACCATCCCGAGACTACGACCAAACCATATCTGCTCTGGCCAATACCTACCGCCCATAGTCAGCATCATATCATCCACAGCCTTTACAATCCCAACGAAGTGCTGCACAACGCGTGCAGTACACAGCAGCAACCCAAGCACATCAAGACCCACCCCAGCCAGTCAAGCAGCGCAAAAGCTCAACCACTCGACCGAGATCGTGTCTAGTAGAAGGGTGCTGTACTTGGGAGAGTTGTATGCCACGTCAAATATACCCAGGGAAGCTCATCCCATATACGTGATAAAAGAGGCTGTTAACACACCCACATTGATCCCACGGTCAATCCGTGTCCAGGAATCCCTGCGCGCGCTACGTCCCTTTCGGCTCGATCTCGGTCCCACACCATCTCCTCTCCTTTTTTTCTTAGTTTCCCCTGCCTCGGAGTCGAAAAGTAAGGGCGCAATAATGGTAATACTGTGTAAACACAGCCCTTCCCTAAAGAGCGCTTAGAATCCTGCCCTGCTACAGGCAAGCCACGGAATCTCGCCTGGGCCGAGGTTTACCCGTCTGTATGTAATCGTGTCTGGCCGGCCGACGGGGGCTGGCTCTGATGTGATAGGATTTATACAGCTATCTTTTCTCGCAAAGACCGTCCTCTCCCGCAGAGAAAGGGGTCGTTGGCGCAATTCAACAGGCCGTGTGGCACCGTGTTGCCTCCTACCATAAATGATGTCCGTTGCGCCCAGGCAGAATTACTAGGGCTTGACTGACCGTCCGCCAAACGCCAGTGTCCACGTCTAAAGCCGTGATTGTCGCCGCCATCCGTTATCCCTGGTCGTTTCTCTCCCAAAACAGGAAGGACCAGGCCAGTATTGTATGTTTTCCAATCCGAAGTTTCCATTCCTACACCGGAACCACCCTTCATGCGTCAGATAATCTGGGGCCCTTTCTCCCGCCGGATCCCAGTGCTGTGGAACCTGAGACTCCCCTCTCGCTCAAACGGCCCTGTGAAGACGATGACCGGAAGCCAGTCCCGCGGACTATACAGGATCCTTTCCCTCCCAACGATTGCCAGGTCAGTCGGGATTCCAAGAAACAAGTGCTAGTATCATTTTAGAGTCGCGCACTAGCGCCGAGACACTGTCTTAGAAGAAACAACAGCAGCTCGGCCGCCTTGACTTGCCTTGGCGCCGCTCTATAAAGGGGACGGACTCCCCAAGGAGCAAGGAAAACTTCAGCTCACCGTCATCCAGTCCTCCAGCCGCTGCAGTCGATCGTCCAGCGAGTCAAACCTCTGGCCCAGGTCCCGTTGCAGCCCTTCCATCCTCTGGTGAAGCCCATTGACGCCATCCAGTATGCGCTGAAGGACGTTCGCGTTCTCTGCTCGCACCGCCTGTGGGGGCCCTGCGGCGTCGCCTACCTGCCCGCCCCGTATCGGAATCTCGCCCGCGGGGTTCCCCTCGTCTGCCACCGGAGGCTCTCTCTTCGGCTCGGGGTGTGCACCGTCGGCCTCGAATGCGTCATGCTCGTGTGCCGATCGTGTTCGCTTCGTTGGCGGATAGGGTAGGTCGTGTGCCGAGGCCCTTTTGTTGCTGACGTTGTCGCCATGGTGATGTGATGATGATGGTGGTCGCGGTGGCACCGCGACTTGGGCATGTCGAGGGAACAACGGCGTACGCGGCGTGGCCGAAGATGCTGAGGGCGTCTGGTCCGGCGTCTGCGGCAGGGGCGAGGCTAGGATGTGCTGCATCTTCATGCCGCCGCAACTGCTCGTTGATCTCTGGTGCTGGTGCGAGTGTGGCCCGTGGTGGGCTGGGTCTGGCTGCCTCAGTGCCAGCTGCAGTTCGGGCTGCAAGGGCGTGACGACGTGGATGAAGCCGGGCGCCGCCGTCCTCAACATGCGGTACACCTCGAGACCCTCCTCGTCCAGCGCGTGGGCGTCCTCGACAACGCGGATGACCTGCTCCCTCAAGGCTGGCTGGACCATTGGGTTGCGCATGTGGAATCGCCACTGGATGATGCGCGTCGCAAAGCGCGCTGCCCAAGTCTCGTCCGTCCGCGGGCCGTGCGCCTCTTCGTATCGGGACTTGTGCATGTAGACCGGCTTGTTGAGCTCGGCCACAATCTGTACAATCAGCTGCTGCAGTCTTGACTTGGTAGAGTCAGGCGAGTCCGAATGCGAGGAGCGGGATCGCTCTGGCTGTTGCTGGTCGGGCTCCCTCTGGGCGAGCATGAGCCCGCGCACCACACGCTCGAGGGACTCGCCATCCGGACAGGGCCCTCCGTCCAAGCGGGCGTGGGGTGTGCCGTAGGAAGTGTTGAACTCGCGGGCGAGGTTGTCCTGGAACAGGCGGAGAAGCTCCTCGTCCGGGTCGCCTTCCTTGATGCAGGGGTCGAACTCGTGGAGGTGAAGGAACAGCTGGAGGAGATAGATGGTCTGCACGAGGATGATGGTGTCGAGGCTCTCGTCAGGAACGGGGTAGCGAGGCTCGGTGAGGGCAGCGACGACGTCTTCGTCGACGCGCCATTGAATCTGCAGGCACCAGTACGACGAGAGTCCAGGTATTCGCGCCCAAGTGTCCGCGACGGTATTGCCCCTCATCTCAAGGCGACAGGGCGTGAGGGCGAGCGAGCAGGAGGGCCGTGATGGCAAGAAAAGAGACAGGTTGGGGCGTGAGGCAGATCGAAGAGGGAGGAGGGAGGGAGGGAGGAGGAGGAGGAGCAGGAGGGGAAGGAAACGAGCGAGCTATGCTATGGCAGTTGCCGGCCGTGATAGTGGGATTATGGGCGCAGCCGAGGACGGGCTGGGGTGAGGCAAACAACCACAGGCAGGTGCATCCGGTAGACTTGGTGGATTGGTAAGTTGCGAGGGTAGAGCGAGGGAAGGAAGGCTGGGTGGTGAAGAATCGGGGGTCAGGTGAGGAAGGTGACTGGGAAAAAAAAAAAGAGGAGTAAGCTGTTCCTGGCAGTGCGCGATGGGCCGCTGAGTTTTCTCTCTTCCCTGGCCTCTCCCTCTTCTGTTTTTTTTTTCTTTTCTTTTTCTTCTTTTTTCCCTCGTCCTGCAGGGTCAATTGGGAATTGCTCCTGGTGCTCCTTGGATTGGACAGCAGAGATGGGAAAATTGTCAATGTGTACTACCTACCTTTGCATGCTATGTTGTACACCGGTCAGGCCAACATGGTTCAGGTCTGGGGCAGTGGGCTGCGAGGCGGAAGAGCAACCTGGGCAATTGATCGGCGCCTGGATGTGGGTGTAGTGGGTTTCTTAATGCGGGTGGCTTGTTCCTCTCCTCCCAGAAGCTCGCCCTGGCCACGGAAGGATAAGGTCTCCCGCTCTGGGCTGGGCTGGGCTGGGCTAGGGGGGGGACGGCCCGCCCCTTCCCGCTGTGAAACAGGGTTGGCAACGGTTGGTCTATCTTTTGCTCGTCTTTTGTTCATTTTCTTTCCTCTTCCTGAATTTATCTTCACCCTGTCCATTGCCTCCTCTTATCAGATGATATCAAGCCAGTTCATGTTTTTGTTTCGCACTCTTCGTACCGGAACACTGCAAGCGGCAGCAAATCCAATGCCTGGGGTCAATTTGTTGGGGGCGCGCACCCACTTTACCGCGGCAGCGTGATTGTCCAGTGTTCAGAGAGCATGATGCCGGACACAAACCAGCCTCCTCTTGACTGATAACTTCACAACGCTATTCGACCTCAACTGTGCGATGGTGGATGACAACTAGCTTGAACATCCCATATTCAAGCAGAAATACCGGCAGAGTAATAGCAGAGGCCCTGCATCCGTGCGGCAGCACGTCATGTCGCCATCTGCTCGTGGACCAGGTTGCCGGGGGAAAGGCTGGCGGCATGGCATGTTTTCTTGCCACGAACTCGTGGTCCGTGAACCTTGGGGAGACTGGCTGACTGCAGCCAACAGAGTACCGGTGTACAGAGCCCACGGAGAAAAGATTAAAATGTTCCAGATGCATAAAATGACAGTTGCAGGACACAGACAATGCAGCGAAGTGCTTCCGCTGCCGCTGCCACTGCCGCATGAGTGCCGTCTGTGCCACGATCCACATGTGCATCCCGGATAGGCATGGCTACAAAGCGAATCCCCACCGCCCCAGCCCTGGCCGGAACCCGTGGGCGAGAGCCGAGAATCGAGCACTTGAGTCCAATATCCCCTGTGAAGCTGAGCCTACAGCTTAGGGCGGCTTCGAGGCTGGGGTTTGTGCGGTAGGGAAATGTCGAACCGCAGGCGACACTCTCGGGCTAAGTCGAGGTGGTCAAAACGTCTTGAGTGCAGATGCGACATGATGCAAGGCAATTCGACGCGGCTGTACGGTTCTCACTACTGCTTGCCCGAGCCGGCGGCCATTTTGTTGATGTCCTTCGACCAAACATGATAAGGCTTGACCCCGGGTTTCGTGCAAAGCATAATGTCATACGATAATTACGCAGTTTCTGGATAATAACGAACCCGAAAATTCCGCTGCTCCCACCTGTCCGGCCTCGATGCTTTGCCCGGTCATGTTTCGGCGAGTGGTACCAGCACAGCGAAAGAAGCGACGATGTCCACCGAGCCGTGATGATGGGCCCGTGCCTCCCATGTCTGTCTCGACCATCAATTGCCAACTCAATGCATCCAGGCGGGCTGTCCAGTAGAATTGTACGAAAAGGTAGATTATGCAATTTATCATACCCCTGACCCCTCTTGTTTCTTCTTCCGACTGCCCGGCACTTGAGGTAGTAGCGTGCAACGGCTGCAGCAAATTTAAAAGTTGTTAGTGAGGTGCCATTAAACTACACAGTACATACCGGTAGGTAGGTAAGGTAGCAGAGGAGCAACCTACCTAGACGAATACGGCCGGCCCCTACTTCTTCTCACTCTCATTCAACCACTTATACACAACCCTGGCATCCTTCCCCTGGTACCTCGAATCCCCCATCGCCTCCTCGAAGGCTTCCAATGTCGGCTTGTCCAACACAGTCCGCGCCCCGACCATCTCGGCCAGCCTCGAGCCCATGCCCAGCACCTTGGCGCACAGCTCGATGCGGAACCCGCCCTCGTACCCGCGGCTGCTGGGCACGTTGTCCTGCACCCCGGGGACGGGGTTGCTCTTGCTCGTCACCCAGCACTGCCCTCCGCTCGCGTTGATCACCTCGGTCAGCAGCTTCGGGTCCAGCCCGGCCTTGACGCCGATGTTGAGCGCCTCCGACGCCGCCAGCGACGTGATGGCGCTCAGGTAGTTGTTGATCACCTTGAACGCCGTCCCCGCCCCCACCCCGCCGCACAGGAAGATGCCCTCCTCGCTGCCCATGTGCCGCAGGTGGGACCTCGCGGCAGGGAAGGCGGACTCGGCCCCGGTCGGCGGGCAGCCTACCATGAAGGTCAGCGTCCCCGCGGAGGCGCCCATGGGCCCGCCTGAGACGGGGGCGTCGACGAAGGTGAGGGCTGTCGTGGCGCTGGCTTCCTCGGCCGCCTTTGCCACCGTGAGGATGGTGTCGGTCTCGATCGTGCCGCACTCCATGATGAGCTTTTCTCCCAGTCCCGGTGCTGATGTTGCGCCGGCGAGGATGCCGGTCTTGGGGTCCAGGTAGACTGCCTTGACGGCCTCGGAGTTTGGCAGCATGGTGATCACCGTGTTCTAGTCGAGTGGGATATGAGCGGCGATCCTTCATATGGATTCTCGGGACCGAGTTGGCCTTCGCGGCGACTTACAGCTGCCTTTGCCGCCTCGAAGCCGTTCTCGACGATTTCGACGGGGCCTTTTCCCGCCGTCTCGGCTTGAAAGCGGTTGAGGGCTTCCTTGCTCACGTCACAGATGAGTAGAGTCTTTAAAGAGTCCAGACCCTCCCGCAGATTCTTCGCCATCGGATAACCCATCACGCCGATGCCTGTGGTCAGGTCTGGTCAGCAGCATGTCGAAAGACGAGCCTAGTGACTAGATATCTACACGTACCGATGAAGGCGACTGTGTTCTCCGGCGAGGAAGGCATGTTGCATCAGCTATTATTACGACCGGAACCAATCTTGGTGCTGCTCGTGGGTGAATTCTAGACACGATCAATTAATTCGTCAAGGATGAAAATGTACTTGTCTTCGGCGTCGATTCTAGCAACGCCTCTTGACTCTCCGCATACCCCATGGCACCTGCATAGTGACGCTGGCTTATTCAATGCATAGGTGCACACTTATTGGATGCCGATCCGCGGCACCTTTGGGAGGGGTTGTCTCCCGCACAATGCGGGTGCGGATGCTCGGCCACACATCTGGTATGACAAGCTGCGCGCTAACAGCCGGTGAGGAAACGAAACACTGAGCTTCTGGATGGCCATTAAATTGTTATGAACATGGTGCTAGCTTCTCTCTAACCGAAGGGTGGCCATATGGAGCAATAGAGCGTATGGAGCTTTGTAAATGCAGTCCTCACTTAGCCAATTGCAACTCTGAAATTCATATTCTACTTTGAAGATCACTCACACCAATTCATTAATGCATTAGATGGCCCCATGCCCTGACTCCACTTTCCTTGTGCTCCAGGCGTGTTTCTTGACCTGGGTTAACTAGTATCTGGGACTAATATAGACTATTTATATTCTTTGAGTTCCTCTACTAAGCCGGAAAGACAGTGGTTAACCTGATAGGACAAGGGACAATGTGTGTTGTGGGAATGTAACAGTGAGTTTCGCCACGCAAGGCTTTAGACAGTGACCATCAATCTTCTGCAAACCAGTATTCTGTCATCTGGGACTAATGTATGAAAGTTACAAGAGAATCAGCATCGGAACTGTATCCAGCAGTGTCGGCAGCAGTCTACTGCCGGCAAATAGGTATCCCGCTGTATCAGAAATCGCCAATACTTAGCAAATACTCCGCCAGGTCCCTAGTATGGCTAATGCTGTCATTGTGCAGGAGATCGACAGTAAGACAGATGATCGGATCTCAGATTCCACCTGGCTTAGAGACATCCTTGAGTACACATTTCCCTGTGGCAGGGTAGAGGTCACAACCAGACTGGCGAGCAAACTGAGCAAAGCCAACGCTGCCATCTAAGGTCATATTGTGGGCCTCCATTCTGATGGAAGTGTACAGGTTGAGGCTTTCTGCCCACAATATCTTAAACATGGGTGTATCATTCTGTTGAACTATCGCTCCAAGGTGTAGAGCGACGTGTAGAGCGGGAAAGCCTCTTAACAATCTTCTCAAGGCCTTGTGAGTTAGCTGTCACCAGCTAGCCACCTTTTATACCGCTATCTGAATAGCTAGCTATCTATATGCTAATGTAGCTACACCCTACGGTGGCTGCCACAATATGTTTTGGTGTAAATATAATACGTCTCTGTTTAAGGTCTAATCAGATGGTCAATTTGATTTCTCGTTCCTCTTTTCTAGTTTTCTTGGCAGGAACTGTATTCTGGCAGGCTCCAGACTGCGCCAGAAATCAGAACTCAGATTCCTGGCACAATTTGCTATGACATGTTCCCCGGTTCTACAATATGTGAAAATCAGCACCGTTTCGCACCAACTCTGTTCACAGAACTCTGTTCATAGCCTAAAATTGATGCTGCTGCTACTTTATCATGTACAAGACAGTTAGGAGTCGGGTCCCTGCCTCGCTCATTCTGTTCTTCGTGTCTTTTCTACATGGCATTCAGTTTGGATTCAATCCGAAAGAAGGGAATGTCGACTTGGACGGATATGGGAAAACCATTCTGAGTCTCAAACTAACGTTTACTCTGCTTTGCCCGAAGATCGTCATAATATCCCACTTTGGAAGCAATGAACGTAATTTTCATATATCCAATTCGTGTGAATGACCCTTCCGTCATCATTCATTTCTGCGCGGATGCACGAGGCTTTGGCTCGGCAGAAGCATCCAAATTTCGACCACAAGTGTGTCTTCCTCACTCGAAAGGGCTCCAGGTTTGAATTGGCGCAAGTCTGAAAATGTCTGAATTGTTATGTGAAGCATGTCATTTGTCTCTGTGCGTCACCATAGGTTGTCTCTTGGATCATTACCGGCCAAGCACTCCTCCCACTGCCTTTTCAGAAGGTTCCTCCCGCCCCATCCCTCCATTCTCTCTGCATCCCAAAACACGTACGCCCACCTTCGCATCTCGTCGGACGTATACCAGCCGTGCAGATTGCTGTAAGTGCCGGCCCAGATTAAAGTCCAGGCTAGCGGTGGCCCGCCTAGGTTATCTCGGGTGAAGAGGAGCGGGGCACGATCCTCGGTCATCCGATCTTCGGGAGCTGGCTGCTCAAGGCGCCGCACGCTTTGTTGGCTTTCGCCGAGTATACCCTCCACCGCGTTGATAGGAATATATGACGAGACTATACTGCGCTGCATTAGGCTTACCAGCCGCTCGTGGTCATCGGGACCAATGTCGAAAAGCACAGTAGAAAGTAGGACGAGGCCGCCTTGTAGTACTGTGCCTTCCAAAAAGTTATGCCGACTCCCTGGAAAGGTCAGCGAGGTGGACAGACGTAAATCCAAGGGCTGGAAAGAATCGCTCGCTTACAATCATTGTCTAATTCGAAAGCTCCTTCTGGGGTTGGCGGGCGGTGTTGGTTGGCGAATCGGGGATTGTCTGGTCGCAATTCGTTCTTGATACTGTCAAAAATCTCATTGTAGACGCCTTGGGCGAATTGATAAAAAGAGAAGAGCTCCTCAACTTCCCACGATGGTAACGCGTTAAAGATGAGTTTAGCATTGTTTTTAGCATCGCTGTGTTTTAAACCAGGTATGGTAGGACTGGCAACGTTACACAGGAGCTGGAAGCGGTATGTGGCCCTCAAACATCTAAGCCACTCTGTGTTGCTGAGTGCTGGCTGAGTTCTCGGCTCTTGCTGACTGGAAGCGTTCTCATATTCGCTTGTTTGCCTCGCAAGATCATCGAGAGCCCAGTTTGCAAAATATCTTGCAACAGGTACGATGGTCTGAAGGTGTCGAGAGACCGTACGGACAGCCTCTTCTTCAGTAGTACTAACGGTAAGCTGCCGAGGTGATCCATCTGGGAACTGTTTCCCCCATGTTTCCACAAGACCGATGAAATGGTCTGGTGTTGTGCATTTCTCGGAATTCTGGACAGCATAAGCATCGAGACAAACGCTTTGCAGTGTTGACCCTATACTGGCACCGAGGAGATATCTGCGGTCAAGAAGATACTGCTGATGAAAGACGGGAGAGGCGTAAACGAGAGCTTTCATGCGGGGAAGGTCCAAGATGGAGAGTAGATACCGACGGACTTCAGGTGACAGCCTTTCCAAGCCACTATCGCAGTTCTGATCGGCTGCCGTGTGAAATGCATTGACCTCATCTAGGTTGTTTTTGCTCGGCGACATGGCAGGGCCCGCCGCTGCCGGTGTAGCTGCTGAGCCACACTGGTCACGAATATGTCTGACGTTTTGGCCGAAGTATCCCATACAGAAGGACGTCTTCATGATGGCGTGGGATAGGCCTGAAAATTAAACGTAGCTGCCTCTTGTCGGATGACGGAGGTTGAGGAGTGGCATGAAAGAATCCACAGATGTAGGCTGATGAGCAGCAAGGTCAAGTGCTCTCTCAACAAGATCACTGCACAGGTCACGTGATGGATTGGTACGGACAAACAGCCACTCCATCCTAAGGAGCGTTTAGTATAGAAAGGAATCACTGTTTTAATACCCAATGGGCAATTATTATCCAATCCTAGAAGGGAATCTATCTACATAGTATGAAACTGTGAAGGCTAATCTACAGTATTACACCAGCTTGCCTATAACACCTTTGGGGTCTACAAATAATCTGGGGCTTATCCAGTAGCCTGTCTTCTTTAGAAAGGTCATTACACTCTACATCTTACATATACAGCCTGGCGCCAGGCACATATTAAGTCACAGGAGCCAGGTGTAAGCCTTAGTCCTGCACTTGGTACTAGGAGTTAGGTATGTATAACAACTCCAGGTAGGCTATACAGCCGGTGTTCACCCACCCAGCTTTACAAGACTGCCTACCTAGATTTAGTGGTTAGCCCACCCAGTACTTATTATTCTATATGCATGCTTAAGATTCCAAAGTCCGTTTTTTTTTTTAAAAAAAAAGAAAGTTTTTTTAAAAAAAGGCTACCCTAGTACTAGAGTATTTGCTTAGGCTCATTATTGCACTTGGTCTATTCGGCTAGGGTTATTTCGCTGTAGTTCTTTTGCTAAGGTAAGCTATTTCGCTGTGGTAAGCCATTTCGTGGTATCCAGCAGCCTGGCTACACTATTTTGCTCATGGATAGGGTACAAACCAAGCAGCATAAGGGTACCTCAGGCCACTTAATGCCACCAGTTCCGGGTACATTTTTCTTCAGGGGCTTAACTATCAGAAAATGTACCTAAAACTTGCTCACAGCTCTTAGTGTTATAAGTCGCCCTCTACCATCTCTGCCTTTTCACGATCCACCCAGTACAGAGTATGACCGCCACCAAAGTCGATAATCCAAGGCGTGTCGTTCCTGTCCAACAAGTATGTTTTCTGGTTTCGCCTCTCCCCACACCACACGGTTTTTTTTTTTGAAGCTCTGCTACAGTCTCCCGAATTTGTGCAGCCCACCACAGTCTCGCTTCTAGCGAGTGTCTCCAGTATTGGTATACTAAGGGACCTTTTAGGGCATCAATCCAAGTAAGTAGCAGTCCCAGGATTTGGCCGTCTTTAGTTACGACTACACTGTAAAGGCGAATTATATGTATTCCAGCTTCGATATTTGATTTTTCAATCTTTTTGAAGGTTTCTAGCTTGCGGTTCAGCTGGTATTAGACGCCATCCTCAACAAAGGATTTGAAGAAATAACTGCTGTTATTCTCGCCACGCCCATTGCTTAGTTGTACCCGTTTTGGCGGCTTGACTAGGACGTCCTTGGATCGATTGTAGGATAGGATAACCTGAGACGCATCGTAAACACAGGTCCACGATTGCAGGTTGCGCATTTTGTCCGCTGCAATTTCTTCCCCCGGAGGCACCCAGTTATCCCATTTGTCAAGTTGTTTTGGATGAACCTTGTCGTCCACAGCATGAAACCGGCAAGTGAAGAGGTCAGGGAATGCATATTGTGATAACGTAGGAGGCTCCATTCGGGACACTAGCCGGGCAAGCTTTGATATTAGGGCCTCAAATGGTTTCAAAAGCCATCTGAAAGCATGTGGATCCTGAAAATCAACCTCATCTCCTCTGATTCTTGAAGGTACTCGAGGTACTTGGCTCGAAGGCCAGGAGATTGAACGAAACATTTCGTATGATACATCAGATAGAAAAGACGGCCATTGTGCCGAACGTTAAGGTCGAGTTCATGCCGGTCTTCGTCCTGGTGGCATGTTGTCGTGACGATGAAAAATGGGACGGGATCCATGTTGGCGAGGTGGATGACCTGTCTGGCTCGAGGGCTACGGAAAAGAGCCCAGAACCAAATTCAGAGCAGATCAGAATCAGTCGGATGATTGTAAACAAAAAGTAGACAAAAGAAGACAAGGCAACAGGCAATTGCGAAACAGAAGAAGGCCCGGTAATAGGCCCGGTACGACTAGCTATGATGCTGTCGAATCATGTTGTAGTGATCGTTTTCAGCCTGAGAAGGCTAGGCAGAAGCACTTGAGATGCGCGCGGTAAGGCGAATAAATAGCCTTGGTAGCCAAATATGTTGGGCGCCACGCAGCTTCAAGTTCATGATTGGCTCTCACTCTCGGCGAGCTTTTCGCGTCATCTGAAATGCGAGTATCCAACTCTAAGAGCGGTTACATTATTGGCATTTCCACCGCAGATGATACCTCTCTGACCATAGATATCTCGCTGGTCGTAGCTCACACAGCCTGCTGGTCTACCTGGTCAGAACACTCAATCGTGGTATTGAGGGTCGAAATTACGCTTGATCCGCGCGCAAGGCCTCGCAAGATGTCTTCTGAAAAAGGATTGCTACGAAAGAGGTCACAGAACGATCAGCAGAAACGTATGAATTGTCTATGCAGGCATAGAGTCTCGGTTGGATGGCGAGCTAGAGATGAGCGGCGGGCGCTTGTAAGCAAAAAACTCGCTCAGCGGCTCTGAATGAGCCGCCTCGTACGTGGATACCAACATGTCAAATTCCTCATACCGCCAGCCCACGTAGCACGTCGTACAACCCTCGACATCGGGATGCGCCAACTGGTCCCTTTCCAGGTCCCGCCTCCTCCCGTCGAACTTAGAAGCGGCCGTCAATCACCACGACCACCACATTGAACTTGACACCCCTGGGATGGGCTTGGGTTTCCAGTTAGTCGGCCGGCATCTTGGCCAGGGTGTCGAGGTACTTGCGGTCCACGTAGATGCAGCTCTTGAAGCGCGGCAGCCGTTTCGCCATGTTCTTGGTGGCTCGGGGGCCGTCGCGCTCTTCGCTGCGGCTTGCACACCAGCTTTTGAAGTGCTGCCGTACCTGGGCTTTGGACGTGCCGTCGAACTTGTCCCGGCCGGAAATCACCGGCCCTGATGGTAAGTGTGTCAGGTTGAACAACGGCGTTGGTGGTAAGTTCAGCGTGAGTGTCCACCTACAGTCCATATACTGCTCCAGGAGCACGTCGCCGCCCAATTCGTCGAGGGACTCGCGCGCAGTCACCTTGATGACCTCGAGGTAGCGTTCCCACGCCGCGTCGTCGTCGTATGTCGTCCGGTAAATGACAAAATCCCAGCTGTGGAAACTAGATCTCTTCATCCCAAAGGCAGTGCCGGCCAGCGGGTGCTCTCCCCAGACGGAAGCTGTGAGATCTTTGAGGGTGAAGCTGTAGCTGCTCATATTCCTGGAAGAGGCGAGGTGGAAAAGGGCTGACGATGTTGACCGCGCGTGGTCGAAGACGGAGTGGAGGCTGGAGTGCCGAAGCCTGCACGGTGAGGGTCTTCGGACCAATGCAATGTACATTGGGTGACCAGGATCAAGCAAATTTGTCGTGAGATCAGACCCAGTACTGGGAATTATTCAAAACAAGTTTTGCTAGCTAGTAACAAGAGCCTAAGACAACTAGTAGAAAATATTAGCTGAGATATAAAAATTATAACAACAAAGTGCTAATTGGTGTGTGTTGCTTGTCTATGTGGTGTAGCTTATCTTGTCTATGTTCCTGATAAGGGCCAGCGTGGTTGGGTATAGGATTACATATATTCACATCTGCCAATAGTGTGTGAATCCGCTGGCTTTCCAACCCTTGACCTGGACCTTTTTTTTGAAAACGACTATTCGCAGAGGAAAAAACAGCTGCTGCAGAGCACCAAGCACCGACCACCTCCCTTCGGCCAATCAGAAGCTACTATTTAACTACCCTAGACTACCTATATAATATAAATAGTAGTAAATAATAATTACCTTATAAAATTACTATTACTGCTTAACTTAACTTAATAACCTTTTTTTATTATTAAATTAAATTAATTAAATATCTAATTAAATTTATTAATTTATTATTATAAAGTATCTTTAATTTATTAAATCTTTTTTTCTTATTATATTAGGATAACTTTTATATTCTAAATAAATATAACTATTAGATTTATAAGAGCTTTAATATATATTAATAAATTAATTATAATAAATAAAATATTCTTTTATTATAATAAATTAATATTAATTAAATTTTTTAATTTTTTAAAAGCTTTTTATTATAAATCTAATATTTATAAAGATTTAATGTTTAATTTAAATAAAATAATATAAAAAGTTAAAAATAAACTTAAAATTTTTAAAACTTTAAATAAATATAAAAGTATTAACGTAGTACAGCCCCCTAAAGCTAAGCGTGGTAAGCCTATTAGGCCTAGCTCCCCTAATAAAAGCTTGTAAAAGAGTCCCCTGGGTAACTAGTGGGTCCCTCTCCCTTTTGGCCAAGTGGTAAATTCCAGTATATTATATTAAATGGTAGCTACAACTAGCTGTTATCTAGCCAAATCGGGAGGTACCACGCCTAAGAATCCCTTGATAAGTATACAGGGCTCTTAGTTTGATCCCTGGTTGTATTAATTTAGTGTAAAAAAACCTGGCTATAGATTAGCCCTGTAGTAAGATACAAGCTATAGGGGGTTTTAAAAGGTACCCTTCTAGAAGGCACGCTATATAGCTTATCGCGGTATCGTGGATGATAGTAAATCCGTCCTGTGGGGGGTATTTGATGTAGTATAGCCCCCTGAAGCCAAGTGTGGTAAGCTTATTAGGCCTAGCTCCCCTAATAAAAGCTTGTAAAAGAGTCCCCTGGGTAACTAGTAGGTTCTTCTCCCTTTTGGCCAAGTGGTAAATTCCAGCATATTACATTAAGTATTATTTATATAATTAATTTTATAGCTTTAAAAATATAAAAATAGCTTTAATATATAGTAATAATAATATATAATAAGGATATATAGTTATAATAACTAGTATAATAAATATAATAGTGGGTATATATTTTTATTTACACTGTGTGCAATATGTACCTCTGTACCAGCTGTTTTTTCCTCTGCGAATAGTTGTTTTCTTTTTTTTCGGACGAGTTGAGGATAGGATGTATGGCCACCCATTTCGCACACGATGGAATTGCCCAAGCCCCCCCCCCCGGGGACCTTCGGGCATTTGGCAGCCCAAGTTCCTCCAGCAGCCGGCGCACTTGATGACCTTGGAACACATTTACTAACGTCGTGCCCTTTGGTCCAAAACATTGGAAGCACAATGCTAAACTTTGTTCTCAAGACTCCTGCTCATACAGTGAATCAACATCGAGCTCCGTCACATCTTCGCCTTCCCAAAATTGACGTCTCCGCGCTCTCACCCAGCGTGAGGATGCTGGTGATTCATCCAAACCCACCAGCGACATATTCACTGCCCCCTTGCCAAGCTTCACCCTCATCAAATCCGCTGCTCGCTCCATTCCCTTGGTGGTTGCCGACAGCTGAAGATCGTCCCCGACCTCTTCAAGCATCGGTGGACCATGGAAGAGCAGCGGCAGAACCGAGGCCTTCCAGACAGGTCGGTGCTCACGGTCCCTCGCGGCTTTCCAAATTGCGCTCACAAGCAAGACTGCTGTGGCAGCAGTCAGGGCGGCCGGGAAAGCCACCCACGCCCATTGCACATGCGTGCACACCATCGTCTCCCAGGCAGTGCCGTTGATGGTCCCCGGCGACGTCGCATTCTGGTTGTTGTAATCAACGTAGGCCTCTGCATCATAAACTATGGCGCCTGTGTTCCTCAGACGGTTGCTCATGGCGAGAGTCAAGTTTTCAAAGAGGCTCTCGAGGAGGTCGACGGTCGCCGCGCCCCCGCCGAACAGCGGTGCCATGGTCCAACCCTCCTCTGGGCATATGGTCTCCGCCGGGGGGATCTGCGAGTAGTCCGGTGTGCCACAGCTGCCGTTAAGCATCCTCTGCAAGTCGTCTGCGACAGCATACCCGTACGCCGGGTTCAGGAAATAAGTGCACTCCCAAGGGGCGGTCAGGTGTTTCCCGTCTTGCCAGAGATCTGTGAAGTTCCGTGTGGGAAGCGGCGGGACCGCGGAGATGTTGGTGGCATCGTAAAGCTCGCCATCAACCACACATGGAAGCTTCACGACCGGGATATCTTTGGATGGGTGTGCGTGTGAGAGTCGCCCGTTCGACTGGTTTGCCCTGACAGTTGAGACCACCGTTTCGTGAAGCTGGCCGTTGACCACGACCGCGTGGTAGTTGCGCAGACAGGGGAAGATCTGGCACTTCGCCGCCATGATGCTGGTTTCTTGAGACAGGTTTGGCAGCATCTTGTGCTCTGGTGTTTCGCTGCAATTTGCGGTTGATGCAGGGCGCGGCCTGTACGTGATCTGGCATCCCGCCAGCGTGAAGGCGATGATGCCGAAGCTGGTTGTACCGTCAGCATCTACAAAGCTACCAATTGACATCCTCGAGCCTAGAGCATCACTAAAGTCGATAGATGTGTTGATTCCAGAAGGGCCCGGGATGGACAAACGGTGGTAGTAACAGCTGCTGATGTCCTCGGCCGGATATGGGGTGCAGTTCCCCGGGTGAAAGGGTACCTCCTCGATCGACTGGGTCCAATCATCACAAGAACTGCAGTACGCAATCGATGAGGAAGTTACACCGAGTTGCTCTTCAAATGTACAATTTCCCGTCGGACAGTTGAACATGACTGACGCTGCCGCGGAGCCAGGATCCATCATGCCACCGATGATGGCTGCTCGCAACCCAGGGGACGCACAGATCTTACGGGTACCGCATCGAATGAGATCATTGATTGGTGCTCGTGTCGCAACAGCCAGTGTGCCTAGAGATGCAACTGAAGGTTTTTGGCATACTGATGTTCGAAGGGTCTGCTGCATAAAGGAGCCGGTGGCCAAGGACACAACCATTATGACCGCACTAAAGGAGGCCAGGTGACTGTGATAGCAGATCCGAATGTTAGTCCGCGTATCTGATAATATCTACCAATGCTAGCACATATGCTTACGCGGTCCACGTTCGGAACAACAAGGCGAAAGAGCCCCATGGTCCTTGTGAGGCTCGTTCAAATAGCTCTAAATCCCGTAGAGGACGCACGCGGTCAAACCAGATCCACTTCTCCTGACCAAGGACTAAGACTGGTCAACATGACTGAACATTCCCCAAGCAAGTTTTATCAATAGAGAGTAGCCCGGTGGGGAACGTACCTGAGGCAATAACTACGGCCAGTAGTGTTCGTAGGGTTGTTGACAGGATGGACACAATAGTGCTCAAATTTATCCAGTCCGGCCATTCGGGCTGCTTGTCACCGTCGAACTCATGCAATAGAAGGATGAGGCCGACGAGAACCAACACCGCAGCAATCAACGTTGAAACTTCGAAAGCCCAAAGTTTGGCTACTTGTCCCAAACTGTGCCGTACCTCAATGATCTTTTCTTTCCCAGAAGGGACCTGTGAGTCGCTACTCTCACTGCTAGGTTCATTTTCGAGGTTGTTGGATCCCAGAAGCTGGTCCACGGAACTCCTCGAAGGTGCTCTCGTGGATGTTGAGGCTGATACGTCAGAGAGTGGTCTCAAATGTGACCCTAAGATAGGTTCGAGGTCTATGCCAGCTTGATCAACCGGGTTAACATTCATGGTGATTGTATTGTCGGGCGTCAATGTGGTAAGCAGGGAGGAAATAGAGATTCACTGCGAGCTGTGAAGACGGCTGACTTGTAATACAAGCTGAAAATTTAGGCTACAGCGTTGAAGGGTGGCCCATGTTCCGGCTTACTTTATTTTGGGATACGTGCTGCATGTCTGTACTACGTCCTCTGCCTTCATTCTGCAGATGCGAGGACCACCCAGCGCCACCCACGCACCTAGTTTATACCAGCCTCTTGTCCTCCCCAGCCTCTGCTCTGCAGCAGTGAAGTATAAATTTAATACATCTTGCTTGTCTATAGATAATATAGTTAATCTTATCGATAGCACTGATGAGGGCTAGTATGCTTAGATACAACTTAAGGGCCGCATTTCTGTTAATACTGTAGCTATTCGCAAATATGTTTGTTGCCTCTTGAATACAGACCATAGAGGTTGGACTCTGATTAATCATTATTGCCACGGAATGTTTCTTGATTGGTTCGGCAAAGATTCTCATTGTTTTGGGAAATCAACTAACTTATCCGAGATCCATGTGGCCACTATGGCAAGTTGGGAACAAATCAAGAGCTATCAAACCCCTTCCTGCAATCTTCCCTCACAATTTTCCCTCCTGGCCGTGGATATCCAGTTTTCGGCGTGGTTGTCTCGTGTTGGATCAGCTCATGGGCACTTCATACCATTCACACACCTGTGGTGGCAGTCACCAATACAGACTGCGACCCAGAGCCCAAACGGCGGGATCGCAGCCCACGGCGCGCAGGATGCTGGGCATCTGCTTTCCTGCCTGCCCACCAGCGCGGGAGCCGACGCATTCCGGGTCTCGCTAGCCGCGGGGGCATCGTCGACGACGGTAACAGTGGAGTTGGCGCGGATATGAGGATTCGCGGCGACCAAACGCTTGATCAGGTCGAGGAGGCCGCCGCCGGAAATGCGCCCTAGCACATCGAATGTCCAGTCGTCGCCGCGCCTGGGAAAGCTCCCATTGTAGCCGTCTAAGTCGATATCGGCAGCTGGGTCGGCAACCTGAGCCATACAGAACGGTGCCATACCATCTGGCAAGATGTCTGCGAGGCTCACGGTGTCTTTCTGGGAAAGGGCGATGTCGTGAGCGATGGGGGTTGCTGTGGCGAGCGCAGCACCCAGAAGAGCGAGCGCAGCACCCAGAAGAGTGATCTTAAGAATGGAAATTATCATGATAATTTTGTGGTGTTTTGGAGTGTAGTTTCGATGGTCGAGGAGTGTAAAATGTTGAAGTTTCGAGTAGAGTGAATACGCCCCTTTTTACAAAGGAAGGACATATTGATAGCCCACAGAAGCCACGAATGATTCTCTACAATTTAGCTGATGGTCTATAGTTCACCATTCCGACTAGTTCTAAACTTCAGAAATAAGTTCTGGTCCGTGTACATACAGGACGCTGTACATGGTAGTGTAGGAATAGTCTCCTTGACAGTATTCTAAGCTGGTGTCAAGGACCATATGATTAGCCGCTTTTATTGCTTGAGCGGAGCTTCGGTTTACAACTTTTTGTCTTAGTGAAGTATCACGCCACCTTTAAGCCTGAAGCTGGAGACATACATTAAAAGCCACCTGATCAATGAGAGAGCTTTAGCATGCACGTGGGTTTCGACGATAATACTAGCCATAAAAAAGTTGAATCACAGGCTATCAGCGGTCCCTAACAGTACCAAATGAGGTCTTGTTTGCGCTGTAGATGATTGTACTAAAAGAAACTACCGCTTACTAGTCAGTCAGCGTCTGGTTCCGTCTCGAAACACAGATGCAGACCTCGTGAGTGCGAGCACTTCGCATTGATGGCTCCAAGCGTCTGAATGTGCACAAAAAATCATCTAGGAGCCAAACAGTATATTGACCTAGACACGAGTTAAAGCAAACCTCGGAGTGCTGCTCTGCAACTGCATGGGCACTCTGACTCGAAAACATCTTGGTATGTGTCACCTATATTTGCGTGGGCCTATGTCTAAAATTAAATAGTCACAACAGAGTATGGTATACGTCCATGAAACACAATATTGAGCGATAATCGAAACATCCGACGCTTTCCACAGCGGACTTTGTGGTCAAGACTACTATCCATAACCAGCACAATGTGCGGGAACCGCAACTAGGAAGAGTATATATTAACCACGCAAGGGCTTCGGCAAGCATTCGTTGAATTCCGGCTTCGCTTCCGGCTGTGGCGCTGGATGAGAAGGCGGCCGGAAGAGTGCAGCCCTTTAACCACCTGGCCCAGCATGGCTGTTGGCGTCAGGGTCAGGGTGAATATGATTATAAGACACATGTGGGGCTGTTGCCGTCTAACTATCGTTGAGACACTCAAAAACTTGCGTAGATGGTAGTCGCCGGCCTCCTCTTCCTTCAATGCCACAGGCGCAAGGAGCTCAGTCCCCATCTATCTAAAGTTGCAAGATGTATTAATAAACTCAAAGTGGTCAGTGGCGTATTCGCAGTCTTGACAGGACTCGTCCAGTCACCAATGCAAATAGTAACACATAACTCAAAGATTGTCCCGTATATGATGTATATCCATTGGGCTGTCATGGAAGTTTCCGTCCCTCCAGCCTGGGACGATCTTCTGACATCCACAACTCGTTAGATTTTACGCAGGCATTGGGAGCCGACTGAGACGACAAGAGACGTCGGACTCTATGCCCACTTCCGGGCATCTAAGCATTTTAAAAGAAAATGATATGACTGAACAAATTCACTCAAACCTTCTGCAAACTAGAACACAGTACCAACGACAGTGGTGTTAGCTCTTACGGAAGCATTTTAACCCTGACTCGGCCTATCCTCTAGGCAAAGGAAATGCCTGCGTCGTCCACACCACTGCAGCCAAGGCCCTTTAGCAGTCTCCTCTGTGGATCTCACTTCAATCTTACACTATCAGATCTGTCTGCTCGGGTTTCCTAGTCATTGCCTATTTGTGCTTTTTAACCAATATCTTTAGCATAATATTTAAAGAACAGCGTCAGAAGGTTGATTGAGACTACCCTAGGGTAAAGATAGGAGGCCGCTCTGGTAGTACGGCACAAAGTCAGTGTTCAACCCTACCCCTTTATACCTGTACCCACATACCTGCTAAGCACATGCCATTTCGAGCCCGTGTTACCATCAAGAGCATGTAGGGCTATCTGCCTGTTGGTCACAAAACGCTGCGGGCCACTTACAACCAACATCTTTGTTACCTGGAAACACAACATTATTTGAGCGACGGCGTGTTGCCTTCCACACAACATCTCCAAATCAACCTTCTGCAACCTTCTAGCCCGAGCACTCGACGCCACCTTTTACTACTTTCTACACGCACCTCCTCAAACAAAATGGGGGAAGGTCCTCTTGTTGCCATAATCCGTGGCCTTAAGGTACACGTCCGAGTTCTCGACAAATTCTTTGACAGCAACGGCCCCTGCCACAAGACCTTTGGCTGCCCACCTCTCTATAACGAGGACCCGGACGAGTTTTCAGCACTTCTACGATCGAAGCTCAACGGCCAAAACACGATAATACGCTTGTTTATCCCTTGGAGGACGGCGCATAGTCGACGCAACTTTGGCTACATAGCCTGGGCATACGAAATGGTATATGTGCAGAAGGAGGTCCTGCTTGATGAAACCCTTCCTGTGGACCCTCCAGAGGGTTGGGATACTCTGAGAAATGAGATTCTCTCATTTAGCACAAGCAAAGACGCAATTTTGAAGGCATCGGGTCACGGAAAGACAGGGCTTTTTGTTGTTGTCTGTAACGACAGGAGCTACTATCCACCGTCTATTGAGCAGAGAATCCCAGTACATTCCTCATCGTCCCTTCTTCTTTTGGTTCGCATTACTAACTTTCATACTAGCCTCACCCTTGTGACCAGTGCGAAGCTATGTTTGACTCATGGGTGGACCGACAGAGACATCGCAAGACTGAGCACGGATCGGAGGAGGGCTTGAACCCGCTTCCAGAGAACGAATAATTATGTCAAGAGTACAGTTGCTTCAAATATCATGTGTACCTAGACGTATTGAAGCGTTTTATTCTTCGCTAGCTCTTCATGACAAATCAATCCTTCCCATCTCAGTTCCCTGAGGCTTCGTACTGATTGAAGTCGCACAACGACATCGCTCAATTCTTTCGCCCTCCTATGCACCACTTAACCAGACCAATGTGGGGGGTTCCAATCCATGTAAGAATCCGTCTTTATTCGCTCAATCAACAATTCAAGCAACAAGAGCGACCTCAGATGGCTGGGCACATTCTGGTTTCCAGTCCACCAGTCGAGGGAGTCAGCACGACGTATATCTATATAGGACATCCCGCGATTATCCAATAGGATATGGTCCTGTTTGACCGCGACTGTCGTATTAGGCGCGTTTAGTAGTGCGACTATCACATTCTGCTGCTAAATTTGTATAGAAGCAACGAATCTGTGAACATCCCAGCTTTGGTTCTCTCTATAGTCGATGATCTTGAGGGCCGGGCGTTGATTAGAGGGATCCCACACAAATAGCATCCATTTGAGGCCAACCACAAGGATAAAGTATACTTTCCGCCTGCCCATTCCAACTGGTAATGGCGTGCCATAAGCTACTTTAAGCCGCTTGCATGCCTGTTTCATCAGTTCATTCCACTCGTAGGGAGTATCATTATTTGCGGCTTTAGCCTTAAGATTCCGCAGTCAGCTTAATAAGGAAGGCGGATATTCGTACCTTGTAAAACGGATGGTACACCGGTGGGCTGATAACAAATCAGCAACTATACAGCTATAGCCAATCAGATCATACTATTTTACTATACTTAACCACCCAACTTAACTTAATAACCCTCTTTTAACTATAACTTAAATTAATTAAGTAGTAGGGCTAGTAATAAGATAAAAGTAATAATATCTTTAGTAAAATATATTAACTTAGCTTTTAAGTAAAATAATTTAACCTTATAGTTATTAGATAAAGAAAACACTTATAATAAGAATACCTAGTAAGAAGTTATCTAGTAAGACTAGTAACTAATAAAAGGGCTTATAAAGTAAGTAAAATACTAGCTTTAAAAGTAATAAGTACTAGACATAATATTATAAGTAGCTTTATCTTTAAGTATAAAGCTAGTAGCTAAGAAGTAATATATAAATAGTAGAAAGACTATTAACTAGTTACTATAAGTAAATCTAAAAGCTAGTAATAGTAAGGGTAAGATTAAGGGTAAGATTAAAGTTTTAAAAGCCTAAAGTAATTTTACTTTTAATTTATATATATATTTTTCTAAGTAGTAAACGGTCCCTTTATATAATAGTAAATACTTAAAA
>JADAZS010000162.1:0-114168 GCA_014872975.1 Diaporthe citriasiana
CCTTAATGGTAACCTAAATACTATTCTACGGATATTTATTAATTATAATATACTTATAGTAAATTTATAATAAATTTATAGTAAACTTTATAAAGCTACTACTTTTATAAACTACTAAATAGCTAAGTTTTACTTAATATAGGAAAATTATATTATAGCTAGGGATTAAACCTAGAATCTTTAAATTAAAAAGATATATATTTACTATTAAAAATAAAAATCTATTTAGCTTTAATAGACTAGGCTAGATAAATAATACTCCTAGGTTTTTTACCCTAGTAACTCTGTGTTACTACCACTAAGTAGTAGTAAAAAAAAGGGAAATATACTAGCTTTTAAGACTTAATATATATAACCGCCTAGTTATAAAGCTTATATAAATACCAGACTAGTTTTATAAACTAGCCCTACTTAGTTTACTAAATTACTTTTATTATTATACTAAATATTAACTTAATTAAGTAAGCGGTAATAAAACTTAAATATACTAAAGTTATTAGGTAGTACTTATAATATACTAATAAACCTAGTCTGGTAATAAATTTAAGTTAAAAGTAGAGTAGCCTTAAACTACCCTTATAATAGCTTATAAAAGGATTACCCGTAGAGACTAATATATTTATAATAGCCTACTAGAAAATTTATATAAAAGTAAATTATTTAAAAGGGGGATTTTAATATAAAATATTTTTACTAGTAGTAAATTAGCTATAAATCTACTAATAATTTACTTTTATGGTAAATTTATTATAAATTTACTATAAATCTATAGTAAATAAGTAAATTTACGGTAAATTTACTATAAATTTACCTATTTACCGGTAATTTGCCGGTAATTTACCGTATATATATATAATTAGGTAGTTTTCCTGTAAATTCCTAGTAAATTTACAGGATATTAATCTATATAGTTAATAAGTTTCTATTATAAGTTTAAAGCTTCCTAGTATATAGGCTAGTTAATCTAATTAGCTAATTACCCTAAAAAAAAATTACTTTTAACTATTACCCTTTAGGCTAGTATATTAAATATAAGGTATTAAATACTAACTTAGTAATATTAAAATAAGCTTATAGTATAATAAAAAAGTATAGGATAAAAGATAAGTAAAGTAGTATTTAATCCACGATTAAAGCGGTTTACTTCTTTTATTTTTACTAGTTTTAACCTTACCCAGGATAGGTTTACTATAACAGAAAGGAGGATATATTATAATTTAGGCTTTACCTAAATATTACTTATATAAGCTAGCTAGTAGCTATTTGGGCTTATAAAAAGTAGCCTTTCTAGTTGGTATAAATAAGGGTTAAACCTTTCTTTTATATCTTCTAAATTAACTTCATTTAGGCACCTTTTAGAAAGCAGTCTAAGGTTAACTTATAATAAGTTTAAAAGTTATAAATTAGGTTAGTAAATATTATTACCTAGCTAAATTAAATATAATTAAATTATAAAAATAGCTTTAAATAGCTATTTTATATAAAAATATTAAGTATAAATATAGTAGTAGTAAGGTAAATATATTATTATAAAAATATTTAAGTTTTAATATAGTTTACTACTAAAAAGAAAATATAAGTATATAGTAAGGTTTTAACTATAGTATTATTTAAGCACCCATTATACTAGTAGTGGGTAAAGCAAAGCTGGGCTACCTATAGGTAAAAGATACCTTTATATTTCTCTGATTCCTAATATCTACCCAACCCTTAAGACCTTAGATAATACAGCTAATGTCCGCTCACCCAGCTTTACATGTCCGCCCACCCAGCTCCAAACATAAGCTTACCCAGTACCTAAATTTTAGAGAAGACCTCTTATATTCTAAAGTAACTTACCCTACAGTACCTTTTAGCTAGCTAAGCTACTTTTTAACTAACTAGAATTATCTTTTAACTAATTAAAAAAATTTCTATTAAAAATAAAACATGTTAATAAATAAATATAAAATATAAAAATAATAAGAAAATGTTTTTTTTATTTAATTAGGAAAGTGTATTTAGGTAATAAGTAATTATTATAAAAAAAGGTAGGTACTAGGTGGGCCTACGTTTAGAGCTAGGTGAGCGGACGTTGGCTGTGGACAATAGAGAACACGGCAAGCTTCGCAGGATCCTGAATCAGGGACTGTCTACGACCAACATTCGCGGGATGGACGCCGAGCTGAGCCGTGCCGCGGAGCTTTTCGCAACCAGAGCTGGAGAGAACCAGGATCGCTTTGATAAGAACTTGGTCGCCGGTAACGATGGCTGGTCGGCGCCAAAGAACAGTCCGAGTGCTACGAAATCCGATCTCTGGTACCGGAGGACTAATAAGAGGCACAAAAAGGGATATTAACGAGAATCAAGCCCGACATGGGGTACTCACATCGGGCGGGGCAAGTCGGAGAGGAGGGCCCGGAAGACAGGCCACTTGTACGTAATGAGGCCAGGCTTGTACCGGTACATTCCAGTACATTCCCGACCTGTTTTCCCCGCTCGTTTCCGGACTCCGGGATCCGAGATCAGGAATCCGGAATTCAAGGCCTGGGAAACCCGATCGCGGGACCGCGGCCAACTGTTAAGAGTTGCAAAAAAGTACTTCGACGGGGATTGAGCCCGACGTGGGGGTCGAACCCACAACCTTGAGATCAGGTATTTCTATCAGAATCGTGAGGTTCTTCGAGAAGTAAGAGTCTCACGCTCTACCGATTGAGCTAGCCGGGCGCCTTGTTAGGACGCCTTGATCGTTGAGAGACGGAGTTTTCCGCTAATTATAAGCTATCGTTGAGATAAATTGTCAGCAGTAGACAGAGTGTGTGTTCTAGCTCCAGCTGACTCAGTATCTATAGCTAGTTAGAGCCTGCTGTTTAACATTATTCTATTACACTTTTTTTATTATTATTATAAGTATAATTATAAAGTAAAATTATAACTAGTAATTTAATTTAAGTATATTAAAATAATATATAATCTTTAATTTATGGAAATATTTTTAATAGTTTTTAAATATTATGTCTCCAAATTTGGTTGTAGGTGTTAACATGTGCCCGTGTGGCTATATTTATATTTCTGAGGCCTTTATTTTTTCTAGTGAGAGCCCGGAATCCTATAGAAATAACACTCTAGCCCTTCCTATCTACCAAGTCTTACACGATCACGGCCCAGGCATATTCTAGAGCCACTCCTTCAAAACGTGAAGAGACCTCGTCAATGAGGTAGCGTTCTTGTCTCGGCTCGACGGAAAAGCGCCTACCTTCGCCACAATTTAGCACCGATAGCAAGTGGATGGGCCTGCCTCAGCTTCATCGGGTCGGTATAGATACTCATCGATAAATCTCTACTAGGAGGCATGTGCGAAACCCGAAAATAAGAAACTCCGAACCAGTCTTGATGGGAGCTCGGATTAATATTATCTGTACACTGGATATGTGCACTGCTGTCGCGTGTGCGGACGAGCAAACAACTAGGAAGGTCTCCAAGCTACCTATGGCGACGCGTCTGATGTCGGGGCGGCAGGATTGAAATGCACGAGCCAGGTAAGTCCAGGGGCAAAACTTTGATCATGATGCAACCTGTATTGCCACTGCATACCGAGAACACCCAAATTGAGACTGGAAAAATCTGAGGCCCATGTCATCATTGAAGGTTAAACTCAGTGAACCATGTGATGTAGGAGCACGCATGTGATGCCAAGATAGGGCGTTCAAAGGACGGGAACAAGGCCAGGACAATTGTTTTCTTTTGTTTAGACAACCGTAGACGGCGGATGAGAGACATTTAGTTAATTAGAATCTATTGTAGACCGCTTGACAAAATCAGCATACCGACTGTGAGCGACTGTGAGTTATCCGAAGCCGAGTGTCGAACAGTTTTGACATGAAAATAACATTCAAGCCTGTTCCTTTAACAAAATTCACATCCTAATCTCCAGCACATCAACCATATAGTACACCTTCCATTAGTTTCCACTCTTCGCTCTTAACCTGCAATATCAAAATATCCCTAGCAGCCATGTCCTTCGGGAAGTCGAATGCCTCCCAGCTGACAATCCCGATCCTCCGCAAGTACTCCATACCTTTCAATTCCTTACGGACTGTTATCAGTCCATAGAAAGTCCTACCCATATACGCCAAGGACTCGTGCTCGGTCTGCTCGCGTTGGAACCCTAAACAAAGTACCAGCGGCTGAGGTGCCGGGAAACGATCAATCAGCTGCGCAAGCACGTCATCCTGGTTCCAATGCTCGATCTCGAATCCAACGACTGGCAATTCCGGAGTCGACGGGACGGTCAGCTCTGAGGTCCGAGGGTCTCTTTGCAGATCGAGGGCGATTTCCTGGGAGATATACGTGAACGGACGCTCGTAACGGACTCCAGGTGTATTCAGGCAGCTCCATATAGGATGCAGGATCGCTAATGGGCATGTCTTCCCGGGAAACTGACACCATGTGACCGGGCTGTGAATTGTATCCCTGATGACCGAGATGCCCTACCTCTCTGTTCGTGGCGGAGGTGCCGCCGGCCGATATTTAAGTCGCAAGTCGTAGAAAGATGACAAAGTGATCTCTGCGCATCTCTGCCATCTCTGATACCACCTGGTCCACGATTATTACGCCAAAGGAATAGTGAGGAAGTGCGTGCTATGTGGGTGATTTCCGATGTTGATCTGAGCCTCCAGGCCTCCCATGATCGGGTACCGAGGTGAGCACATTTAGCTGGCTTTGCATAGGAGATACTTCAACAATCTTGTGACTGAGTTCGCGTTCGAGGTCTGAGAGCTTGAGGCGTTTTCCAAGCGGCCGGAGAACTGTCAGGCCCAATCCCTTCATCCCAGCTTTCGGCTTACTGGCCCCAAGCTTGAAACCAAATATCTGCATGATGCCGTAGACTCTATCGAGTTCGTCATAGACTTGTCTGAATGAGGCTGCCTTGAGAAGCTGAAAAGGGTTTGGTTGCTGGACCGCGTCGAGGCCGGTTTGGTGTATCCGGGTCACAAGCAGTTGGATGCGCTGTTTCGTATGACAATCTAAATATTGACATCGCTGGCAAACTTTTGCGATGGTGGATACCGACGAAGAAACGGCCCTCAGCGTTGCATACACGCCATCATAGTCCCATCTCCCCTTCCTCCTCAGCGCAACTGGACGGCCATCTCGAGCGATAAGGTTTGCCAAAGGGCAGAGGAAAAATTCTTGCAACGTCCATAGCGATGTGAACCAAGGTTCCTTCTCAAAGATATAGTTAACGTTGTTCATCGACATCTCTAAGAAGTCTTGCAGTCACTGTTCCAGTTTAGCAGTATGCGCTGGACCCATAGGTGTATCTGAGGGTGGGACGAAGAAGGATGCCTCCCATGAGTCCGTGGTAAGTCGCTCCAGTCCACCCACGGTACTACTTGCGAGCCAGATGCAAGTAGCTTCTGCATGTTGGAAGATAACTGCTTGTCTGCCGACTTCAAGCATCTTGATCCGGTAATTCTCCTGGTCAATACTACATGCCACATCGAGCCAAATGAAGTCAACGTTTCCCCGGCCGTTAAAGCCGGGCGCATCACAGGCGGTTATGATGGTTGTGAGAAAATCGGCCATGGAAAAGTGTTTGTCAGGGTTGATGCGAGGAATACCACAAGTAACACCCTTGATGTCGACAGATTGGACAACAGGCCTTTCTGTACGCTTCAATTGAAATCTGCCCCAGGTGTATGAAATGGCGTTGTATTCTAAGGTTTGGGCTGTTTCGACCCCCAATAAACGTTTCCAAGCTTCCACTCGTGGGACGTCAAAGTCTTCTTTTCCTTGTCGACGTGCAATAGTCTGCGAGGCCATCTGCCGAACAAACATTGATCGGGATCATCTTCAGACGTGCTGGAAGAATCCGTTCTGGAGACATCGCTGTCACCGTCTTCGCTGGACGTTTCGTTTACACTCAGAACCCTTGGGAAGACTGGGTTGCGACTGGGTACCTGCTCTTAACTTTACTTGCTGCTTGCGATTGAGAGTCGCTGGATTCGACCATAGTGCTGAGCGTCATAGAAAAACCTCATCTAGTACCGAAGCGGGCACGCAAAGCGCACCAGGAAAAATAAATGTGATGATAGGATGCGGCAGGACACTGGAAAAATTCGATCACCGAACGTCTGAATGGTGAACTCAAACCTGGGAGGTTGCAAGGAGTCTGGAAATGTCCACATTCCAAGACAATCGACTTTTCAAACCGTTTAACTGCTTCAGCCGCATCATTTCATGCACCAAGAAAAAGATTGCTCAATCATGCAGATTCTGCGAAGTACTGACTCTTGGCAACCATACTTTACTGGCTCGCGTACGAACCATTTGTGCATCAGAACCGTCAGTTCTGGTGTGTGGGGGGTTATGAAAATATTCTTCGTCCCTCCTAATTGGTGGCGTGTCTGTTGTGTCACAACGGCCAAGTAAATTTCAGGTGCTGCTGCCCAGGCGGATGCCGCGCCGCACTGGCAGCCTCGTAGGTCCAGAGCGGTACCTACCTAGGTAGTCAGCGAGCCTCATGGTACCTTCTCCCAGCCACAGCTTCTGGAATGATGAAGATACGAAACTTGTTGGTTGGGCTTCTCTGTGTGCACACGAGGGTGTTGGCGATAGTAGGTATAGTGGTTGCATTCAATTATGGTGTAGTGGGTAGATTTCGCCCTCAAGGCGAAGAGCTAGAACTCAGCTGGCGACGGCCCAGCAGTGTTGTCTATTGGTCTAGTCTGCTGTGCACATTCGATTCTGCGCAACGCACCCACGGCATTCCCACAAAATTGTTACCAAGTCCTACTGAGAAATTGTAGACAAAAGACGCATCCGTAATAAAATGGCTAAAATACATTAAACGAAACAACTGAGTAAAAACTGCTGACAGTAGTCCGCACATATGCTTAAGCCAGGAAAACCGAGAATTCGTCAATCGTGGACGGCAAATCCCCAGTGATAGGCGATCCCGTTGAGCAACCTGATTTCGGGTCTAGCCAGACGCAGGTCTCAGACTGGGGCGGTTTGTAGCAGGCTATAATCTTGTCCGCCATAGTGCTGAACACCTTCATATCTAGGGGACCGTTCTCGCTGGTGGTGGTGAACTCCCATTCGACGTATCCAGCATAAGGTTGAGACGGGTAATACACTTCAGCATAGTTGGTGGTTCCATTTGTATCAATTGTGGATTCGCCTTTGTTGAATGCTTGGGGGCTAGAACTTGGTCGCTGGGTGGTTGCACAGGCGACCTGTGCTGCGGCTAGGTTCATGTTGGCGGCAAATGTGACCAGAAGTCCAAGCTTTCGAGGGAGGCTAGCGGGCTTCATTTTTGCTCTTTTGAAAGAAGTCTGGCGATTCTGTATAGCAGCTCAACTGTAGTAGTAGGACTATTGTTATGAAGGAATATTGGTATTTAAGTTAGAGATTGTATGTGGATGTTAAAAAAGCAATTCGCACATCATTACATTGGTGGTAGCCTGGTTTATATATCTATGCTTGCAATCTCTCAGTTCGTTTTTGGAGGAACGCGCGGGTGCGAGTCATGCTTTGAACCTGTAATTAGAAAAGACTTTTGCGCCGTGGCCTGGGTATGAGGTAGATAGTTTATGAGAGGCAGTGTAGAGCTTGGCAAGGGTAGGGACCGAAATGCCTAGGTAGTTATTATGTGTAGCACATGACTCGGAAGATCTTGCCTTTTCTTGGTGCCAAACTGCAGTCTTTTTTTAGAGCAAACCTGCATGGATGCAACCCTTGGGAAGTCATGCTTTGAACCTGTGGCCCGGCTAGCACGAAGAATTTATATATGTGTTATAGGGTGGGTCGCCTGGCCAGTATGACAACAGTTAGATATGCGGTTAGCTTGACCCTAACGAGGACTAATTTGAGGAGTGTTTCTAATACAATGTTTAACATCGTATTGCTTATAACAACATCATTTTTGCATCCCGCATCCGGGCCACGAGTGGTGCCGTGCATGGCTGTATTGGAGGCCTGAGGCCCTTAAGAGGCCAGTTTCAAACCGTCGAAAGCTTTGGGGGCCAGCCCAGTTGACCCGGAGCCTGACCGGCTAACCGGACGTGGTCCCAGAGCTGCGGCGATCAAAGATTGGGTACAAGGGCGGCAGCGGGAAGGTGCTTAGGGCCGGCCAAGGAGGCCGGGCTCCGGGTGCTCAATTCTCCAGGGGCTTGGCCATCAATCAAGACACCCAAAACTCACTCACCACTCTTAGTCCTGTAATGCTAATGGTGGCTTCGTTGGGCCGGACGAGGTGTTTGGGGGCTGTTGAAGATCGCATCTGACTATTCTCTCATTCGATATACCCGTTTGTAGAAAACAAACATATCTTAATAACGCATAAAAGACAACAACAACCTGCATCAGATCATGAGATCTACCTTGTAACCCTCTCTGACTGCTTGCTACGGGCGTCATGTGGCAGACAGCCGGTAAGATTCGCAGTCTGCTTTATTCAATCTGCATTTCACGACAAATGCTATTCGTCCGAATTGCATTGCATACGTAATAGTCCTAAGTTGGTGTGGCTGGCCTGTTGCTCAGCTTGGGAGCAATTCCAAGGGGTCGCCACACGTGCTGAAGTGCCTGACATGCCTTATACCTAAAGTACGAGATTGAGAGACTGGATTGTGTCTTTGATGTCAGCCTCGGGAATAATTTGAAGATTAGCCCGGACCAGCGCCTGCGCGATATCTTCGATCTCCGCCAACCTAGGCTTGGGCATTGGGGGCCGCATCACGGGCGTCTTGATGAGACCCCGGAGCCAGACCGCTGTCTTGTACCGAACATGAAGGCGACCAATATCCTCGAATATGCTACATTATCACACATTCGGTAAGCCGTGCAAGTTCCATCACTTTAGCCATGTGAGGGGAAATTCAGACGGTGGCTTACCACTGCTACAGCTCGGCAAGGCCGCCTCCCTCCCAAAGATCAGTCGCCGCCTTCCAGTCGCCCTTGCGCCAAGCCTTAAGATGCTCCATCATCGGCTCAAGCGCATAGTTCCATGCGCCGGACGATGTGCCGTCGAACATGCGGTCGGCATGGTTCTCGTGCATGTAGTGTCCGACGGCGGCGAGGACGTTGACGGGCCTGTGGTACTGCTGAAGGAAGCGGGCGATCTTGCGGTACCCGTCAAAGTTGTACGTCATCTTCCAGCCGACGATATTGGGGCATGCGTCTAGGATCGCTTTGGTCGTATTGATGGGCAGGCCCTGTCCGAAGGGGATCGAGTAGCGGCCGACGGGGTGGATGACCACCGGCAGCGGAATGGCGGCCGAGACCTCTTTGATGATATCACTGAATATCTCCGGGTACTTGTCGGAATCCCAGATAGCCACGATGTCACCGGCTCCGATCGGGGGGAAGATGAACAGGCCGTCGGCGCCACTGAGAAACACTCATGAGTCAGGAAGACATGGTATGCAGTTCGGAAGGAATAAGCTCACAGTTCCTGTGCGTCTTTCGCTGTTTCAATCAATATAACCCTTGGTGTGGACGTGCACAACGCCGGCAATAACTGGACATCGACCGGCGGCCTCCTCGATACGTATTTGCAGAATTTTCTTTCGTTCCTCCCGCTCCAGAGTAAAAAGCTCTCCTGCCTCCGGGTTGGCGATTATGGCAATTCCTTGTTCGAGGTAATTATCCTGCACTTTAGGCAATGGTATCAGCCATCGATCCCTGAGACAACTGAGCGAAATCGGACTCACTGAAGCGGCGAATAAAGCTTCGGTAGCCATCATAGTCTACTGTGTACGGATCATCGTGCAGGAAGGGGACTACGGGTGTGAAGAACAGCCTCTTGAACTTCTCCGGATCAATGGCGCTGCTGCCTCTGTCGGCTACGTGATCCCCGTTGGTGGCCATGGTTCGCGTTCAGACAAGGGCTGTAACGGGGGGAAATGGTCTGTTCAATATTGCAGGTTGTCCTGAAGGTATTTTCAGAGGGAGGGAAAGTAGGCTCTCGTCTTAATATGTCTCTAGAATTGTATTCCACAGATTATTCCGTCCCAGTCGTTGCGGGTATTCCGACTATGTAGCGAGGAACTCAGGGAACATCCGGATCTGCATTCTTCTGATGCTGACGGTGTGATTATGGTCTCCTGAGAACTCGCTATTAGAGGTGGAAACCATGGTACCGATCCCCCTTAGGAGTCAATTATGGCATCTCACGCCTATGTAGCGTTCAGCTATCACCCCTCATCTCGGGATGTCCGATCGGCCCGGCAGTTTAAGTCTCACATGGCCAGCCCTGTTATACATTCCGGAGATCATGTCTTATTGAAACTGTCGAGCACAAACTCTTCTCAAGATTGTGTTTGCGACATGGTGCCGATGACTGAATCCCAGCGACTCTTATGTAGTCGTGCTGCGGGAGATTCCCACGCAAGCTAACTGATCAGAGCAAAAAGCACAGACGACCTTCTTTGCCTTAAAGATACATCAGGAATTTTGAAGACCAAGAACTATAATTCTTTCCTCTTTCTGATTCAGTTCTATTATTAAGATCATGAAGAATCCCAGTTGTATTAAGCTTGTCGAGAACGGCTCCGGGGTTGCGGCAGGAGACAATTCAGCAGACGTCGCCCTAAACCCAGATGATCCCCTGTCATGGGGATGGCTCAAGAAACATAGTATTCTGGCCTGCATCTCCTTATTCGGAGGGCTCGGGACATATTCTGGGTTGTTTATTGTCCCCGCGTGAGTGCCAGCCCTGATCCCCTCAGCCTCGCCAAGACGCATCGCTCAACGATCTTGGAACAGATACGGATTGATGTCTGCGCAGTTCGGGAAGTCTGTTACGGAGGTCTCGTACTTAGTCGGAATACACGTGCTGGTGCTCGGTGCAGGGCCTCTAATCTGGAACCCGTTCGCGCAGACTCTCGGCCGGAGACCTGTGGTAAGCTCTGCAAGAGGGTTCCGCTCTGTACATCCCGGCAAAGCTCGGCTGACCATCTCGATCAGTATGTTGTATCGACAGCAGTTGCGCTTGGAGGCGCCATCTGGGGTGCGTGTGCTCGGTCATATGGATCCATGGCCGGTGCTCGTGTTCTCCTTGCTTTCGGCTTAAGCGCTGTGCATGCCCTCGGCGGTATCACAGTTGCAGATATATTTCCAAGGGAGGTGAGAGGTGAGAAGATGGGATGGTGGACACTTATGGTATGTCTATTGTCAGATTATACTTGCCGTGCCCTCCGCTAACAGTTCAGACAACATTGGGACCCTTCTTGGGACCAATTCTCGCTGCGTACATCGTTCAGGGCACGGGCAACTGGCATTGGACATTTGGCCATCTCGCCATCGCCTTGGGTGTCATCCTCATCTACATGTGTGTGGTTTGAATTGGTTTGCGACATTTTTGAAACTGATGCCTTTCCCAGAGTGTTCTGCGTTCCTGAGACATTGTTTTTCGAAGGCAACATCCTTGAGCAACATCGAGCACGAAGGTTTTCAATCAGACTCAGACCATTTGAGCAGGCCGAGGTACCAAAATGGTCCACAGCCTTTTTCAGACCCGTACGCACTCCCATCATCTCAGCCAGTCACCATGTTGTGACATCCGGACTGACGATTTTCCGTGCCAGCTCATCATGCTCCGGTACCCGGCATGCTGGCTACCAGCCTTCTGGTTCGCATGGACATTCTCGTGGTCCGTCGGGATCGGGACAATAATCACCATCCTCTTCCGGCGCTATTATAACTTCACCGCGCCAAACGTCAATCTCGTCTATATCGCTCCGCTACTTGGCGCTGTGCTGGGCGAGCTGGCTGGTGGGCCGTTCAGCGACTTTGTCATGAGGCGTCTGACGCGGCGGAACAAGGGCGGGAGACGACCCGAGATGCGTCTGCATGCCATGTATCCGGCTCTCGTGTGCATTGTTGTCGGACCTGTCGTTTTCGGGGTGACGCTGCAGCAGCAGAGGCACTATATCATGTGAGCCATGATCTACTAATTCTCCCCGCATGCCATCCCATACCGGTACACATGTATACTCACCGTATGTTTCACAGACCACTTGTGGGGCTTGCAATTTTCATCTTCGGAATGCAGGCGTCAACAACCGTTGTCTTCACGTATCCGGTGGATTGTTGTAAGTCCTTGACCGTCGCCCGGCCCTCATTACTTCATGCTTCAACATTCCTCACACAACTGTAACACTAACCCTTCGACAACAGACCTCGCTCAAGGCGCCGACGCCCTGGCCCTAATAGGTGGCCTCAAGAACGTCGTCTCCTTCGTGATACCCTTCTACATCAATCCCATGGTTGCCTCCATCGGCGTACAAAGCACGTTTGTGGCTATGGCTATGATCAGCCTTGGGCTCTTCTTTTTATTTGTATTCACCCTTGCATTTTGCGGGGAGCGGCTCCGCGAGTGTGCCGGACAGCCTGGCTGGAACCGGACTATGGTCAGGCCCCCTCCTGCGGTCGATCTGGCGGCGACGGGCCAGGATTGTTGACTGAAGGGCCACTATTGGAAACCAGGGAAGCGTGGTCTGCTTGACCAATAGCAGTCGATCCCATTGGAAAGTGGCTGAGAGGTACATTTGATATGCTCTTTCAAGATATCGATATAAAGTACCCATGTGCTGTTGATATCCGCGCAACTGTGCACTGGAATCGCCACATGCTGCAGTCTTGTGTGAGAATTTGGATTCACATAACCAGTCGAGTAATTAGCTCGGATTTACCAGATGCATCGCCATCCCTATCCAGTTACCGTCGAATTAAGCGTGTGTACTCACTGTATCCACGCTTAAGAATTACCCCTCCAGCCCGGCGTGTTCTCTGATGCCCGACTTGTCCATTTCCCCACCTATTCTTCTCACATATGTTAAACAAAAAACAGACCGGAGGTTCGTGACTTTACGATCTACGATGTGAAGCGATAGCTCACCCACATTGGAGTCCAGCTCGAAGAACTCTTAGCCTTGAGATGGAGCTCATTCATAGATGGAACAAGTCAATATACATGTATGATTCCGTGATACCAATGCAACAAAGCCTCTTCAATTAAGAGCAGAACGCAGCTGCACCATCTCTACAGAGTGAAAAACTTCGCAAACAACATTGAGTTTATCCAGGATGCCGGAAGCCGAAAATTGTAAAAGATGACCGGGTGGATCATCTTGAACCTTGTCACTTCGCATTGCCACATTCGTCATTGTCTCTGCTGCTTCTTTGCCTTAGTAGTGTTCCCACTTCCGGGTGAGGGCTGTGGTACCTGTGATGCTGGTTCGTTTTGGCTGGCCTCATAGCCTGGGCTCGCCTGGTGCTGCTTCAGCAGCTTGGCCAAACCCTCACTTGTACAATTCCCCATAGGCGCGAAGGCATAGTCGGTTGCTTTAATATTCTTGTAGATGTGGTCGTGGTCAATGTTGCTGTCAATGTCGCCCATCGGTGCGAAGGCGTGGCCATCAACAGTCACATCAGTGTAAGAATGATGCGTCTTTTGCCCTGGACTAGAGGTAGAATCCTTGGCCGTGGTACCGTTCGCAGGGATTGTTTCAGTATGTGCGGAAGCTCCGTGCCGTTTGCGTCTAGCTTCTGCAAGCTCTGTCATCTGACCATTGCCGTTGCTGGACGCCATAGTTGATAAAATAGAGTCTTGGGACAGTGCTAAGCTCAAATTGTCACGATTAGAGCACTCTGCTTTACTTTTTGTCAGTACGTGTCCTGTTTCTCGGGGATAAAATTAGACCATACATACCAAGCTTTAGCAAAGGGCCGCTGACCTTCTGTGGATTGGTGATAAAGAAGTCAAGATCGTTGATGAGAAAATCGAATCTCTTCTTGTCTCTGATCGCGCAGTGTGAGGGGTTTCAGGCACACACTACTATCGGATCCACACTATCATCGCAAGAAGCTCCGAGATCGGACCCGTTGTGACAGCGCAGTTACTGCGCAGAGCGAGACCCGCGCAGGCTATAAAAGGGGGAGAATGGGAGACAGGCGAGAGAGGGAGGAAAGAAGCCAATGATTAGTAGCACTCTATCTAAGAATACACTGCTCCCTCGTGCCTTGCGTACTACGCCTGCGCTGCGTGTCCTCGTCCACTCTATTCGTGACCCTCTCACCTAACACCCAGACAGCCTGTTTGCGAACCGAAGGAGAAACTCCAGACGGTTTGCGAGGGGGTGATGAGACGAGGGTGTTGGTTGTTTGTAAAATGGGGTACAAGGAAAAAATATTAGAATTCCAGACAAGTCGCATCTTTTTATGTAGACTATGATTATCGCTCAGCTGTGACGCATTGCTTAGTATTTCGCTGATGCCTTTTAGGCTCTTCATCACGAGGCCTCCCCCATGATCCCAACGTTAGCGCAGCCATCCATCTTCTTGGCCAGGGTATTCGACGTGAAGATCTTCGCCCCATTGCCTAAGCCGCTCCTCGATGAGGCCTAATTCGGTATCAACAAGTTAACCGTCTGAAGCCAGACCCTATGCTGCCTGGACCTCTGATATACCATGGCCGGCCACTATTTCGCCCACCCCCCTATTTCGGCCAGCCAAACTTAGGTTATACCATACAAAACTAATTAACTAATAGTACTTATAACATACCTAATAGCAGTTTTATAAATATAATTCTTATATCATTATAAAGCTTATAAAATAAATACTTTAAATAAAATATTTTTGAAATTATAATATTATTTTAAAAAGATAATAAAACTAATAAAGATAAAACTTTATTATGTTAAAAATTTGGAGAGTTTTACACTATGATACTAACTAATAAAAAAGATTTCTTAAAAGTTAATTATAACTTTAAATTATACTTTTAACTTTTTTATATATAAATTTAAGTATAAGTTACTTTTTAGCTTATAAACCTTATTTTAGAAATACCGGTATAGTAAAAAAGATTCCCCTATATATAATTAGAGCTACCTTATAAGTAATTTATTAATAATCTTAAAAAATTTACAGATAAAGACCTATAATAAAAATAAGTTTAATATCTAGTAGGCAGACCTATTAGCCATAGATATATATACTACCTAGTTATTCTACCTATTTATATAAAGATCTCTTATAGTTATCCACTAATAAAACAGGGTATACTAGGTAGGTTATATATTATCTATAGGCCCAAGAAAGCTTATATTAAGAGGGTATAACCTTATATACTAAGGTATATACTATAGGTAAGATATAAAGGTAATATCTTTAAAATAGGTCTGCTTAAAAGGTATAAAGAAAGATTAATTTTTTTAAATTATCAAAATAGGTAGTAATAAAGTGGTTTTATAGCTAACTGGGGCCTTACTCGGAGAGCATTACCCGCCACTACATTACTAGTAGCTTAAAAACCTTATTTTTACTTAAAATAAATAGCCCTTATAGTTACTTAAATAGCTAGGATAGATTTTTACTACTTAAATTTATTAGGGGTTAATAATAAATTATATAATACCAGGGATATATATATTTTAAAACTAGGGGTTAAAAATATTATACTTAATTTAATATATATACTTATATTAAAAGTAACCTTTTAACTTATATCTAAGTAATCCTATATAATATAAGAAGCTCTATAGGGGTATTTAAGATTATAATAAGTAAATTTATAAGCTTTTTTAGAAGAAAAGGTATTTTAATCTTTATACTAAGCTTTAAGCTAATAAAATATATATACTAATAAAAGATAAGAATACTAGAAGCCTATAGCCAGAAAAACTTATAGTATAAGAAAGCTTAGAAAGAGGAAAATAAATACCCAGATAATATACTTATAGCCTTAAAAACCTAGATATTAAGTATAATAATACTTTTAGAGGGTTATAATATAATAACTAAATAGGTACTATAAGATCTATAGCTTACTTATATAATTAAAGCTTAGAAAGTATAACTAGTATACTTAAAATATATATTTCTTTTATCTAAAGGGGTATTTTATCTAGAAGGTAGTAAATATATAAAGTATATAGACCGTAATATAAGATATAAATACTATAGGAAGTATACTTTATATATAAGCCAAGTATTATAATAGCTTTATTTTATACTTATCAAGCCGGTAAGATATAAGGGGGTGTGTTATATTGTAAATAGGTCTATTTAGGCCCGATAAATAGTGTTTCCGAGTACCCTTTAAGTGCTCCCTTCTACTCTTTAATTAATTTGATTCCACTACGCTGCTTGGTTGTGCGACAGCTATTTAGTTACGGGGTTTTGATTGGAGCTGGCCAATTTCTGATTTGCCTGTCATCTCAGGCACTCATGCACAGCTCCCAAGGTATGCTGCGTGACCCAGATTAGCAGCTCTCATTGGACACAGCCAATTTCAGACAGAGCCCCCCGTCAGCACAGGGATAGCATTGCCAATATGGGAACAGCGTTAGGGGCGAGGTCGTTACGCAGCATAAGTATCAAGAAATCTGATTGACGAGTTCCATTTTCTTAGTGCTAGCGGGGCAATGTTGGCACGCCATTGGTGTTCGCCATTATCCGACAGTGTCAGTCAAGGATTGGAGGCTCAGCCCGTGGTCTCAACTCATTTAATTCAAGTTGAGGTTTACTTGACATTTATCCACGAGCATCAAGGATTACTACTACCAAATTTCAAATCGCGAAAATTCTCATTCATTCTCTCAAACGCTTGCTCATCGGTGTAGAGTCAAAATCGATTCCTCGCGTTCCTTCCAATGTCGATATCTCTCGAAGCAATCTTTGGCGCCATCGCCATATTGGTTGCATTGCCACCAGTCGTTATGATTGTCATGAAATCCCTGGCGCGGCGCCGACGGCGGCATATACTGCCTCTCGTTCAAGCTCGTCATGGTGAGCTACTTCGGAAAAGGCTACATCACAGGAACCATGGCTAATCCCTTCCAATATACAGGCCCACGAGTGGATTTGTCACTGCTTCCACCCGCCGTCCGTGTCGTCGCCGAAGTTGAAATGCTGATCCTCGCCAACCGTTGATTTGATCAGAAGCCAAGCAAGGGTCAGTCACACGACCGACCTCAACATATGAGCTAGGCTAGGTTGTATATGAAGAAGGTTGGCAAAGAAAGCATAAGACTGTGTTTCAACCCTTCCTCGACCCTTGGGTGGCTTGAGGCTTTGAAGAGCCAGCAAGCCTGGGACAGTACCGCTGGACATGAATGCACTTAGGAGGCGTCGAAGCCCATGTTTTCAAGTTTCTATTGTTTCAAAGACTTTGTGTAATAGTATCACACTCGATTATTTATGTTGTTAAGAACAAGTCCTAGTGGCTTTGGCTCTATTGAGCACTTTTTCCTGAGACCTTTATGCATGGGCAAGGGTTTATACGGAGTCTCGAGGCTGGTAGGACACGATCAACACTATACTTGCCCCGCTCTTTGGTTCTCCTATACACTCTTCTAGATCGATGAGAAAGACCTTTTTTTGATTTTCTGAATAAACCCACTAGTCAGAGTACGGAGATTTGGATATATTAATTAAGCCACGATGAACCATGACGGTCCGAACCGGGCAACGTGAGTCAGTGCTCCAACCGCGATGGTGACCTGACGTTGCGCGCCCACCGCACGTGCGTTAGTCCTGCTAATGGAGTAGATGCTACTGCTCGGAGCACGTCGCCGACGATATACTCCTTCCTTCCCACAATGTGCTTGGTCTTTGCTTACCATCACAGATCCGCACGTTGGCATTTAGCCAGATTAACAGAATGCAAGTAATAGCTCAGCAGTCATATCATTCTGACTTTGACTCATTGAATGCATCGCAAGCAGCTGACGGGTGGGACTACGCAACGACCTATGGCAATCCCTTCCACTCGTCCCGGGCTGCTTATAACAGTTCTGCGACCACCGCATTTGAAAGACTGTCAACCTCAACTTCTGGCCGCTCGTTGGCAAAAAAAACCTGCCGTCTCTATTAAGACACCACCACCCCCGTCTGATTTATCGGTCAAGATACAAGAAGCCATCACACCACACTCACAGTCACTCAGAGTCATCCATCGGCTCCCCGTCCTTGGACACAAAATTAACATCCACCCGCGCACTGACAGTGATCGTGCTCGGCTCCAACGCGGGACCCGCAATCGTCATGCCCTGGTCCGTCTGCGTGGAAGACGACGGAGCCGGAGCCTGCCGGGGCGCAATCTGGACCAACGGGCCGCCCCGCCGCGCAGTCTGCTTCGTGCGCCCGGAGTGAGCCACGTTGGCGGGGCCGTCCTCGACCCTGACGGCGACGACCTCCCGCCCGACGACGCCGGCGTAGTCCTCGGCCTTCTGCACGGCGTCCTTCATTGCGTTCACGCGGGCCTCGCGGCAGATGCCCGCGTGGGTGGCGTCGGTCAGGCGCCACTCGGTCTGCGTGATGCTCACGTTCTCCATGGCCGACAGCTCGTTGGCGAGACGCGCGAGGAGCTCCAGGTCGCGGAAGATTACCTCTGCCGTCGTTGTGGTGGTGTACTCCTTGGGCGCGGTCTTGAGCTCCCTGCCGTTCTTGGCCCTTGGGATGAATGTCGATGTCTCTGGGGCGGATGCGGAGAAGGCGGTGATGCCTGCTGAAGCGTGGGGGTATAGTCCGTCCTCGGTCTTGGGCGCGAAGCGGCGGAATGTGTTGATCATGTTCTCGGTGGTGGTGCTGACATTTGAGGATGCTTCCGCCTGTGAGGTTGTTGTTGAGGAGACCTCGATGTGTAGTACTCCACGCTCTGCCGTCCGGAACACAGAGGCGGAGCCATTGACGTGGATTTTCAGCTGAGGAACCATAGCGGAGTAATAGTGTTTTGAGCTGGTCAGACAGACATAATGAAGGGATGAATTTAAGGATATAGAAGTGAACAAGTTGAAACAGAGACGCATGAATTAAAAGATCTCTGCTGTGTAGGCATCTCTCGTCCTGAACGGGCTAGACTGTAGAGACTAGTGATGACTTCTGCCTAACCCCACAAGGCTATAACAATCAGCAGTGAATTAACTAACATATCTGTGACTGAGTAGTGCTCCTGTGAGTGGAAATTTGTTGGTGCCAGCAGAATTCTGTTAACACTGGGAACACTTGTTATGACGAAAACTTGCCATAACATGCACTGGATTACTCCGAGCCATATACTTGAATTCAGCCACATGCACCTTGTGAGACTTCGTTTGATCATGGCCCTAGCTATATCCGCAACTTCAACCTCGATTAGAGTGGAATGATGTGTGGGGGTTGGGCGAAACACCTTTTCCAATAGGCATTATGGATTATTGATCTGCTTTCAATGGATCCCATGTCAGGCCTCTGTTCTTGTTCACCAAGGATCTCACGAAGCGTTCCAGCTGACCTGAAGGGCATCCCGAAAGGGAGAGCTTTCAATCACAAAAGAGTACATGCGAGAAAGGTGCACATTGAATTGAAAACCAGGCAGCATAACAGGAAATGGTACTTCGATAACTACATGTAGGCCTAGTCGATGTGAAGGGGGAAATGGACATATTTCAGCCGAGGCAACCGAAGCCGTGCTTCCTCAGTAAGCCGGACAGTCTTACAGCCATATACCTAGTACTCAAAGTGATATTTCAGGTACTCCAAGTAGCATTGCTCATGGGACGTCCCCAGGCGTACGGGTCGAAGCGGTCCATCCAATACAGGCAGGTAGTCTACTTGGGTACCTTGATATTGTCAGTGAGCAGGCATGGCTCGGCACCGAGATCGGCAGCCAGGAGGATTTCCTTATCGATAAATGCTCCCCTAGCTACTGGTACCTGGCGTCGACCACAACAATCGCCAGACCGTTCACGTCAGCCCCCAATCGCCCTTCAAGGCCTTCCCGCTTTGATCTTCCCGTCATGTTCAAGGCTTGCGGCCTGGATTCGGGTGCCTCACGCCTACGCTCCCTCCCCATACGAGCAGTATGTGCTCCCAGAGCGTCACGCTCGTTCGCGAACACCGTTCGAGTCTCGAGCGGCCGCCATGCAAAATTCGGTCGTCCCGGAGGCTTGAGCGAGTTCCGCGACCCCAAACTACCGGCGATTGAAAAACGACGACCTTAAAAACGACGACCTAGAAGACAACGAGCTTCAACGACAGACCCTACCGAGTTCACAATCGATCGAGCGAGATGTACATCTAGAGATAGAAGCTCATCGGGGAAACGAGGTGGCGAACAACGACCAAGACGAGCTGAAAGAACGACGGTCGGACCGCACGGCGCTGGGATATGGCGAACTGAGCCTTAGAATCCTAGAGACGCAAGAATTTCACTCCAAACTCCACCCCAGACTCCTCCAAAACATCATGCGGGAGAACCCGCTGCTGCGCGGAATGCCAGTTTATGACTCGACATTCAACGCCGTGCGGTCAGGCAGGAGCCTTTTCATCAAGGCGCCAGGCCGATATCGCGCGCTGCAATACCTACTGCCTGTCGCCCATAGCATCCTCGAACACGGGGCTTGGAGGCACGGGCGGCCCCCCATACCCGGGGATCAAGGGACGGCGCATCCTTCAGAAGTCCTAGTCATATGCCCCACTAAGGATGATGCAGAAACAGTCAAGGCTACGGGAGTGCATCTCCTCAAGGGAAGCGGTTCTGGGCTAACGATGGTGGTCCTGGGAAGTCCCACGAACAAGCGATCGGTCAGATTTATGAACCAAGGCTGCAACGTTCTCATCAGCACGCCGGTGATGCTGCTCCAATGGCTTGCACTCGGACATTACAAGGAAACACTGCTCAACATGCTACAGGACGTCAAGACGCTTGTCATCGACGGCGAAGCACGTCTCCTATCGCAAAAGTACTTCAGTGAGCCGCTAGATGGGGCTTTGGAAGATATCCCACGGAGCAGGGAGGTCCAGCGCGTGGTGATTTCCGACAAACGTAACCAGAAGCTCGCCTGGTATCTTTTCAGAGTGGCTCTGCTCGGCGACTACGAGTTCCATCACGAGCCCCGCCTGGAGGAGGTCCAGGCTCTACGAGGACCCCGGCAGGGCGAGATAAAAGAGAATAAGCACAGGTCGTTGAAGCGCAGCCATGTCAGCCATGTCAAGAAGAAAAAGGCTCTCAACCCTCTCTTGTTCGACACTTAAGAGGAGCACTGAAAATTCGGAACAGGAAATGCTAGTTCGTGGGTTGCATCAAGTGACGAACCGCATGCTCCTTGAAGCGCATTTCGCGCACTGGAACGCAATTATCCGCTGTGGCAGTGCCAGCTCTAGATATTGTGGCACTGGTCTCCAAGACGTCACTAGGGCATGCCAGCACTACCAACCAGCCTCAGGGATGGAATCACCCGCCTACTGCAGGGGCAAATCTACTGTCGTGCCTCACTGAGATCGGCCCTATTTGGTGCAATACGCTAACCATCATTCATACTTCGAGGCTTTGGTTTCGTCACATTCTCAAGAAGAACAAGCCTAGGTCATTCGCCTCCTTCGCGAAGGTGGTTAAGGGGGGGGGCACCTGGCTGTCCTCAGTGCTGAGGGAAGCGCCATCGGGGGGATGCACCCGCTCACGAAAACATGGCACGATAAAACATCTAGTTTAGTCTTGACGGCCAAATCTTCAACGGTCGCTCGAGCTCCTTTCGTTGGCTGCGGATGCCTTGAACGCCCTCGCCGCCTCGGCCCAGGGAGTCCGACCAGATCAGACCCGTGTGCGAGAATGTAATCATCTGGCCACAGGACAAAGAAGAAACGAGCTAATCGCTTTTTTTCATGGCGGAAAAAAAACCAACCGAGGAATTTGATTGGGCTTCTGTTGTTCTGGAGCTGCACATGGCCCCCGGCGCTGGCCCGGCTGACGGGGCGGAATAACGTGACAAGGTCCGTTCCTGGGCCGCTGGACCCATCGCCCCGGGTCGAAGCCCGCGAAATTCAGTGGGAATACAAGCTTTTTGGAGGCCATGAAACGCGGCGTCCACGTCAGCAGTGTGGTTGGGGCCAAGATCGTTCGACTGCCCCCGAGGGTGCTAGTGACTGTCGGCTCATTCTCCTTGGTTGATGGGCTGTCCCTGCGCTACCAGCCATTCTCCCAGAAGTCCTGGCTTCGTCTTCCGCTTTCAAAAAGAAAATAATTGCTTCTGTTACTCTGTCTCTTTGACCGACTCGAACCCAGTGATAACGGTCCTGCGGATGATCTCACGGAGTCGTTTGTACTCTGGTAGGTCCAAACCGCATCCAGGTGAGAACGAGTATACCCATGAACAAAGCTTCGTTCTGTTGTGGCCGCCTTCCTCGCGGGCAATGTACCAAATTCTCAATTGAGTTCATGCTACTCCAGGACTGTGTTACTCCTTTTAGATGCCTGAGGTACAAGTCCACCACGGCTTGCTGCCAATTCGGATTGTCGTGAACTCCATAGACCCATTGGACCAGCCTATAAGTCTAGACCCTGTGCTTGGCCTCTCAAACGTGACCAAATTGTTTCCGAAACTGACACTCATTGATGAAATGTATGGATAAACGTGCATGTGGTCTAGGCCAGGGGTAATGGTCATGACAAGAGAACCGGAAGGGGAAGTGGTCGCCCTCTTCGAGGCCGCCCTCGGCCTGGGCCATTTCACATTAATTCATACCACCAAGACCAAAGGAGGTTCTGGACTCAGATAGATATAAACTCGTGACGGCCATGATCTTGCCTGTTTATTTCTTCCAGATGTCATTGCTCTCCCTTTTGTCAGATACCGATGCCATTCAAGCATCGCCCTGGTGGCCCATGGTCATTCATTTCAGTTCAAATTATTTTGTTTAAAAGAAGCACCGGTCCTTTGACTACTTCCAAAGACGCATTAAACCAAGAATGCGCCCTCACACCATCCTGAACGGCCTCACAGCCCTAGCATCCCTAACAACAGCCGCCGTCCTCCACCACCCCCGAGCCGGAGGCTCCGACCCAGGCGTGGACCTGACCAACGCCTCGGACAAGGAAGCAACCTACTTCTTCTGCAACAACATCTCCAACGGCAACGGCGAGGCCGACCCGGGGATCCCCTGCACCAACATGGTCACAAAGGTAGCCGTCAAGCCCTCGCAGACGGCGTCTGTGTCCCTCGGCGCCGACTTCAAGGGCCGCATCGTCCGCGCGACGGATAACCCGGCCACGTGGGTCGAGGTGCAGATCAAGGCGGGCGACGGCAATGCGTGGGGGGATGTGAGCCTGCAGACTGGGTGCGATGGGGCGGCGACTGTGGCGCCGACTGATGGGGGTGGGTCCCATAAGGTTGGGTTTGAGGATGGGGATGTTGTTGGTGGTGCGCCTGAGGGGGCGAAGACGACCCGTGGGAGTGATGGGGAGACTGTTATTTCTACGCCTTGGAGCGTTGGTAAGATCCTTAACCAGGAGGCTGTTGATTACCTCAAGCAGAAGGTTGGGGTTAAGAATGCGTATATTGATAATCTGTCTGGGACGGATGTTGCTGTAAGTTCGAATAATCGGTTGGCTGTGGTCATGTATTGAAGTGGGGAGTACGCTGCCCAGCACGGTGTTGTAGTGGAAGTGGATGTACATATGTGTTTATTTTCTCGAAAAATGAGCTTATTGGAACTCAATGAAATTGATTGGTTTATTGTATGTTCATAGTGGCCCTAGCAATCACTGATTTTCCTTTTGTAGTGTACCTAGATCAACGTGCCCAATTATGTGAATTGTCGGACATGGGTTTCAAGAGCATAGCGTAACTCAGAGCTGGCTTGTGTCTCATTTCTTTTTGGTTTCTATCTAGCAACAACTTGAAGAGTGGAAACCTTACCACCCATTACAGCAATGTCATTCGATTTGTGTTGTAAGATATCCACTGGAGCATGGTCTTACCTGTGAAGATCAAACTTGTTGAGATTCTAAGTGCCATTCACACCCAGCTTATGAGCTGCTTGAAATGGCTACTACAACATTTGAGGATGTGAGCATTGCTAATCAATACCGACCTATTAGACCTCACCGTCTTCTTCCTGTTATTTGACTTCACTATATATATATATATATGTATATACATGCAAGCTTTGCCTCGGGTATCTGCTTTACAGCTACGGGATCTATGTGACACATCCGTGAGGCCAGAAGCCCACCCTTTACGATAGGCCTGCGGTGCCTGTATAGGAATCAAGCTATACTTTGAAAGAATTATGTGTGTAAAGGTACGCAATCTTTTTGCTGGGTAAAGCGTACTGGAACCGGTCAACCCCAAAATTGTTCCCTGAGAGCCTGGTATTGATCCTCCAGCCATATTACAACCTAATTATCCTGAGTGGGATGGAAAAAACGGCTTTGTTGGGCCAGAGTCCTCCTGGTTTACAAAATCTAAGCGGCCAACACTTCGAGCTACCTCGGTAGCTCGAAAAGCACGACCAGCCCCAGGCCAAGGAGACCTCTAGATAACAATACACATAGAAAGGACCGGTAAAATTCAGGACGGAGTGGTGTGATTATTCTGCAGTCTTTATTTTGGGATATCAAACAGTAATCGTGGAACCCTAGTAAGTGTGGCTCTAAGGGGGAATGCCTTCGTCTCTGCTGCTGCTTGATCTCCGGTATATGATTCATTCCTTTACCAGGTGGTATCTCGGAGATATAGATCAATCGACAAAGTTTACAGTCAAGTGAAGTCTTCTAAAGACCTGAGTTCACGTCTTGTTCACCGTGAGGCCATTGTGAATCAGTTATATTTCCGTTTGGCAGTGTATACCAGCCAGCCTAGTCCATGGATCAATGACAAGATCTTCGCCATCCTTTTGTGTTCCCGATGGACAAATGGGAGCTTGAAGACACAACTTCTACCATCGCCGTGGAATTTACACACAACGAGTGCGTGTATCCGCAGAGCAATGCGAGCTTGTGCGAAGCAGTTCGTGACTTCCTTGCTGAACCCGTGCTTTGCAGTGCGCGCTTTGTTGAGCACCTTCCTGAGAGATGGGGTGCTGCGGCCTGACCTGTGTCTTCCTTCCGCATTTGCAGGTCGATTGCAGGTCGTTTCCCGTCCAGAGAAGGAAGCCGCGATACTCACTGCCAGAAGTCAAAACATTTGTGCCATCAGTCTGCCCCGTCTCTGCCTCTCTCTCCTCCTTTGATTTCTGCAAGACGCATGCTCATCTCCCATTCCAACGCGCAAAATTCAAAGACCGTTTCTTTCATAATGGCATTCGTCAACATCTTCCCGCATCTCGGCTCTGCCGGCTCGCTTCTCTCTGGACTTGAAGTCCTTGTTCGCTTTTACGCCTGGCTCTGGGCTCAACTTTTCGGAAAACCTCAGGAGAGCACCCCTGAAGGCTTCGTGGCGCGCCCCTCCGCCAACTGGGCTGACTTGCCCAATCTTCTTCTTGCTATACTGAAAGTCTTGTCGGAGATCAACGGTCGCGCTTGTTTGATCGAAGAAGACGTAGACTATTGTCGTCAATGGCTCGAGTTCATTGCTGAAGAAAGGCTCAAAGAGAGATTTGAAGACGACGGCCTGGAATGGGACGGTCCCCTCTTCAATCCTGACCCAGAAGACAGGCGAGCCGACCCGTCTCCTTCTGAAGAGTCCTAGCATTGCACATCGCTAGAGGCTGTGCCTCGGCGTTCTCGACACGCAGTTGCATCATCGTCTTACCCGCGCCGGATGGAGGATGGTCATGGCGAACCCTGCTTCAGGGCACTCCCATGGCTCCCTAGCCACGGGACTGCATCTTGACGCGATGCTAGGGCTCAGTGACCCTCTGGCACTGCTAAGACAGTCCCTGGGTCTTCTTTTTGCCAATGATGTAAGTGAGCCCGCGCCAGATTTCCCAAGTGTCAGCACGTCGCTGATTCGCTTTTGCTGTGTGTCGGCCACGCGAGCAGGATAGCCTTTGTACCTACCTAGGTAGGTACGTGGAGACGATAAAGGACGTTGTGGCCAGGAGAATATGTGTCTTGCTGCCGGAACGAGCTTCCTCTGGGGGTGGTTGGATAAGACTTGCAACGCATTTTCGCTGTTGTCTGGTCTGGTAGCTCGTGTTTGTCACTTGACAGGCTTCTTCTGGTAGCAGTGATGAAGTGTATCTACCTAGGTATTCAATCAAGTCGCAATGCCCCCGCTGCGATCAGTCTGTGACAATCTCTGTTCTGCAAAGATGCCGCCTTTTGATATCAATACATGCAAGCTGCTCCCAAGAGTGATGTCTGTTGAAGCGAAGTCCCGGCACGCAGCGTTCACATATTCTCAGGCCCAAGTTGGATTCAGAGTGTGGGAGAAGCCAAAGATCACATGTGCACTTTTCCTTCGCCTTGATTGCAACTCTGAAGCGATGTTGACCTCGCTATTTATCTCCACTCTGCCTATGAGACGGTGATAATTACTAAGTGAAGTGTCAGCAACATTGAACTCCAACAGAGTCAAACAAAAGCCTACGGATCGAAAGTTCTGATGAAGCCATCTTTGACTATATATTTCGGGAAAAGACTACTCAGAGACTCAATAATTTCCATCTGGAAACCCCATTCTAGCCTGTCTGTCTTGCCAACTATGTCGCTATCTCACTGCTTGGTGCAATCAAGGTTCTCTGTTCCGTGAGTACGAAGATGAGGAACAACCAGTACCCAGGAACAATTTCCTGCCTCGCTTCAAGTTCATGCTGCTCCTGAGGCCCATTCCAAGTAAGTGGCTACTTCCATAGAAATGACTTCACCTGCGTTGGTTCAGAGTCTTTCCTGGAAGCAATGTTCAGACAGTGAGTCTTAAAGGTTTGGCCGCTGCTCTCTTCTCCACATTATACTCTTCTCTTATTATCTCCGTGAAGTACCTTATGCTAATTTCCAGGCAAACGCTGTACCCCGGGGGGATTTCCAGCACCAGTTCAAATGAGGACTAGGGCCTCAAACCCAATTCCAGCGAGCCTGTACAGACCCTGGCGCATAAGGTCCATCCTTGGATCGCTTTCCGAGTAGTGATGCGTCCATATTCTCCATACACATATCTTGGAGCGGAGTCGCATACGTAAGCCATTTCCAATCGAATTGCGAACGGCAAGGGCCCAGCTGATGGTATGCAGTGATGACGATTTCCCATGGCTCTGACGTTGTTGTCAGTTCGCTGACGTTGCTGAAGTCCATTTGATTTGTTGTGATAACATAGTCTGTCAAGCAGACTGGGCAGGATCTTCGCGCGTCCCGGCACTCCGCGAGGGCAAACCAATTCTCGGGGTGTTGCCCAGGTACTAGTTCAGGAACCCTTCTTCGTTGCGGCACAGCGTAAAAACCCCGGCCGCATTCCAAAAGCCACTGATGATAAGTAAGCCCCGGTCTTCGCCTGCGTGAGGTATTAAAACGTGTTCTTGGTTGGTGCGTCGTGACGTGGTTACAAATTCCATGGCCTGTATGCTCAAGCTTTTGGCGGTTTTCAGGGCCCGTTCCATTGAGGGAGAGTTTATGCAACACACAAAGATAGAGCTCATTTTGAATCACTCTTGCTTCGGAACTGAGGTTCCAGCCGCCGACGTAGTTAGGCAGACTATAGTGAAGTTGTTCCAGGTTTAATCCTCCACCTAAGAGATGTTTGTTCATAGCGAGGCGAGCCAAGTTGAAGCCAAGGTGGTAACCATCGCGTATCACGAGCTTTGGCCAGCAGGGGATATCAAAACGATCTCTTTGTCCTGGTCTCCATGATGAAGAGAAGTGATGGAGGATGTGGCAGGGCTGACAGAAGAAGAGCTGCTTGCAAAGGTCTCGCTCTAATAGCTGAAGTAGCTGGTCTAGCTGGCTCCTGTGGTCTAGCTGGCTCCTGTGTAGTTTGCCTTTTGGGAATAGAACGCCAAACAAGGAAGTACAGGTGAGTACCAAAGCAACTGATGATTCTGCCGGAAGAAAATTTGAGATTTCGAGTAGTAGCTCTATGGGTAGTTGGAGGAGTAATGACTGTGCCTGAGAGCTGCGCCTTGGGTGGCGTCCGAGGAGACGCCTTCTTATGGAGTTTAGCAACGCAAAAGCTCCGTAAGCTTTTGAACAGAGTCGGTTGAAAAAGGACGGCTGCACCGAAAAGGTTAGGGGAGAGGCTCGAAAAGTCCTCATTGCCATGAAATGCCGTTTTCTTCCTATTCGCACTGATTTTGCAGGCAAGGTATGAAGACTCCAGGTCTTCAAGGTTGAAAGGAGGTTGGAAGGCAGTCGCGGAGTTAGGCATAGACGAGAAGATGCAATAATGAAGGTTTGAATAAATAGATCTGGGAAAAAATGATTCCGATACATTTTATATGGGACTACGGTGCTTGTGCTGGAAAAGAATTTGGACAGACTTGTGGCAGCCGCACAGACGTGGCTACTCGAGACCAGCTTCTAGCCGGCGCCATAGACCGTCACCAACTGTTATACCACTTGTGACTATACGGCTCTTATCACTACTCGGGATTCAAGTTGGCAGAACTAGAGTTTTAGTCTTTTGGCCGGGGCGTCTAGTACACGGGCAAGTACTGGATCCGTCTTATCAGAAGCTTCGCTTGAGTGTCCGCTACGCGTCTATAGTATCCAACCCCCCCACCAAGTTCCAAGGTTCCTATATAAAAGTTCCTATAGGATAAACTTCTATTGAATGAGCTCTGAAAAGAAAGCCTTGTATAGAATGAGCTCGCATATATTGGCATCCTGTAGGATACTTTCCTACATAGCACCCTCTTCTAGGCTACACCCCTATAGGACAACCTCCAACTAGATACTCTCCTGTCAAACAACGCTCTATGGAGGAACCGATTCGAGGTTATTATACAGGTAGGTAACTACAGCCTGCCGCCCTAGGGTTTCTTAATCAACCAGATGCCCACTGAAGGACATTCAGGTCAATGGCGTCCTTGATCACAAAATGCTCAAAAGATCTATCAGAAACCAATTAGATTCATTCCGGCTAGTAACCAGCCGTGAATTAACAGCTGGTTAAAATACTGAATGAAAGTTCAAGTAGGACCTTGGTCGGGACATTTGTGCTGGGCTCAAAATTTCCGGAGTAACAGTTGTATCCCATCGGGTCACACGTTGCAGTCCTTCCCCAATCTCGTGGGCGCATTTATTGACAGACATTGATAGTTTAGGTGTCTATTGCCACGCAACGGGCTAATGGCAATACCCTCTTCTCAGAGAGCTCCGTGGTCTTGATGATGTCGTGCACAATCTGCAACCCCGTGCTGGCATCCATGGACTGCCCTAAATCAGAAAGGCTTACATACATTCGTCCGCATCATTTTCGGGTCTGCCTCGAGGGAAGCCCTGTGCGGCACTGTAGGATTATCGTTGTGCGACAAAATGAAACCAAATGAACACACCCTTTAGACCCGGCGAGTGTGTGACAACAACTACCGCAGCCAGGCCTGGAGTGATTCAACTAGCGGGAAAGTCACAGCAGGGGCGGAACGAAACCAAGGGCCAACCGCGTTTCTGGTATTTAGGTTTTGTTCCACAGGCCTTTAGAAACACCCAAAGCTGTATTCGTCTGCACTGCATTAGGCTCTTCTCTGCTTCACTGTGAATGGACACGCCGACATGCCGGCAGACACTAGACGACGGGTTGACGCCCACCCACAGTCTCGCTATAACGTATTCGGGTAGTAGTGTAGAAGGGGAGGTTACAGCCAACGTCTGCCTCACGATCCCTGTGCCGATCAATGCAGCGCGTGCCGAGCCTTCTTCAGGGGCGGTGGTTGGCCAGGCTGGCCGGCACCTCCGGAAGAGGTGGTGGCCCCCGGTCAACATCACACAAGTCACAACCTCTTTGAAGGAGCAGGCTCAGAGACGGTACCGAAGAAAAAAGGCACCCGGGCCCTCGAGTTACTGGTGGGATTTTTGGCCGTCGGCAGGGGAGCTCAACTCCCAAGCTGTCACACGAAGTCAATTAGGGGAAATCCATGCAAGGCATCTCGATTTGTGGACAAAGGAGCAGAAGAGGATCGACGAATGACGTCGTCCGACGTAATGGGGCCCGGGACGGGGAGTTGTTGGCGCGCCCAGGCGTCGCAAAGTGACGATATCAGCACTAGCACAGGGGGCTCGTGCAGTAAAGAAGGGTGAGTAGCACTCTGGAATATGACAAGTCTGGAAAAGGAGCCAGAGGAGGCAGGCTGGGGGATGGATCAATGCTGTGCAGTTGTGCAGTACCACAGCAGGCGAGTTCCTCAATGCTTCTCGGGCGAGTCGGTCTCAAAGTTGGTGGCGGCGCCCTGGGTCATGGAGCTGTGGGCTTCTCTCCCTCATCGCGTTGGTGCCTGTGCATCCTTCTTCCCAAGTCCGAGGTCCACATTATGCGGCTATACACACGGTGGCCCTGGCAGCGCAGGTTCAGAAATAGTAGATTTGGATCTTGGGATCTTGGACACCGCCACTGCGATTGAGAGACAAAACCGCCACAGTACAGCATTTTGAGGGAACCCATTGCATTTCTGTTGCGGAAGAAGAGATGGTAGAGGACTGAATCCCTGGGGGAAACGAGCAAGGCCGAGAAAGATGGCAGCATAGCATAGCATAGCACCATCCACTAACAACATGACGGAACCAGTGGCACGACCGGTCGGGCCTGTCCTTGTGACCTATGCCCTGTCTGGGAACGCGGTAACCCGCATAACACCCCAGCTAGGGGCAATTGGTGGACGTGCTCGGCAGCCCCATATTTGACAGCTCAAACCGAGGCTTGGCTTGGCGCCTCCGCAGCTTGGAAGCTGAGCCGCAGCCTGGCGGCCTGGAAGCTGAGCAGCAGCAGCAGCATCAGGCTCTGGTTGCCTGGCACCCACACCTGGGGACCTGATCCATCCATCCTAGTGTATACCTACTAAACACGGACGGCTCGGGAGAACACATGGACGTTCTTTCTCAAGGATCCCACGGTCTGACGATGACTAAAAAGGAGCTGCCGGCCAGTCAGGACAGCCAGTGAGCTTCTACTAGAGCAGGTGCTGGCGCTGGACAGCTGGATCGACATGGCAGTGCCCCCCCCACTTTATCACTTCTGCCCCGGAACTGGATCGACCCCAGACGATGCTCGCTTCTTGTCCCGGCTCAGCTTTTGGAAACGGAGGAATCCTGCGTTGCGGCTTGCATCCTTGTTACGCACGGCACTTACTTGGCAGTGGTGCTCGCTCGCCTGATTGCCCCCCCCCCCCGGCAAAGCCCAAGCTTGCCCGGCTGGGCGAGCTTTCGTCACCGCGGGCCGTGGTCCGTGATGTTGTTTGGTGCCGCTCATCCGATGTCCCAGTGCCACCCAGCTCTCGCCATTGGAGCTCTTGGGATCTATTAGGCGGATTTCGGTCGACATGGTGAGACCGTCCCCCGGCTTGGTCCCGCAGCCACACCATGTTGCGGCAGTGTGTCCAAGCCCCTTCTGAGCTCACTCGCGCCAAGCAAGGCCATGCTACCGTGCCCAGGTGACTGACGGGCATAAAAGGACGGCATCTCCCTCGTTCCTCTGCAGTCTTGGGAGCGGTTGGATCTAGAGTTTATCTCAAATCCGAGAACGCTTAACTGTCTATCATACACACCCAAGCTCCATAGCCATACCCACCAAGAACAGATCCGTTTCACCCACACCAAACAAACCTCAACCCACCGCCAATATGCGTTTCTCAACTCTCATCGTCGCTGTCGCCCCCGTGGTCCTGGTACGTCGTCCTCCCCCCTTCCAGTGCCATTTCAAACTTATATATATAATGTGCTAACCGTCTCCCCCTAGGCCCAAGATCAAACCAGCACCGTCACCGACAACAGCGCGAGCCTGTTGCCCACCATGACCGCCCCCTCGGGCCTGAGCTCGGCCGCGTCCTCCATCAGCTCTGAGATCTCGTCCGCCCTGTCCTCCGCCTCGGGCGAGGTGTCCTCGGCCCTGTCCTCCATCACCGGCGACGCAGCCAGCCGCGCCTCCTCCCTCTCGTCCGTGCTGTCCACCGCCACCGGCGACGCCGCCTCATCCGTCTCCTCCGAGCTCTCCGGCCTCACCAGCTCCGCCGCGTCCGCTGCCTCCAGCGCCAGCGAGTCCGCCAGCAGCGCCGCCTCGAGCGCCAGTGAGAGTGCTTCGTCTGCCTCTGACAACTTCGGCCCCAAGCAGACCGCTGCCATTGGCATGGGTGCCCTGTTTGGTGGTGCCGCTCTCCTTGCCAACATGTAAAAGGTCGACATGCGATGTTGGGGTCTTGCATCTATTCTGGTCTAATTGTGGAGGAGTATCTTATTGTATTTAATCCTTGATACACCAACATACGGAAGTATAATGTAAAATCGAAAGAAACAAACCATTGGCAAACTATCTTTTAATATCTCATTCTCCTGTGCCTACACTTCCTTCCCGCACTCAGTGCTTATGCTCGGCGACATGTGCCAATGCGTGATTCGCTCCCGTTTTGATCAGGATTCTTCGCACTTCAGTCCGGAATTAAGGAACATGCATAGGCCAGCTCTCTCAATCTGAAAGAAACTTGCGGCTGTTGTGATTGGGGCAAACAACCACAAGTCCGAAGCCACATGTCAGCAACCACACCGGTTTGAGTGAACTAGTGGAAGGGTCTTAGCGCTGACCGAGACGATGCTTGGGGTGAGAGAGACCTCAAAAGCCAACGTCTCAGCCCATAAGCCACCGAAAGTAATCCCAATTATCCACATGCTCTTGAGCTGCCAAACCCGGTAGAGATCAGCACCAGCAGCACCAGCAGTCACGGGCATCAAGATGCCACCAAGCCGGCTCCAGCAATGGCTGTCGCCCCGCCCGGCGCAGCGCACGACCACGGCCCACGAGGCCTCCGTCCTCGCGCCAGAGGACGCCATCATGTACGACTTTGTCAAGAACGTGGCCGGCCTCCCCGCTGTGCGCGAGACGCATTACATCCGCAACAAGGGCGTCCGCGAGGGCAAGTCCGGCCCGCCGCTGCACATCCACCTGCGGCAGGACGAGCACTTTGAGGTGCAGCAGGGCGTGCTCGGGGTCGTGGTCAACGGGAGGAAGCACGCTGTTTCCAAGGACGACGGGCGCATCTCTGTGCCTTCTGGGGCGAGGTATGTGGGGCCCATGTTCCACTGTCATGTTTTTTATGGAGTTGCACAAACCGGCGGGGTTGTTCATCCGCAAATTGAAACATTACTATTCGGGCAGCATAGAGGAAATCCCGTAAGCTGACTCATATACTCACTCACTTCTTTCAATCCCCCGCAGGCACAGATTCTGGGCGCACGAATCCTCAACCGAGGACCTCGTCTTCACCGTCTGGGTCGAGCCGCAGGGGCTCGACCACGGCTTCGACGAGTCGTTCATGCGCAACTTCACGGGCTACCTCAAGGACTGCGAGAAGCATAAGGTCGCGCCGTCCATCTTCCAGATCCTGCTGTTCCTGTACGACAGCGACATCGTGCTGACGCCCCCGTTCTGGACGCCGCTCTGGCTCTTGGTCCTGCTGCACCACTTCTTGGCTTACTGGGTGGGGGCGGGACTGCTTGGGTTAGTTTTTGCTGTCTCTGCAGCTGCACTGCGGTCTTGGCTTTGTTCATTTTTGTGAGAGTATGGGCTGATTTTATTGTGATCTGCAGGTACCAGGCGAGTTACCCCGAGTATAGCCTGCTCAACGAGGGTAAAAAGTCGACGTAATGAGTAGGATTGTGACTGGTCTGTGTTCTAGATCCGGGGAATACGACGGGAGCGTGGGAAAGGTTCAGCTTGAAGTGGGTCATTTGGTGAACCTGACAGGAACTTCATTAAGCTGCCTCGTGATTTCGCATTTCAGATGACATATCTTCCGATTGCGAATGCAGCAATGTTGAGTGGGCCATGATGTGATATTTAATCAATTTTATTTGAGTTCAGAGTCCCGAGAGTTGGCCGAACGGACTACCTGAGTAAATACAAGGGCATCCATGAATGAGCGACAGCAACATTCGTGGTCGTAAAAATCGAATGCAAGCAACCATGCCTAGGTTAGAAGTTGTAATCACGAGCTACTTTTTGCATAGACATGCTGTCAAATTTACAACCTTCAGTTTTGAGAAACACGCAATCAACTTAAATAAGGTGAAAGACTCTTGCTGCCAAGTACCAAAATATAGAAGTTCAAACGTGCAGTACGGTCCGCATCAGCATCCTCTTTGCGGATGAGAAAACAATTGTTTCAATGGACTTTACGAGCTGAGATGAATCCGTGAGCAGTGCACTAAATTCAAGAACAAGCTTACCATCCCGGTACCCCACATTTGTTCAAGCCGCTACGAATGAACAGGATTGTGGTTCCGAGTATATCACGATGTGCCATGTATAGAACAGTATATTTCCTCTTGTTAGGGATTCATAAGGTTTTAAATTATTTCTAGAGTCCTAGGTAAACCTCCATTTCGAGAGGCTCGCATCGCCTGCATCAAGACTAGATACCCTAGAGTATGCGATCGGACTAGCCTCACTAAACATCGCTGGGTCTGGACTAATTCGGTCGTGGGGATTAGCGTAGGTTGCAGCCAGGGACGATCAATGAAATGTAAATGTGGTGTTGTGTGTTATCTTGGTGCCGTGCAGATTTAGCTGGCACAGAACACCGCGATTCGTCCAAGATGATCAATTCGTGGCATTTCTCGGTGGGTCGTCACTGAAACGAGATTAATACCTCGGTATGTTGCTAAGTTATGAGGACAAGTAGGCCTATTGGTCGTGAATATCTCACCATAGTAGCTGTCCCATTCAAATAACTTAAGCTTTCTATACTGCCATAATGCAGTTTTTATAAGTAGTCTAACTTCTATTTAGAAGAAGTAACCATAACCCAAGTTTACTAACTATTTACAATAGTTTAATAACTATTCCTTCTCCTTTAAACAGTTTATAAACGGTTTAAAATTAATAAATAGTTTATTCTTATTAATGCTTGTCTCCTGAGTAGTTAACATACCGTTAAGGGAAAGGAGAGAAAGATCTTCTATTTAAAAAGAAGGAGTAGTATAACTTCTGTATACCCATGGTGTAAAGACCCTACCTACTGCTGGTACAGTTATCATACTGCTGTCTGTCCAACTCATCTGCCTTGGGGTTCTAATGGCTCTGGTTGTCAGATGCTCACGGCTGTAATGGGAGTCTGCCGTCTGTCGCCAGAAAAGTCAAACATCAATGACACCGATGAATTAGTGACTGAGATAATTTGCTAAATCCTTGCATGAATGAAGGAAAAAAATGGCAACCGCTTCGGTGAGTAGTGCATGGGTGATGAGGAAGCAGTATTCAGGTCAGTAACACGGTGAAGTTTACGCCAGCTGGCGAAAATTGGCGGTGACAGCTGGCACGCAGCTGGCGGATGTCATTAAAGTTTCTGACGGGCCTTTTCGGCTACGTGACCTCGATCGGATTCCTCAATCTCACCCTCGTCATCAACGACCTTCGACCTCCCGTTCGTTTGCATTTCCCCTTCGCGTCGCTCTTTAAACTTCGAAATGTAGTTTTAATGTGTTTTCTTGCTCACATAATCCTCTTTTGCCGAATATAAGTACTTTCAATTGGTCGCCCTCTCACGTGTGGCGCTTGTCGTTCATGCGACCCCTTTTCTCGGTTCCGACTTTTTACTTTGGGCCGATTGAGCCCCGAAAGCCGAGCCCATGGCCCAGCCGTTCCACGCCGGAGGGGCCGTACCGGCTTTCAGGCTCGCTGAGCCGTCCATGCAAGGCTTGCTCGGAGTTGTCACTGCATACTGGCCATCACTCTCTCACCTGGATATCACTCGCCTTGGGTCCCTCATAGCCATCGCCGGCGTCATCCCTGCAGCGTGGCGACTGCTCCACAGTGCCTGGAGTGAGACATACAGCTGGATAAAACAATTCTTTGTCGCCTCTGTTACCATCCCTGGCCGAGACCCTTTGAACAAGAGCGTTGTCAATTGGGTATTGACTCATGTCGTCCAGCCCCGGAATAACACACGGTTTTTCACCGCCCGGACGGAAGTCAGAGACAGGCTAGGCCGCGGAGATACGCCTGACTCCGCGTCACTTAAGAAGACACAGAGACAGGTCCAGTACCTGCCGCACTTCGAGACAGTATGGTTCTGGAAAGATGGCCGCGTATTCGTCATCCACCGATCACTGGAGAGTTTCAACGCATCTATGTGCGACCCAGGGTACGACGGGATCGGGGGTGAGGACCTCACCATCAGCGTCCTTGGCCGCTCGGCCGAACCTATCCGCTCTTTGGTCCAGACGTGTCGCGACTTTGCCGACCAGCAGACTCAGTACTATGTGATGATCTACTCCCGAGACCGCTACGGCATCTCGTGGCAGCCCAAGTCAAGGAAACCAATCCGCCTGCTGGAGACTGTCCACTTCGACGAGGACGCCAAGAAGAGCCTGCTGTCCGACATCCGGAAGTACCTCGACCCGGAAACACAACGCCGCTACCAGAGCAGGAGCATGCCCTACCGGAGGGGCTACCTCTTCTACGGGCCCCCGGGCACGGGCAAGTCGTCGCTGTCCACCGCGCTGGCGGGCGAGTTCGGCCTCGACCTCTACGAGGTCAAGATCCCCAGCGTCGCCTCCGACGCAGACCTGGAGCAGATGTTCCAGGAGATCCCGCCCCAGTGCATCGTGCTGCTCGAGGACATCGACGCGGTGTGGGCTGGCGACCGGGACTTGCCCGACCGGGAGGACCGGACGATCGGGTCGAGCGGCAGCCACAGTCCCAGGTCGAACTGCACGCTGTCTGGGCTGCTGAATGTCCTGGACGGGGTCGGGTCGCAGGAGGGGCGGATTGTCATCATGACCACGAACAAACCTGAGCTGCTTGACCCGGCTCTGGTGCGACCGGGGAGGGTTGACCTCAAGGTTCACCTGGGAAATATTAGTCGCCAATTGGCGACGGAGATGTTTATGCGAATGTTTGCGGCTGATGTTAGGGGCTCCTGCGAGGATATGGATATGGAATCCCTCCACAACTTTGCGGCCGAGTTCTCAAAGCATATCCCTGAGGGTGCCTTCACGCCGTCTCAGCTCCAAGGATTCTTTCAGATGCATTTGGACAGCCCGATCGAAGCAGTATCCGGCATATCAACATGGGTGGCTAAGGAACTATCGAAGAATGCGATAGAAGACGACATTGAGATCGTCGCAAGAGGGAAGGCTTGAGTTCGGGATAGTGCATTTGGTACTATGGCCCTGACTTGTATTATATTGTGTATCATATTGCATCCAAGACACTGGCGTTATTGGGTCTGCATACCGGAGGGTTGGAAAGAGTGTTGAGCTTCTAGCACGACGTTCTTAGACATGGAAAGAAGCTATATTTGCTTTCTTAGTGGCGCAAGCAAGATGAGATTAGGCAATAGGTCGATATCGAAAAGGGCTTTGTATTTCAGTTGGCGATATCCAATACGACGTGGTATACTTCATGTGACACGAAGATACTAGGTGACCTCCACCGTCAGATTGTCAGATGGTTGCCAACAAGTAATGATTACCAATGAGTCTGACAGGAACTTTCCTATCATATCCAGCGTAAGTGCAAACATTTAAGTCCTACTCAAACATATTTACCCGGCCGTCTTGCAACATAACTTGCGAGCGACAAAGACCGTTATACAAAAGTGTTTTGTGAAGTGGTGATGAGTTGGTGAAGATTGGAATACAGAAAGATGTGGAATCGCTCCACCTTGAGGAGACACGGATGCGCTCATGCGCTCCAGGCACCAACATGCATGAATTACGTGGTCCCGGAGACCTTCAGCTATAAAATGCCCGATTTTGATGCCAATCCGTTGTGGACCAACGGTTTGCGAACCAACTCACTTCAGCTTTCTTTCAACAGCTGCGACTTCCATACCAGTATATCACCAGTGCACCTGCCACAATCGGCCCGAACACCTGACGGCTATCGAACAGTTGTTCTTGGTCGAGTTCTTTTCTGAGAGCTGCCATCAACATGGCCGGTAGAAAGAGGCGCGACAGTGGCCCCGTGGCCGCCTCAGCCGAGACCACAGGAAATGATAGGAACACACGCTCTAGTAGCGCCGAAAAGTTCGAAATGTGTGTGGCCTCCAAAGGAGACCCCACACTTTGGGACCTCGCAAAACGCACGCCAACGCGAGCACTTGAGAAGGAAACGAATCCTGAGCGCCGCCGAAATATCGAGGCATGCCTGAAGTATGTCATGGAGAATGGATATCCGTACCCAGACGAGGTATTCATCGCCATGGATGGTGTTGTCGAGCATGTGACCGAGGACGATTTCTGGGCGATGGACTGGCCTTCACTAGCCGAAAGTGGTCGCAAGGATGAGGCATTTGTGATGGTAAGTTCATGTCTGTCCCTGCATGTTGTTGTTCTGTTGTTGCTTGGTTCTCACTGTCTTCAGAGCGGCCCGGACTATGGGCCTGATGTGGAGCCTCCAAAGTTGTCGAGGTGAAGAACTTGCCAGCATGAGTTCGGACCTGGCCATATCGGTAGCCTACCTAGGTGTGCGCCGTGCGATATTGACCGTAGCATGCCCTTGCCCTCTATGGTGGTGACGATTTTGGGGTCCTAGCACAGCGGCCAGTTGCTCAAGGATTGAAATGGTCACCAACCAGCCAGAGGACCGTCCTGCTAAAGTATGTCCTTGCTGCCGTTTTATTGGCAGTTCAGCTCTGTGCGGGATATTGAATCTGCGTTGTACATTCAGATTGGTGTCACACATTTTCACACTTCGGCAGAAGTCAAAGTCGACGAGCTGTCTTTTTTAGAATAGATCCCGTCAGCCGTTTCTCTTCAGAATGTCCGCTTGATAGGAGAGTGCTGAGTGTCAAAATGCACAGATTCGATGGGTATCATGGAGAAATCGCCCCACAACGAAGTATTTGTTTTCCTCCCTTTTTTTTAAGCAAAGAAAATTTCATTGAAACGCATCATGCAAGCTTACAGTGAGTTGGGTACCCTTTGCTTTGTGAATTTTATTTGCAAAGGAGCCTCTCCATTCCCTCGAAAGAATCGCAGATCAAGTTTAGAAATCTAATTCCAGGAGAGGGAGGAGCTTTGAGTTGGTTACGGTGGGGACCAGAGCAGGAGAAGCATCATTCAAAACTAGCTATTCACACCTTCAAGGATGGACATGGTTAAGTAACAACGGCTGTAACTCTGGCACTCGGACGAAGTTCAGGGAACGGCGCAAAGCCTAAGCAGCCGGTTGATCGTTTTACCGGAAGGTTCCGCGCCCTTCCGCTCGGGCCATGGAATATGATACGTGCCAGCTGTTGCCGATATCTATGAAGAATACTGGTTACACACACAATGTAGGCGCGACGTAATTCCGACAAGCAGCAGGATGCGCAAGCGGACGATTGCGTGCTAGTCATGTCGAACTGGATGTGCCCGACACCACCCGCGGAAACAAAGGGCTTGCCATAGCGATCCTGCTCTTTAAGGTTCAGGGATCAAAACATGAGAAGTGTGCTTACAAGGGCTGAATATAACTCACCGGGCGGATTTAATGAAGGCCTCAGTATAAAAACAGTGTTAACTGCTGTCGAGGCAGGAGACAACAAGAGCGAAATGTACATTTATTTCACAAATGACATTCACTCAATAGCGTAGGACCGTTGCGTGCTCTCACGGCCAAAGTCAAATCCACCCCACCGCTCTCTACATTGACCCACAGCAACCATAAGCCCATAATTATGCAGATCTCACTGCCTTCCCTCGCTCTGCTGCTTTCCAGCCTCGCCGCCGCGCAGAACTCGAGCGGCTCAGTGCCGACCCTCTCAGCTTACGAGCAGATCCGCAACACGCTCGCCACAGAGGCATTCCTCCTCGACACCAGGGACCTGACGAACCTCGGGCTGGTGTAATCCGACGATGACACGGTCCAGTTCCCCATGGGCGACGCCCACAGTGGCCTCGCATGAGGCCCTAAACAACACCTTCACCCTCGTGCATATCTATGTTAACAGCCTGATAACGTTTAATGAGGACGGCACGGCGAACGCTACCAGCTAGTAAGTAGGGCACAGTGTGATTTGCATGCAACGTGGGCTTGCGGATTTGCTTCACTCCTCCCTGAGCGATGCATTGCTAATGTGGTTGATTGCTTCCAGCGCGACGTGGAACAAGCTTGACAGTGTTAATGAGGGCTACTTCCAGCATACATGGGCCAAGTACTATGATACCACAGCCGACACGGATGGGACATGGAAATTTAAGACCAGGAACGTCGAGCTCTTCTTTGGGCCCTTGTCGTCAAATCTCACGGATGGCGGCCTGTGACTACGGATGGTCTCAGAACTGTGCTCTCTATTTCCTTCCTTGAATATCTCATTCCAGAATTGATTGGATTGAGCCTTGAACAGTGACGGCGCATCTCGAGTACCGATCAGTTAGCGAAGCGTCTTGTTTCACATAATTATTTGTCTGTCTTGAAAATTATCCAGTGGGACGATTCAGAATTGAACCGGCTTAGGCGCCAAAAGCTCGTCACCCAGTCGGGATCTTGTGCACTGAAAAGTGTAACAGAAATCGTGGAGTCCTCTCTCATCTCTATCATCCATCGAACCGTGCACCAGCCAGAAAATCATGAGCAGTCTTAAAAGTCTCCTGCGCAGACATGCACAAGTTAATCGTATGGCCCGTCCTAGCAATCCTCTTCCAGTTGAACTCTGCATTGGGGAAGATCTCCACCGTCTCGGGGAGCAGGTCGCCACACGCGGCCACGGCGATGAGCGGGGTGCCCTGCCCTCAGAACGGCTGGTCCTGCTCGCCGGTGATGACCAGGACCCGCCCGGTGTAGGCCGGTGCTTTGGTCATCAGGACGTAGGTGCCCATGTGCTCCCCCGCCGCGACGACGTCTTCCCGCTCCCACCATATCTGGGCGAGTTCCCGTTCGAAGTCAATTTGGTCGTGCACGCCGAAAGAAGGAGTTGGTCCGGGTTGGTTCGTGGGTTGAGGTCAGCTGTAGGGAGCGTTAGTGGATTTATTGCAAACGGAGCTAGGTGCACGCAATAGTGGGATGGTGGAGGTGGTTCAAGGAAAGAAAGTCCTTTCTTACGTAGAGCGGAAAACTCCAGCTCGTGTTGGGGGATCTCGCCGGAAAGAGCATGTTGGCAGACTGGGGGTTTTGAAGGGCGACACCGTAGTACGACGGGAGAATTCGCTTAGTATACCCCGTAAAGACACTCATGTTGAAAAGATCAGGATACGTCAGGGCAATGTAAACGCCAAGCACCGCTCCGCAGGAGTTGTTGATACATAACAGCTCGTCATACTGGGGGATCTGATCTGTGCTTCCGGACCTAATCTGATTGGCGAGATCCACGTAAAGGGAGGCCCTAGAAACAATCAGTACAAAAGTCAATCCAGGGGGAAATCCAGCGGCACAAGTATGTGAAAAATATGGCCGTGCTTATTATCGTAAATTATAGCAGGGCGGGATACTTACTCGTATGGACCCAGATTATAGACCACGGGATCCGGGTGAGAGGAGCGGCCGTGTCCTAGGCGATCCAGTTGCAATGTAGGGTCTGCAGCAGTTATAACATGTTGGATCCTCGGAACTGGCTCCTGCCATCAAATCTGAAGCTTTGGCTTACATCCTAGCCCATTTGAGTAATGCCTCCAGGAGCAAATCTCTGGTTTGTAGTTATCATGTCCCAGCGTGTTATCAGGGCTTTCACCGACGTTGATTTCGACACACAAGCGTGGACTTTGAGTCAGTCTCACCTCCCATCGCTGACCAGTAATCTCTATTCGCCGTGATGGAATGAAACATGACATGCAGCCTCGTGCTGTTCTCGTTCTTGGTTATCGGTTCGCATCAGCATCCGGCAATGGTTTTCATTCCATTCACTGGGATGGTGTTATACCATCCGCCACTACATCATGTATAGCGGTTTGAATGAAGGCTGGAGTGGATAGGTTGTAATGACTGAGATCATAATCTGAGAGTCGTTTAATATTGCGATAGGTACAGAAGTATGATATGAGTAGAGCTAGTTGAGTACATCTTTCGGCGGCACCCGACACAGTGAATGCGACTTCGCGGCAGCTAGGATGGATACCTCAATTTATGGATTTGTGGCCACGACCAAAAATCAGATGAACGCAACGTCTTGGCTCTTGGGACGAATGTGTTTGTGCGTACACAACTGCGATTGGGACTTACCTGGCGTTCTGGGCTGAGGCAAGGGTTGCCAGAGTAAGAGTAGTAGTGAAAACACCAAGAACGTTGACTGAAGCTTGGCGAATGCCATTTTGAGTCCGTAAGAGCCAGTTATAAGACGAGGAAGCTGTCTGGGCAGGACTCCCTTTAGGACTTCCATGTCAGAGTATTCCATTCAAACACACTGTAAATAGAACAGTGCATGCCAAGCCCGCACACCAGCCTCCAGACGAATTGCTGTATGCTCAAGGAGGATCAGAATGTGTACGTCCACTATCAAACTTAGTTTCCTTCCGATGTTGCACTCAGCGGTGAGACCTGACTCAGCCCTGGATGGGTAGCGAGGGTATACACCAGATACGATTAGAAATTAGCATCTGTTATTCGCTTGTTGTCCCAGGCTGCAGATGAATCCCTGTTAACTGAATTGAAATGCTGCATGTTAAAGTTTGGCTTTCGCGACTTGGGCGGCTAAATGCTGGATTATGTCGGCTTCAAAAACTTGAGTCATTCAATGAATTTCAAGGTTAAAAGTCCCTGATAGTGGACAATCGATGGACTTTTAACACTAGTCTAAAGCTTAGGGACCTCAAGACTTTTACAAAGCACTTGATGGGTGATTCAGCTAGAGACGAGGGAGTTGATTTAAAGTAAGCGCACAAGGGACAAGTTGCTTTGCATGTGACTTTGATGGCCATAAAAGAAGGTGTCGAGAGGTAACAGACTGAAAGTCTCATTTACAATATGCTCCCAGGTATTCTGAAACATGCCTTGGCATCTACGCATCCACATCTACATAACGCCTCTGCTGTTCGCTGCAAATGAGAGATTACTCAGATAATCCCTCATTCCCGGGGCCCATTACTGAGTCCTTGAGCCCGGCTCTCCGCGGCCGTAGTCCGTGCGTGCTAGTGTCCTTTCTTATATCGTCTTCATTTTCCGACATGCCTCAAAACTGAAAATTGTACTTCCTCGCTGCAATCCGCTCAACCAACGACGGCCAGATGTAGTACAGATGATGCCCAAAGGCATACGGGATCCACGGCATCATCACGCTGCCTCTAATGCTCTTGTCGACGGCGTCGATACACCGGGCCGCGACATAGTCGATCTTGAGGCCGTGCTTGTTCGGGTCATTCTCGCGGACAGGGCCAGAGTCGACGGCTGATGCACGGAAGTCCCCCTCGATGGTCGCTGGCAAAATGAAAGTGAACGCGATGTTCCGGTGTTCTATGGCCATAGCCTGATAGAGGAGTAATGATGAGGCCTTGGTTGCGGCGTAGAGAGCCCTTGTCGGCGCCGGCACCAGAGCGGCCATGGAAGAGACGAGCAGGATGGCCGGTGCAGTAGAAGTGCGCGTCAGCATCGGAATCTGTCCACATGTCAGTCTAATTGTCCGCTTTGAAGTCAAGAGGCAAGCCGACGAGACGATGCAATACAACGCACGCAAACACTCACAAATGTCAGAGCAGCAGCCATTGGCCCGTAAAGGTTGCCCTGGACCGCCTTCTTCGTCACATCAAGAGCATCCTGGATCCCCTTCGCACCGGCATCCTCATCCCCCTCGGCCCGGGTGAGCGCCATGACAGGCTGGAGCGCCGAGACCCCAGCACAAACGTGGATCGTGTCCAGGCCGCCCCACTCGCGGTCGATCGTCTCCCGGAGCCGCACCATGTCCGCGACGACGCCCAGGTCGGCCGCGACGCCGATGCAGCGGTTGTTGTTTTTGCTGTCGCCATCGCTACCGTTGCACTCGGCCGCCAGCGCGGTGATCTTGTCGGCCCGCCGCGCGACGACGCAGACCCGTGCGCCGCGGCGGGCGTACTGCCGGGCGATGGCGTGGCCGACGCCGCTTGACGCGCCCAGGATCAGCACGCGTTCTGCCGAGGCTAGTTTTCTGCGGCGGGCGGTTATGCGGCGGAGTAAATGGATCGTTGGGATGGCGAGGGCCAGCAGCGCCCCGAGGAGACGCAGGCGTTGAGAGACCATGTCGCTGGGTGTGATGTTTAAACAAAGATGGTGGCGTTGGAGGGTTGAATTGTATGGTATTTTGAGATCCCGAGGATTGGTGACAGCATCTGAATCTACTAGTTCATGCACCGGGTATCGTGAGCTGTCGTCCACCCCCCCCCCCCTGACCCCTGTCCCATGCCCCCCCTTCCCCTGTGTTACCATAACCCTGCTCTGGATAGCCCAGTCCAAGAAACCTTGGAAGCCTTTGGGAGTTGAGACGCCATTATAATTCAGCCCACCATTATTTGATTAATCAGGAATCTGGCTGGTGTTTGTTACTCGTAAAGGTTCAACTTAAATACCCTGCTAAGCGTGTGTGCAAGGTGTCAGAAGGGATGTAGCTTCTTGGCTGAACCCAAGCGAGGTTCAACGGCTATGCACGTGGTCTGTCTCCATGTATGCGCACAGTCTGGCCAGTCACCTGACGATGCGAACTGTCAGGGCACTACAGTTTGTTTCAATACCAGCTGGCAGTAGTTGGTTGGATCTGGCAGTTCGAGCTGCATGATTTACAAAGTGAGCTACGTTGTCGGTAACGCCTCGCCAAAAACATTGCGATATCGATACTACCGGTATCTTCGGCTCGCCTGTTGTCCAAGATCTTGGACAGGGCTTGCGCACATATGGACGCCATATACCGTTCAAGTTGAGCAGGTATACAGACAATTCGAAAATCCCCGGAGCCGGAATATCAAGTACATCCCGCGCCGGAAAAAAACGAATTGTGGGTGCACATTCCGGCTTTGCCACCTGTACGAAGTCTAATCTTGTGAGAGACCGCGGGCACGGACGAAATAGATGAACAAGCCCACTGTCGGCTTTGACTCTGACTGGGAACCGGCTGCGTGGTGGGTTAGCGGCCCTACAGCCCCCCCCCCATGCGCCACCGTCGTATTTTACTCGCAGGCCAAGAGCGCTGCTACGGTGCCAAGGTCGAATAGAGTTTTGGCACAGGTCCTCCTCTTCCCCATCCAGTCGTGAAACTTCTTAGAGTTGCAATGCAGCCGGCGCTCCTGAACTCGGAATCGCGGCAGTGCCGGTGGCCACCAAATAGAGGCAGAATTCATCTGTTGCCTTATCACACGTCCATTTTCGTCTGTATTTCTTACCTCTCCTATATGAGAACAGACATATTTATATCCGCGGCTGAATGCAGGTGCGAACCCATTGGCTCCACGTGTAGTGTACCAGAATGAAAGATGACGGCATGTCCAAGGTAATATTGCCTGGCTGATGATTGTCTCTTATACCCCCTTGTTTCGTTCTGTTTGTCACTGCGTTCTACGTTTCCGAACTCAGCTAAATAAGGTTACCCCCACGCGCAACTTTGACTGATACAGAAAACCTAGAACGGGCGAAGAATAAGCTTGTTTAGGCCTTTGACTCGAGCTCACTTTGACCACAAGTCATACGCGGTGAGTGACTGACCATTTCAGAGACCGGAATGTTCAGCCCACTTGACTCCACATTAATGCAGGAACGCATCTGGCACTGTACGCCGGACCTCGACAGGGGATTGGCCTGCATCCTATTACTTGATTCTTGCTCGCTCCGTTCTCTCGACGTGCATCTCATCTGAGCGCAGGGCTGCACCTCCACATCTTCGGTGAGACGGTGATTATCTTGCGCACAGGGAGTCCCCGCGGTGGGATTTTCGATCATGACCTCGCTCAACTCTGTTTCACTGAACCCATTTCAGCGCAACCTGGACGACAGAATGGTATCCTGCAAATCTAACAGAGGCATCAGATACGGCCGTTGAACGAGCTGCATGACGCTGGCTGAATGCATCGTCACGCAGCAAAGTCTCCCGAATACGAAATTCAACTGAGGACTGTGCAATGCGACCTAGCACATCCTATACACATAATCTTGAATAGTTCTGGGGCTGAAGCTCTGGAAAGCCCACGATAGAAATCCATACAGGCCGTCGAACATGCCATACTATTCTGAACCAGAGGGGAGGCGACAGCGGTGGAAGTTCTGGCGAAGCAAGGGCGGCGACATCTCTCATTCCGGCTCAGCAGCGAAACAGAACAGCAGTCGAAGCGATGAGAGCTACAGAGACGAACCATCTAAAAGGCTGGATGAGCAAGCATTCGAGAACGCAAGCCTGCCGGGACAGCTCGTGACACACAGCTCAGACGCGTCCAGCGAGCTCAAGGAGTCCACCGCCTCTGCGAGCCTCAACCCACGCTCGCTGAGCAACTCATCAATCGCGCCGGTCGAGCACACCAAGTCGACATCCACATCAACATCCAGCCCCGTGGTCACGCGGGAGACACACACAGACCCCGTCACGGGCGACCTAACAATCACCATGACGACCACAATAGTAACGACAACAACAACAAAGCGCATCATCAAGATCCCGCCCGCGACCCAGGACGAAGTCGACCTGGACGAGGAACGCCGCCTCGCGGCAGAGTACCTCGCGTCCAACGGCCTCAACAGCCCCAAGGATCCCCACCACCACCACGGCCCGGGGCTGCAGCCCGCGCCGAGGCGGGCCGGGAGCCACTCCAACCTCATCAGCCGCTCTGCCGAGCAGTCGTCGTCGTCGTCGTCGTCATTCGGGCCGAGGCCGGCCCCGTCGGACCGGTCGTACTCGATGGGGTCGCGGACGGGCCCGCCGCCGAGTCTTCATAACAATGCGAGGAATTTCTCTCGGCCGGGGCCTAAGCAGGCGGGGGAGGGGGAGTCGCAGGCGAGGTTGAGTTTGGATGCGAGGAGGGGGCTGAAGCGGGCGGAGTCGACGAGGTCTAAGGTCAGTACTTCTGCCATCCTTTTAATTCGTTTACCAGTATGTTGATGCGCGGGTGCCTTAGTCCCTAATATTACGAAAACCGGACCCAAAACCGGCCGCGATCAGCCCACAGAACGCACTGGACCCTGAGCCTCAGCAAAACTACTCTCACTCAATTGACACCATAGCCCTTCAAAACACACGTACACGGCCCCACACGAGAGACGGGGGCGAAAAATGGACTGGAAGACAACAATATTTGACGTTTCATAAGCCACGGGCCCTACGTCCGGCATCGCCGCGGATAGGAGAGACGGAGCTGAGTCCTAGGCGTGGTAGCTGGGGGCACGTTTGGCGGGCAGGGGGCGATGAAGCAACAGCAGCAGCAACAGGCGACAAATAACTACTATGGGAGAGCGGGCGGGATCCCGTATTTTCCTGTATCTATGGCCGTATGTGTTGAATTGGGTGTAAACACGCACTATAAAGAGCCAGGTGGGGTTGCTGGTTATCAATCGATGGAAGGCCCCTGTGAGCGTAGTGATGAGAACTAAGCATCACATACTGTCGATCGGGCTGGAGGTCTACCTACTTTAGTAGGAAACAACACGAGCGTGAGCCTTCAGCAAGATTGTCTACTCAAGTGGCAGGACACTGGCAATGCAACGTCGGCGGGTACGTAATTAACAATTGAATGTCAACTCAGCCACCCCTGTCGTACCATTGCAGTTCATCGCCTGTTAATCAAAAGAGTTGAAGATCAATGCTGCAACTAGCGTCATGGAATAACCAAGTCGAAGCCCGCAGGAATTGTGGCTATCCGCGTGTCTATAGGTCAATCATTGACAGTGTCGCCGGTGATGTCTATTTTTGCTCCCCCCTGCCATATCACAAATATATATTCTGTGCTCCTAGCTGTCTCACTAACGTCCTCTTGCTTTTGATATTCTGTAATGCCCCTTTGAGCAGAAACAGACTTCAATGATTCCCCCCTTTTCGCCCCTCAGTCTATGGATGGTTGTCACCGTCTTCCTCTCATCCGCGCTGGCCATTCCTCGGCTTCCACTCGAGTCAACGAACAGGCGGTTCACTCGCGGCGACGACGAGATGGGTTATGATTTTTTTTTTCAAGCACTCAGCTGCCGGTGCTACTGGTTTCGTTCCTAATCAGTATACATCCCGACTGCCGGTGCTAACCTGACAGTCAAAGACTCCGGCATCTGCGAGACCACCAGTGCCCGGAGCCCACCAGTACTCTGGGACTCTATCCGTTGATGAGGCGGTAGAAACATACACCCAAGGGTGAATATTTTTCACAGGCTGACAATGAATAGGTAACAACAAAAGCATGTTCTTCTGGCTTTTTGAAGCTCGAGACAGCCCAAGTACGAAGCCGCTGGCACTCTGGCTGAATGACGAATGTCAGCTGACGACCGGCTGGGTTCACATAGAATCCTAGAAGTGTACGTACAAGCCGTAAATGCACCACTCGTGTGGAAGACCTGTCACTCACTCATTACGCATTGCTGACCCATTCCTCGGTCAACACCAAAGCAGACATGACCGTGATATAAAGCCCTGGAGTAAATCACACACGCCCAGATAGTTTCGAGTATTTGACACCTCCCGCAATCTTCCTGATCCAGAAGCCCAAATCTTCGTGGTGAGTAGAAATGCCTACCCCCCTGCCGATTGGATTCCATGTTCTTGTCGGCCTTTGTATTTGGACTAACGAAAACCCAGACCAACATTATCATGCGCCCAGCCTCGATGCTCTTCCTGGCTGCCTTGGCCTTGGCCAGTCCGGCCCCTAGTGTCGAAGACGACGGCGGCAGTCTCGCCAAGCGGGTTAGCTGCGTCGGCACCCACACATGCATCGTCCCCGGCACACCCTACGAAGGATGCGGTTTCTATAGCGACGACAACAATAGCCTGGGTTTTGAGTGCCCCGTCGAAGTTCGTTGTTGGTGCAATGAGGGGACGGCAATATGTCTCTGGGTTTGAGGTGGACATTCGGCCAGCTGTTTTTGTTTAACCTAACTGGTGAAGGAGGTCCATCCAGGGGTTAGCTGAGTGCCGTGCCGCAGGGCTGGGCCAAGGGAAGACTGTGGCTTTGCACCGCCCAGGCGGCACATCGCACCAACTGACATTGCTTCAACCAAACTTGCCCAAGATCGGCAGACCAATCACCTAGGCTCAATGATCTGTGGCCGCTCTCTTTTGGCCAAAACCAGCTGACTTTGATGTGGCATGTGCACAAGGAGTTGTTGGTATTCGCAAAGTTCTTGGCGATATGACAATTAGCCCCGGCAGGACCTCATGGGATGAGAAACCTGGGGCAAGCACATTTTTAGGAGCTTGGTTGGCGAAGCAGCTATCAGAAGTCCCGGGGGACATGCACGTCAAGTTATTGACTTCTTCGGCCAACTTCTGTCCCGCTCTACACATCAAACTTGAATTCAAGCGTGAAAACCGTGGAGCCGCTCCGGGTGCTGATACCTACGCAAATCAACTTCGTGTGGTCTGTGCCGTTCTCGGCGGTAAAATCTCGTGAACATCCTGACAGCCTCACTCGATTTGCTCTGTGCAGATGTCGATCTTTCTTATCTTGGCCACCCTCTGGGGCCTCTCGTCTTACCAGCCCCCACATTGAGGAGTGAAAGTGACCGCAGACACCAGCCTGTTGGCTTCCCAATTCGATCTAGTGCCTCCTCTCACTCGCCCTCACTCAAGTGGCTGATACACCCTCCAGACATCAGAGGCCGGGGTTCAAGTCAGGGGTCCCATCCACGAGTAAGGCCTCAAGTGCTGCTCCATGCATGCAAGCGGTATCATGGCTGTTATAAAAGGTCACAACAAGACTCTGCGAGTTGATGGACTTCGATAGAGTTCAACATCATCTCACGAATACACGCCTCATTCATTCGAAAACAAGAACATCCAACTCTTCAAGTCAGACGCATAAAACTGGAGGGTCAACAAACATCATGGACTCCTTTCCCGTCAAATTGCTCCTGCCAGACCAGCCTGGCTTAGAGCTCACTCCATACAACCCATGTGTCTTTGAGGTCAACGTACCCATCGGACTTCCCCGGCTCATCGACCCTTCGCTCCCCGCTCCCCCATACATTAGCTCAAAGGTCTTAAACAGTAGCCTACAAGTGCTAGTTCAGCCCTTAATGAGAGCCATCTTGTCCGGGCTCCTCAAAGAGCTACTAGGCAGCGACTATCCAGTCTGCTCGCTCCTCGGTTCCGACCCGGATGGCGACATCTCCGAGTCCTACCGGCTCAACGAGGGCTGGGACACCAAGTGCATTCAAAGCATGGCTGATATCGATCTCGAAGCGGGTCAGTGGAAGGACCAGTTTGGTGAAGAAGGGCATAGGCCAATCGAGGCATATATGGAGTACGCCGATGGCCGTGTAAGCCTCGTCTTAGGGTTCTCATATACGTTAGTGCAGGGTCCTACTATCCCCCGGGGGAATGACAACCCCCGGGCAATTCAGTTCCAAGCCGAGCCGGCCTTGTCGGATGGGAAGGTTGTTTTCCACATGCGAGAGTACACCGGCCAGAGCAGGAAAAGCTTCAACAACGATGTCAAAGGCTGGTTTGAAACCAGCAAGGCTCGCGAGGAGGCGGGTATCCCTCTCTATGGTATGTACTCTATGTTGTAGTATTTTGATGAGATTGCCGGGAATGGTAGTTAGCTAGATTACCTGAAGCTAGCTAATGCATAAAGAGAGACTTGACGCAACAAGATGATAGAGTATCAAAATGAGTGAATGGCCGATCCATCGAATTCATACAAGATGGGGGCAACTCGTCCAGCGGAAGTCCTCCAACCGAAGAAGATTGTCAGGACCAGCCCTTGAGAACACAACCAGCTCCCCCAACCCGGGCGCACAAACCTGCTGCGCAGCCCGGTCAGGAGGAAGGCTGAGCCCCAGTCGTATGATCCATCCATCACCTCACCTCCCGAATGGACGCGAAGAGCGGCCACTAGAAGTTGATGAATGCATCGTGCGTTTTCCTCTCTCTTACTATGTTCGAGTGCTTTTATGCCTCTTTAAATATCTAGCAGAATAGCAGCCTAGATGCTATATAGGTTCATCGTTTTAAATAAGATTATAATACATAGAAAGCTATAGTCTAATAAGACGAAAAAAGGAAAAAAGAAAGAAAATAGACCTAAGCTAGTTGGATATTAGCTATAAGACTCTAACTGTTAGACCTATTATGCCCCTTTGGCTAATAAGGAGGAGAAAGCTCCCCAATAACGTAGGCCACAGATAGCCTAGGCACAAAGCTACAATACAATTATAAGAGTAGAAGTAGACCATAAGGTAAGGCTACCATAATGGAAGGAGCATTTAAATAGCACCAGAGGCCTTAGAATAGCCAGGTAGGTACAGCCAGACCCAAGTAGACGGACAGGACGGGCAATACTGCGTATAGTAGGGAAATGGTGGCTAGGAGGTCAGTTGGGAAACACGTTCTGACCATGGAAGCATCAAGGTGGGGTGATAGCATTAGAGGCCAGATGCATTCTGTGGGCTATTATTGTGCCAGTGTAATAATTTGGAACTCCATGAACAGGGGAAAATCTGCCTGATGCGGGGTCAGGGGCTCAATACTACTCTTGTAGGCCTATAGGCTTTGCGTATGTGGAGAATATCATCACCTTGTGAAGTTGTGTAACGCAAATCTGCCTGCAGTCATCGGTTGCATGAGGCTTAGCTCTCATCGTCAAATGAGATTGAACAGGAGAGAGTGCTAGGCTCTGTCAGGCACACAGCGCACTTGAGCGCACCAGCTGAGTGATATATAAAGGGGGTTGCAGTCTTAATTGTCCCTTTTAATAAAGACAAATTTCTTCCAGCACCTGGGTCATACTCTCGCCTTGGCTTTCACGTTTTGTCTGCTTTAAAGGTTTGCATCAGGATCAGGAAACACGATCATGTGTACTCAAGTGCTCGAGGTATACAAATCGTGCAGGTGCTTGTATTATCTACATGCTGTCAACCAGTGCCCACGATATGGGACCCGAGGACACGGCCTCACACAAAGAACTATTGAAGTCGGATACGCCTGTTTCGATCACTCCAGACCTTCTGGAGAGTATAGTTCGAGGCACTATCGAGCTTACACTGCAGAGAATGAACTTGAAGATTTGTCACATGGGGCAGTCCGATCTGGAGGGGGTTCAAAGCCGCATCGTGCGTCCGAGAAGTTGACGACACAGACGACCACCAAGAAACTCAGGCCATCGCCGTTGCCAGATATTAAGCAGGAGCCATCATGGGACTGGGAAGACAAGAAAATACTGGAGAGCGGGAAGAGCCAAGCAACAGCACCAACTGGAACGTTTTCAAAGGAACAGATTGTATCTTTGGACGATCAAAACCCAAACTGCAACAGCAATGATTTCAAAGACAATGACAGTTTCTTTGATCTTACAGACTCCGAAGAATCATCTTCCGACGAATCGATTGCTTTGGACACCGGAATAGTTATTTCTATCGCTTCATCGACTACTACTGTCGATAGCGATGCGACCGAGGCCATTTTTCGGCGTTTAATGCTTTTCCAGGACTTGCGTTTACTTTGGCCCCAGTTGGTCCTCCGATACGCGTCTAAAAGCATGATTGTGCTCACAATTGAGAGACTTCTCAGACGCTACTCTGAAGACTTGAGCAATTTGGCGGCCTCTACCGAAAATGCGAAAGAGTCAGACAGTTTCATCTGTCTAACTGCCAGTCGATTCGTCCGCAGGTCGCGATTGAACATTGCCCAACGAATTTGTGAGGCTCATTACGAAGGCAACGACGAGTACACAGAAGCCGATGACGATATCCAGGAGCGGATGGAGAACACAACAGCTGAAACGACAGGCGATTCGAGTGACTTCGGTTTCATTTATGAAATATCCGAACGCTTCCTATTCGAAACCGAACCTATAGTGGCCCTGCAATCCAGCGTAAAAGCTCTTGTCGGGTCCCAAGCTTCACCACCAGACGGTCTCGGCTTCGGACTTTGTAGAAGGGCGGAAATACACTTCTCAAATGTTATGTCTTTCATCTATGAGCCATCACTGAAGCCAGGAAGCCAGAGGCTTCGGTGGAAATGCGTAAGCTTTCTCATTGTTTCACAACGTGTCTAAGAGGGTGCTTCCACTGCAGCCCCGTCCCCTTCCCCACCATTGAGCATGCTGACGATGATACTTCGTAGATTTGTGGGCAAAATCTCTATGACGACTACATCGAACTTCAACCAGGCGCCATATTAAAGTTAGAGCAACTTCTTAAACGGTACTGTTCTGAAAGACGTGTCCCGTTCGAGGGTTTGGATGCACCCGGAAGCTCGAATCCTAGTCATCCACAAGTCGGGGTTATTCAGAGATGTGTGAATTTCTGTACCACAATTTGGGGTTCCAATCACAAAGGTGCAACCCTCCCACGTCACCAGCAATCCAAGACATTTACGGCAGAACTGGGGGTCTGTTCCGTAGCCCCGGTAAATGCTCAGGGAGACCACAACTTTCTATTACTCTGTCTTCCGTTCATGCGATTGGTCGCCAAGTTGTGGCAGGCAGAGGTTTGCAAGATTAATTCCGACCAGGACTTCTTTCACGTCTTACGCTATTATTACGACCAGCACGGGAGGAAGTCTTGGGCACAACTCAGGAGGGTTGATGCCATCCATTTTGTCAAGGCAAGTCCTTGTCCAAAGCTATTAGCACCCCTTTGCTTATTTCATTGTAACGATTCGTTACAACCCACTTCCCCATCCGAGGCTACTTAAAGGGTCTGACAATTAGACCAGTTCGAGATGTACCCGAGCCAGCTCGTGGATGTTCAAAATTGCCCAGACGTGCCGAACGATCCCCAAGCATTCACCGACTACACTTTTGATCCTCTCCCCGCCGAGACCAACCCACCGATTGGCCCCAAGCTCCTCGCCCACCTGCTTGAGCATCCTGGACATGCAGAGGTCCTTCCGGTGCTTTATCGAAAGTTCCCAAAAAAGCTCCGTGCAAAGCTGCAAGCCTGCCCGCAAGAAGGCAGGGCAGCCGGGTGGGGAATCGAGTTTGTCGAAGGGCTCAATTGGTTCAAGGTCTTTCTGTGCGGCTGTGTTGGTTTCACGGCTTCACTGGTATCAGCAATAGTCTGGACTATCGTGCGGGACGATGTTCAAGGTGGCTTTGCTATTGCTGGCTTTATGCTTGCATTTCTAGGGTTCTGCTTGGGTGTCGCGAGAAGTGAGATACAAACGGCATAGAAACGAAAGGAAATACAGTCAGGACAAGTCCCCGATTACAAACACGACCATCCCCCGCCAAGTAAGCGTGCCACCACCCCAGCCAAACTTTAACCGGAGCTGGTATAGACTTCCTCGCCAGCAACAAACGTGTTGAGGACTTTGGTCGACCCGATTTCGGCCGGGTCAACCTTGAACGGGTCGCGATCGAGGAAAATAAAGTTGGCAGCCTTGCCGACTTCGATTGAACCGACGACGTCGTCAAGCCCAGCAGCCTTAGCACCGTTGATAGTGAAGATGCGTATCCCCTCTTCGACCGTCACTGCCTGTTCCGCCCACAGAGTGCCAGGGAACTGGCCCGTGGGATCCTGGCGAGTCACGAGGCCGCCAATACCCTGCCACGGGTTCGGATCAGCGCTGACAGGCCAGTCGGAACCAGCAGCCACGTGGACACCGAGGTCCAAGAGGGCGCGGTTGGGGTGCATCTTGGAGGCAATCTCCTCGGGGAGCACGGCAGCTACTGCGGACGGGATCACACCTGGATACCAGACGAAGGGAGACACCTCGGCCACCACGTCCAGGAGCTTCATGCGCTTGCGGTCCTCGGGCGTGACGAACTGGCCGTGGGCGACGTGGTACTTCTGAGTTGAACCCTCGTGGCGCATCACCTCGAAGGCGTCCAGCGCAACCTGCACCGCCCAGTCACCGGTGCAGTGGATTTTGGTATGACGGCCTTGTTCACGATACAGTCTCAGGGTGTCTACTAGTTCTTCGGTCGTGCTGTAGACAGCGCCGTGGTGGTTGCAACCATGCTCTGGCGAAGGGAGGTAAGTGCCCAGGATTGCCGCCGTCTGGGTCGGCGGCACGCCGTCGAGGAAGAGCTTTGTGAAATTGGTGCGGACGCGGTCACGGGAGACCTCACGGGCATGCTTGTCGAAATCCGCCGGATTCACATTGGCATCCGCGAACCCCCCTATCATGGCGAGACAAGTCGAAACCCAGCCCTTGAGCTTGTTTTCTTCGTCCAGCGCGGCCATGGCATCAAGTTGCGCTGTGGTCACGACAGCCTCCTGAATCGAGGTTACTCCGAAGGAATGCAGCAGTTCCCATGCCCTCAGGGAGTAGCTTTTCAAGTCCTCCAAGGTGTCTGGTTCGGCTGCTGCCTGAGCTGCACGGACGGGCACCGCGGCGCCCTCGACGAGGACTCCAGTAGCTCCCTCGGTAAGGACCCCGGCCGCCTCTAGTGCAAGAGTATTCGCCCATACGTTGTGGTGACTATCGTCTGAGAGAACCAGGGGGTGACCGTTCGAGGCCTCATCGAGACGCTTGAGAGCGTCGGGGGTAGAGACCTGTGGCAGCAAGGTGCTTCCCCAGCTGCCACCTATGACCCAGGCGGAGGCATTGGTCAAGTTGGCCGAGTAGGATTTGATCAGACCCAGCACCTCGTCCAGTGAAGCGGAAGCTGAGAATTGCAGCTCCTTCGACATCGTCTTTCCACCCATGATGTGGTGTATGTGCGTGTCGAACAAGCCTGGGGCGACTACTGCTCCTGCCATGTCTTTCACCACCGTCCTGGAGCCAATGAATGGCTTCAGTTCAGCGTCGTTGGCGGAGACGGCCACAAACTTCCCATTCTTTACCGCAAAGCCGGTGGCGGTGGAGGACGATCCTTCCGCCGCCGTGAAAATACTGGCGTTGCGAACAACGATGTCGGCCTCGGTGGTAGTCATGTTCTGTTCGAAGCGGATTCTTGTCAGGGTGTCGTCGGTGCTGGGCTGAGAGTTGTTGGTCGTCGTGTTGCATTAAATGCTGGCTCCCAGGGTTCCGACACAGAACACCAGGAGAGCGCCAGCGCGAACACTGTCCAAAAATACGACTACTGTATTGGCCGAAGCGCAAACACTTCCCTAAACAGGCTAAGTGACCCGCTTTCAATCAAGGTCACCGTGGTAGACAGATGAACGTGCATTGCGCCTCGCTTGGCATGATTAATATTCCCCTCCTGTAGGTGCATGCATTGCCTCCGTACTGTCGCATCGTACACCTGCCCGACCGATATCTGGCTACCGCAAGCTGAAAAGAGACCTGAATTTCATTATATGCCCTTCGCAAACACAGCGCCGGGCACGCTTCTATCTAAGGTTAATTAATTGAATAATTTGGATGATAAGCTCCCTTCTAATAATACTGCCCGTCACATATAACGCTGAAATGATACCATGAAATGTGCAGCCGGTTGAGTCCTGAGCGCTCCTCATCTGGCCCAGCACACGCACGATTCAGTAATATCTCCACAACTCCACAGTCTGTTTGCAGTCTATGGAGTGCAGGTGCCGTGAGGTCGTCCCGAAGCGCGGGGCCACGACCACTCTAATTCATCACATGTGCTTTTGCGGCGTATCGGACTTGAAGAACTCCCGAGATTCGGAAAGCCTGGTCAGCTCTTCCAGCTCTTCCGTCGTCATCTGCCGCTTGCGTCAATGGCCGCCTGATTGAGCGTAGAAGAGTGACCCAAGCTCACTAGGCGGCGCTCTAAGCGGAGCTTAATCGACAGCCATCTACTATTTCATGCAATATATTTCTCTTATAGGGATTGGTCAGTTCTTATCGATAACCGCCACAGGCTAGCACCGCAGGCTTGGACTGTACTAGGTAAGGGGGGTTTTAGGGGTTGCCCCTTTAGAATTTTAGAATTCTTTTTCAACAGTAATTATCAGATTAAGCTCCCAGCTTAGAGTATCATCTTTATAAGCACTTTGAGTGGTTCTTTACTATACTAATCCCTTGTCTGCTTTGTCAGAAGCCCCCCGGCTGGCAATTAAATGTTAAGTGCTGTAGGCCCGGCGAGAAATCAAGAAGTCGGGCAAAACTGTGCCTCCCCGGAGCGCCGGGTGACCACCCTGCATTCTCCCGTGCCAGCGCAATCACATTCGTATACTGGCCAGCAGGCAACTTCCCATCCGCGGCATTGCATAAGAATGGTATCACATTAAGCCGGCCATACTCGGCTGCGTACTCGATGGCGGAGCGTCCTCCAAGTTGCACTCCCTGAGCATCTATCTTGGCGCCCAGATCCAGGAGCTTCTTTGCAATCCTCAACGAACTGGCTTTGGCAGCCAGTTGAAGTGCAGTCGCGCCATTACGAGCTGCAGGCGCTGCGTCGACGTCGGCGTTGCATCTGGAGCAACAGGTCCACAATAGTGTGACTTCCAACCTCACAGGCTTCTTGTAAGGGCGTACGTTTCGGACCCAACTTCGCTTCCTTTTGGACGTGCGCCCCCTTAGAAATGAGCAGCTCCACCAATGAAAGATTCCTCGTCTCTATGGCATCTAGAAATGCCGTTTGCCTGATAGGGATCGTTATGCCAAGGTCTGGCCCGGACTTTTCCTTCACGCTCGCTAGGACATTGAAATCAATCACCTCCAGCATCGAGAAGCCTACTAGTAGGGATCCACTCAAGACAGGTTTGGTGTTTCCTGATGGCGAGTCCTAGTGCAGTCACTTTCTCATACTGGTCCCGAACCATGTCTTTCACGTCAAAGCCTGCTCTCAAGCACAAGTCCAAGGCTGCCTCGTCACGTGTCTCTAGTGTGTGAATCAAGACCGCACCACCGAATCCTTTACGCCCTTGCGGATGCCGCTGGCGAAAATGTTGGAGGATATGATTCAGCAACATCCGGTCGTGAGAGATTACGTTTATAATAGCTGGTTCGTCTGCTAGATCTACCACATAATCAGGGTTAAAAATTTAGTCCTTAGTCCCTTAGTCTTTTTTTAGTCAGACTAAGTTAGTTGTAACTTTCTTAGTCTTAGTTAAAAGTAAAGATTAAACTAAAAAAGTTATAACTAACTTAGTTAAAATTAAAAGACTAAGTTTTATAAATATAATATAGTAGTTTCTCTTTTAGTACTATATTTAGAAAAATCCTAGGTTTAATTCCTACTATCCCTAGTAATTTATCTTAGTCTTTAGTCTTAGTCAGGCTAAGGCCTAAAGTAGTGGGTTCTAGTTAGCGCCTCTGACTAACTAGCTTAGTCTCAGAGTTGCCAGCTTTTATGGCCAACGAAAGGAGAGGCGGATCAAAATGATTGTTGACACCGTCATCCACAAAGAACAGCGCTTTGATAATCTCCAGATCTCCCCATGCGATTGCTGAATCCAGAACTGCCTCCTCCAATATTTCATTCATTGGAATGTCGGACTCTAGGAATGCCCAGGTGATGGCTTGGGTTTTGATTTGCAAGGCCGTAACGAGCGTAGATCCCAATCCCGTCGAGCATCCCAGGTCTGCACCAGCCTCCAGCAGTCTCAAGGCGACTTCTTCATGACATGTATTTATAGCGGAGACCAGTGATAGAGTGAGCGCTTCTGGGCTCGGACTCGGGATCAACTGTAGAACCTGGAGGAGGTAGAAGAGGCTGCCGGACTCAGCGATGCCACGGAGTGCTGCCTCCAGGTGTTTCGGCTCTGCAATTTGACCCCAAGCGCCTTCTTCTGCAAATAAGTCGGTGCGACCCCATTCGGCCCACCCCCCAATTCGGCCCAAATTTCCCACCAAAATCCACCAAAATCGCAATTTTTATCTCCACCACAAAATATAGTATAATAACCAAGAAACAATTATTAAATAGCTTAATCTTTTCTTATTAATATTAAGATCTATTAAAAAATATGCTAAAGTTTAAATATTAATAGAAGATTTTATTAAGTAAAGAAAAAAGAAAAAATACTAGTAATATTTAAAGTAATTTTATTTTTAGACTTTTTACATATTAAGGTTATAAAAAGTAGTTTTTTTTAATTTATGTATTTCATTTAAATAAAATATAATAAGATATATTTTCTTTCCTATAAGAAAAAAAGAAAAAATATATTTCTTTAAGTTTAAAAACTCTTTTAATAATATTTCTATTTACTAGTAATTTTAAAGATATTTTTATACTAAAATTAGTAAAAATATCTATATCTTGATTTAATTTGAAGACTTAAATAGTAGTATTAGTAGGGCTATAAGGCTATTAAAAGTGGGTGTTTTAGTGGGAAAAGTGGGCCGAATGGGGGTGTGGGCCGAATGGGGTCGCACCGACTTAATGCCACAAGTTCATCATCGCCACGTCGAATTGCTTCTGCAAAAGGCGTAGTATGGAATGGATCATCATCGAGTACGCATGCTTGTCCATTTGCATGTGCGCCATGCGCAAGAAGCTGGCGCACTAAGCTGTGACTTCCAAATCGCGCTGCCCCTGTGAGCGCCGTGTCTAGCCCCTCTTGACCCCCATGGGGGAGCAGGAAGTTAACTAGACCACTGTTATTCCTCCTTGCTGCTTTGCACATCGCTTCGACCAGACACTCCTGTTCTGAATCGATGTACCGATTGTTGTGCATGTCCCGATATGCCTGCATAACCTGCCGGACGAATATGAGGCCTATGTCGTTGCTCAGGTATCCGGCGGCATCGACAATTGGGTTATAAACCCAATCCACATGTGCCTATGAAGAAAGCCCTAACATAAGTTTCTTCACCAGTGCCACGTCTCCCCAGCGAATTGCAGCGCCCATAAGCCTACCGCTTACAGCCGCACCATTTCTGAGAAGCAATTCCACAAGCTGGATATCAACCGGGCGATATTGGCCCCATAAGCCGATTACAGGCTTCGGGCACATTGTGTTTTTCTAACTATTTAGCTATCCTTTACCATCCTTTATGAATATATTGATCTACTACAGTCTTAGCTTTCTAATTACTCATCCCAGATCTTATATATCGAAAAGATAATAATTTAATAAATATTTCCTTCAGCCGTGGGTGGATGGCAGACAGCGCCGGCATCCGGGATTAAGCGATGGCTGTAGAAATTGGCACGTGAGAAAAAGGCTGAAATCCTGAGAGCTGTATCACGATGCCTGTTGAGCGCGAAGACTTTTACAACAACGGATAATGGGCAAAGCAAGGCAAGGCAAACAAAATGTAAATGGCTGCTGCTCTTGAGACACTTTAATTCCCGATATTTAAAAGCTGTGCTGCGCAAGAAGTCTGTGTCATCACCTGGGCAGATGGTGATGGGAGCGACCGCACGAGAGGGGCCGCATGAGGAAAAAAAGAGCCGTCAATGGCAAATACGCCGACACCTCTTACTTAAGAGTTTCAGCACAGCTTCTAGATTGATCAGCTGTAAGAATTCTGTCAACTATCTCTAGTAGGGGCCAGAGTCTGCCAATAATTTCTCCAAGGCAAATTCTGGAATTCAGATTGGCACTATTGCCTCACAATTACGACTCCGGTGACACAATAAAGTTTTGTCCCTTCTTGGCGACGAATCATAAGCCATACCACAGACACAGAGGCTTTATATGCAGGCTCGCCCTCACTTTCATTGGGAGATCGGTCTCGGGTCAACGAATCTTCCGTGGCTACCAGGAATGGTATTAGTGGTAAGGCTGTTTATTGCCTCCTACAAATTCCTGTTTATGTCTGACGGGGTATTGCCGTTATTTACACCATTGAGAATGCAAAATAACGTTTAAGTAACTTTCTTTACACCTGAAATAAAGAAGAGACTTTCAAAGTCAGTCCCCACTACGGACAATCTAAACTAACAAATTAGTCTTGTGGTCCTCTTCAGTTTCAAGTACTACAGAGCTCTATAGACTTTCTAGTTGTAGAGTAGAGCAGACCGTCACACAATCGGCCAATTTATTAGTACTTTTGGGAGTCGACCTAACCCTATAATGGTGACCACACTCCGTTACATATGAACATAATTAATACCACTAGAAATAGTAGGAGTGATTTACTGAATCCGCCAGCTTAAAAGATGGCACAGTCTTGTTGTGGCCAAACAGACGTGCTGGAGAAAGGCCTTCGGTGCGTAGCTTGTACAAAGCTGGGTGATCATTCTCGCTGTTGTTTCCTGTTTAGCGCTCATTACTCAAGTTTTATTAGTTCTCAAGCATACTTTAGGTGGGAATTTCGGAGCTTCATGTTGATAATTGGGAATAAATACTCCTGCACTCCCCATCCCGCAGGCCGGCTTTTATTTATATCCAAAACCTCTGTACCGAGATTTGAAAAGGACATTCTAATCTATTCCTACCACATTGCCTTGTGGATAGTCAGCAGAGAACCGACATCTCTGGTCAACTGTGACCGCGATCCCTTCATTCATGCCGCACTAAATGATAGCTCCCCCTTGCCTCACGTATCCCTTCACAATGTCTTTGATCTCTTCGTCGTCAACCAGGTCAATATTGACAGTTTCCCCTCGCAGAAGGACCTCTCTAAGTGCGAGGTCGTCCTGCGCGATTTCCTCGAACGGAACTTTGCCAGTGTAAAGTGACCAGATACTCAGACCCAGGCCGTACAAGTCGTCCTCTTTCCTCGGAGGCGCATCGTGACCCAAATCCTCCTCCCTGCGTCTCCTGTTCGGGGATACATAGTGCCACGTCACATTGCCTTCCCAGATCTCCTCATCTTCGTCTTCAAAGAGCCCTTCTTCAAAGTCGCACAGTTTTACGTGGCCTTCTGCGTCCAGGAGCATGTTCTCAAGCTTCACGTCGCCGTGTATAATATGTTTGTGGTGGAGCGACTGGATCATCTCGACCATCTCTCGTGTAATTTGCTTGCGCTGCGTGCGTGTGGTAGTGGCGTGTGAAAATGGAGTTGCTAGCTCCATGAAATAGCCGTCGAAGTCTATTATTCCACTTGAAGGCATTTTGGAAAGTACTCTCCCGTCAGTCTTAATCGCACAGTCTCCTGCCGCTCTGTGGAGGTTATACCCTCGCTGTTCCCCACCCATCTTATATACTTTTGTCCCGTCTTTAGTTTTGTACAATTGCTGTTGATGGACAGTAAAGGGACGACATGGATCCTCAAGGAGTCCGTTTGCTGCCATGTAATCATGCGACATGTCTGGAGGGGCCGGTGGCCACGGTTCATCCTCGGCACTGCTCATTGCGACAAGTGAGGGGCGAATGCTAGATTGATGAGAACCCGCCGGAGACGGAATCAGTGGTGAGTGTACGCTTGAACGTAGATGTTCTAGTCAAGCCAGGGAAAGGCGCTCCTTCGTCTTGAATTCTCAGGAAGTCTGTTGAAGATGATGCAGCCAGATGGGTTGGAAAAAATGTTCAAAGTTTGAATCTGTTGGTGCGAAAGGGACCCCAAATCCTCCGGGACCCCAAATCCTCAGGGACCCCACATCCTCAGGGCATCCATGGAAAGGTGGAGGCGGGAGACCAATAGCACAAACCTAGAAGAATAATTAGACAGTATCCCAAAGCAATGCCCTCTGGAAACTTACAAGGACACACAAAATGAGGCAATCGTCAACCCAGAAGCCTGTCCTGTTACTGCAACGATTGCAGAATCGAAGGCACACGCATACAAAAGCGAAGACCCCGGGGACAACTGTAGCTGCAAAAAGGTTTGGCTGGTGTGACTCTGAGAGGTCCAGGGAGCGAAGGGAAAGCTGATGCATTCCGTAGGGTCATGAAAATGTCTGTATTGTGTGGAGTGTGATTGAAATTTGGGGTGAAGAAGCCCCGAGATGAAGTCAGGTAAGAGGGAAGGGGGGGGAGGGGACGACGGGAACGCTCAAGTACTCTTCTTTCTTGACTGCAGGACATGCGATCTTGTTCTTTGTTGCCTTCGGCCAAGGAGCTGAGGGACTGAATCAAATAACCACGTCAACCTAGACAGCATCCATTTCACGGTTGGTCGCTCGAGTGGGTATAGATCACATCCTCATAGGATGTCTGAGGTGACCCACACTTCCATACTACAAAACAATAGAAATGATCAGAGGATTATGTATCTCAAAGGATCATACACTCTGTGGATCTGGTTGCTTTTGTGAATAACCGCTCGGTGTGGTGCATCACAGCAAGCATGTTTTGGTGCAATGCGGCCAGCATGCTTGAAGTTAAAATTACCACCAGATACCCAATTTCGCCCTCATGCACAGTAATTGCAAATAGTACATCTGCAAGCAAAGCCTATCTTCTGTGCTCAGCCTTTTGCTGCATGTGGGGTTTATGCTCAAAGGAGGAGTAAGGTGTGATCAAACCAAGACTCCCTATAATGACAGTACTGTTACAACATAGGGTCTATAAGCTATATATATATAGCTTATTTATATCTAAGCTACTTAAACTAGTAAGCAGAATATTTACTACTTATTTATATAAGTAGCTTATTTGCTTGAGTAGCTTATTTACTTAAGTAGCTTATTAGAGCTAAGTAGCTTATTAAGGCTAAGTAGCTAGTTTACTTTTCTTAGAGGAAAAGAAGGAGAAGGAGAAGGAGGAGGAGAAAAAAGTAATAGAAAATAGTAAGACTTAGGAAGAAGGTTTCTAGACTTTTAAATTAGCTTAATTAAGACTCTCTTTATCTTAGAATTATTAAAAGAAAAGGTAAACCTTAATTTAAAACCTTAATCTAACTCTTTCTTAGATAAAATATATACCTTACTATATAGGTATCTCTCTAGGAAGGAGCTACTTATTCTGATAAGTAGCTTATTCTTATTGAGCGGCTTATCAGAATAAGCGGCTTATTAGAATAAGTAGTATTTGTTCTGCTTGCTTAATTTGAATGGCTTATAGACCCTATGTTGTGGCGGTACTGAACTAAGACTGTTGTCACATCGTCAACAATAGTGCAGCGGATGACAAGATTGGGCAAGTGTGAGTTAATGGATCCCTCCAGGCTGCAGGTCCCTCCGCTCCCTGCTGATCTGCCCACATACACACAGTTGGTACACATTCAATTAATCAGATTGAGTTGTTGAGGCTGTTGGTTGCAAGGCTCGGTCCGTAGATTGCCTATCATTTATAATAGTGTCAACCCATCCCTGCCATATTGCTTGTTGGTGTATTGATTGACAGTAGCGAATCAGCAGATAGACTAAGCTATACTAAGGTACTGTGCATTTACTGTGCATGCCAATCTTACCGGCATCCTTCCCCCTCGTCGCTCCGTTTTCCTCATCTCTTGGGTCAGACAAATAACTTTGATGATGAATGAGATGGTTCCACCAGCTAGAGACTGACGCCAGTCTCCATCTATATTTTCCTTCGACAATCCTCGTGGTGTGGCTCAAGATTCTCAAGAAAAACATATCTCAGGTTCCCGCTGTGGTCCACCCACTCATCATTAACAACCTTAAGCAGGCTGAGTTCGATTGCAATCTTCATTTTCTCGCCATGTCCTCTAAAAACACCCCTCCCATTCTTCTTGTCCCTGGTGCGTTCGGGACGCCGGACGGATGTGGCCCTCTATTGCCATACCAAAAGGAGGCTAGGTTCATTGCTCATCCAGGCCCGTATGCGAGTTCGAACCCTGCGGACCCATCTGGACCAATATAAGCTGGTGATATCTTCCTCTTATCGAAGAGCAGCAAAAGAATATCGTCATTCTCGCACACTCATATGGTGCGATTGTTGCCAGTGGTGCTGCCAAAGGCCTCGACAAGAACACTCGCAACAGCGAGGGCCTAGCCGGGGGCGTAATAGGGCTCATATACGTGGCGGGAAACACTATTCTGGACTACGAATCTCTTGGCGAAGCCCTCGGAGGAGCCGATCCCCCTATCATTAAGCTGGACAAAGTCTGTCTTTGCCAAGCCCACTCACTGAGACGAATTAACCTAATAGCGGACTTGTAGCCATCCAAGGGCCTCGCTTTGATCGAGCCGGCCACGGATATCTTGTATAATGACTGTGAGCCACTACGTGCGGCCGAGTTGAGCCGTTCACTGGTCCTCCATGCATACTCTGCGTTCCAGACCAGATCCACCGCTCCAGCCTGGGCGGATACTGCATTTGATGGGAGAAGAGCATACGTACGTATTTTGGACGATTTTTGCAATCCTGCCCTTGTACAGGACATGTGGATTGAAAAGACAGAGGTACACTGGGACGTAGTTGATCTTAAAACCGGCCACATGCCGTTTGTCAGTCAACCCAAGGCGCTTGCTGCCGAGGTACTCAAATTTGTCAAGGCCTTTGTGACGTTTTAAATTCAGTTGTCGGCGAGGGCCACTATTGAATACTCAGTGATCACGCGAATTTAATTGTTTCCGTTGTGGAAGGACAGGGGGCGAGCGTCCAGGGCTGAATTAGATATAACAAGTTTAGTTTGTCGCAAATTGGTCCGTGAGTTCAACCTTGGCACTACACGCAAATCTTCCCAGCGACCCCATTCTAAGTTGCAAATGAAACAAAACCTATTTTTCCCTTAGGTCTGGATATTCTATCATAGCAGTCATCTTGTGAAGCCCGTCGAGTCTCACACGTGTGATAGTACTCTACACTGTTTAGCAGAATTGGCTGTCTTGGCTTCTCCTTTGGAAAGTTGTGTTTGCCTAGACCATTACTACAATGATATAAAGAACGTGTAACGAGGGCGCAGAACTTATATCCCGTTTATAATAATGCGTTCCTGCCTAAATCTGCAAATTACGCATTGTGCGTATTTCAACTCCATTCTCTGCTGTCCGGTATTATTCCGGTGCGCTAACCCCTGGATGTTTCATTGTGCCGCAGACGCTCATCCTGCAGTCACAAGTGAAACTGTCGAGCCCCTAAGGACAACCCAACTGCCAAGCATCCGATTTCCTGATTGGAGAGCACAGACAACTCCCTGGCAATGACTCTGTACCAAGTCGTGCTGCTATGCTCACGGCGGTGGTACCGCGGGAGATTTAAAGCCCAAGCGGCACCCCTTCTGGAAGCTCCCGGGCACTCCTCGACATCAACTTTGGAACAATCCGTTCTTTTCATCTTAACACCTTGGCGTCCGGTTCTTTGGTCGATCATTGCTCGGCAAGATGCTTGCACTACCGACAGCGTGGGCCTGGCTGCTCTTGGCTTGGTTTGCAGCAAGTGACACTCGGCTCTTGGAGCACATCTACGCAGCCACAACATCGGGCGATAAGAAGCTGAAGTCTTCAAATGGCAACAGATCGGCGGGAAAGACCCCGTTCAGCTTATATGCACGCATCGCTGCCTATGTCTCCATAGCCGTCCTGCTCTGGTCGTTTTCCTTATCCCCACCCGATCACGAGGAGACACCTCAATTGAGCAAGGCAAAGCAGGCTTTCTCGTTCAGCATACAATCTAGCAGCGTCCCGTCCGAAAAGGAAACTTCCGCACTATCCCAGAATGCATCGGAGCCCGAAGTGCACGATGAGCCAGTCCATAACGCGACACTTGGGTTCCAGAAAATATTTGTCATCAACCTTCCGGAGAGGACAGACAAGCGCGACGCCTTGACACTCGTTTCTACTCTGACAGACATCAGGCTTACGTGGACGAGGGCAATTCGCGGGTCCAACGTGCCAGACAAGGCCTTGCCCTTGGGCGTAGACAGAAAAGGTTGGCGAGATGGCGGCATCGGGTCCTGGCGCAGTCAAATGAATGTGATTCGAACGTAGGTATCGAGCTGCACGAGAAGATACAAGGATTACTAACCGATTCATTTATGAAGCATGGTCGAGGAGAATATAGCAAGTGCCCTCATCTTGGAGGATGACGCAGACTGGGACGTGCGTTTGAAAGAGCAGCTCGAGTCGATCTCCCAGGGCACACAACTGTTGCTTGACAGGGCACACACTGAAGAAGACTTCGTGTCAAAACTGAGCCCCAGAATCAGGAAGTGGGACGAGATCAACTCTCCTTACGGAGACGGCTGGGATATCCTGTGGCTGGGACATTGCGGCGAGACTTTCCCAGAGCGGATCCCGGGCCACCACGAGATCTACAACCTCTCATCAGCACGATACACATACTACGCGTTACAGGAAGACGAGACCCTCCCGAGCGATCCAAAGGACATCACCGAGACCTGGATCGGCCTCGAGCACAAGAGCGACAAATACCGCGGCACTCGCTGGGTTCACTTCAGCGGCGGCCCAACGTGCAGCCAGGCGTACGCCCTATCGCAAGCCGGGGCCAGGAAAGTCCTGCACGCACTGAGCGTCGGCGGCACACTGATCGAGCAGCTCGACAATGCCATGAGCCACCTCTGCCGCGACCACACCCCGTGGGACAACCCCGACGACGTTGACGGCCCACCCGGTTATCCGGGCGCCAATATGCGGTGCCTGAGTGTCAACCCGCCTCTGTTCTCCCAGCACAAGCCGCGCGGGCGCAAGGCGGCGGGATCTGATATTGAGAGCTTGGAGGATGGTGATGGCATCAGGGAGATGGGGGAGTCGCCGAATTTGGTGTGGAGTGCCAGATTGAATGTGCAGAATCTCATGAATGGGAAACCGATGCAGGATCAATTCGCCAAGCCTCGTGAAGAGGAAGCCAAAGAGGTAAGGGAAGCAGTATTATAGGCACGCCAAACAAAGAATGGAATATTTTAAGACGAGATAGTCCTTTGCAGTGGACGTACGGTACTCACTTCGGTGGTCGGGCGAAAGGAACGCCAAGACTCGTTTCAACAAGGAAAAGAGGCACGCCAGAAGCGACATCCAGTGCCAAGGGTAATGGTCAGAGGTCTTCCAAGGGCGTTAGGCTAGGATCCTATCCAAAATTGCTGTCTAATGAATTATTCGTGTTTTCATAATTAGCCTCCCTTCCATAGCAGTTTACAGGAGTGCTATTGCCCAAAGCTTATGCAGCCACGAGAATACTCATGCATCGCAACAAATCGAGAGGCCCAGGTTACCTAGGGAGACTGAAAGATGCCCAGTAGGTTGTCAGCAAACCATAGCATGACAAGAGACTCATTGGGCATTGAAAGAACCAAGTACCTCACTGCTTCGCCGTTTGCGACAACATCGCCAGAGACAGTACGTTACAATTGAAAACAAGATGGTGCCTCCAACAGCTGCACCGACAATAACGCCCACTTTTTGACCTTGGGAGAACCTGTCCCACTGACTTCGAGTCGCGTTGCCAAGATCGGCGTGACAGTTGGCGTCATTATCACAACCCACGGGAGTATCTCTGGCTACGAGTTCGTCGTAGAATGCTGCAGGAATGTAGTTCGTCATTTCGTGTCCACTGAGCAAATTTGGGATCGAGGTTTGAATCTTTGAGGTATTAGCATTGTACTGCCAAGATTGTGTGATACGGGGTGCCTATATCTACCAAGTGAGGTGTTGGTGTGTTCCGATGCTGAACAGAAACCCCAAATTTGAATTGAAAAGTGATCCGGAATATTTACAGAATATGAACAGTTTTCATGAGATTGCTTTGAGGTCTAAGATGACAGGATCTGCTGGCAAGGTCCCAATACAACTAGACGCGGAGGTGACAGCTCAGCATCTCCAGAACATCGCAAAGGGAGGAAGCGACGTGCAAGATATATTAAAGGAGTACACATCTCCATTCCACCAGATAGCGTGGGCTGGACTCCGTGATGACGTGCTCTTATCAGACCTCACACAGCAAGGCGCAAGCCAACCGCATCGCCCTGTTTGATCATTGTGGCAGTCGTTTGTCGGACAGTAACCGTCACCCGATGGAGTCGTCTTGGAATTCTGTCATTCGATGCACCTGTACTACGATTGGGCTGCGTTGGTGCCGAGTGCAACAAACACGAGAGCAAACAAACACGAAGTCAGCCTCGGACCGTGAGAAACTTGGCTGCAGTGACACATCGTAGACCCGCAGTTTTTATACTTGTTCTGGGAAGGCTTTTGGGATTTCATGCTATACTTTGGCACTCGCCAGACCCCTAGAATCAAGCGGCAGCGCAACGTTTAAACCAGTAGTAGGAAGTGATTAGAGCAATGCTGATTCTATTCAGGCATTCTGGCAAGACTACAAGTAAGATTAGAAGATGAAAGGAAATAGAGAATCCCGCCTCGGATAAATTCTCCCCATATGCGATGATCTTAATCCCTCCACTACCAGCCACAGAATCTCTCAGCGCTACCATTCTCTTCACCGAGGCTTTCATTTCCGGTTGGGCCGCGAGATGGCGACGTTGATATTCCCCGCTTCACGTTCCTTTCGATGCGCCCGTCTTCGATATAGCCAAAACACAAGACCGCCAACCAAGATAGTCCCAGCAAGCGCGCCAACCACAATCCACAGGTACGTTCCCGGAACGCACCCATCACAAGTTTCGTGTGCCTCAGTCGGGTTCGACGGGGCGGAATCGTTGGTGGCAGTTGCATTGTCCACTTCAAGCATCCACGTCCCATACTCGACGTCAGCCATTTTGCAACGGAGGATGGCTGGATAGACCTCGGGGTTGAATGTGACGGGCAGTGAGCCGATATCAATTGGGTAGCCTGTATATTTGTCAGCGATGATTGATCATCGTAAAAAATAAGAACAGCCGGGAATGTGTCTAACAATGTGGGCTTTTATGCCGGGAGATAGCTGTGTCCTTGATGAAGGAAGTAGCAAGTTTAGAGAAGTTCAGTTCCAATCATAGATGAAAGACGGCCATTTCATCGCTCCCGGGATCTATCCCCAACTATCGATGTTGAGCCATGAGAAGGTTCAAGAACGTTTTGAGGGGGTTAGGAAGGCTTGAGACCCCGAAGTAATATTCATTAGTGTCGAGGCTGGTTTGCATCTGTTCACTAAAACTGTTTGCTGAGTACAATACGTAACACTCCATCACGAAATGCTGTGCAGCTTTACCTTAAAATAGCTGCTCAAGGACGTGTCAATTGCTGCAGGTCGCCGGGTGGCTGGTTTATGATGTGACCGATCCTGCTCTCCCCGTGCTCAGGGCAAACATTCTTGAATCCCTGGTTTGTGATCGAAGTCGTGAGCTTTTCAACGGGATGGACCACCACAAGGTGGTCTACCCGTGAGCTGGTGACACCCCAGCCAGCGGCAGGGCTGCAAAATTACAAGTCGTTGTCCAACGGAAGTTCGCTGGTGACCCAATTACAAGAGCGATGGCTGACGGAACAATTCGCTGTGAACGGTATAGCCACGGAGGCTGAGCCTGCCCAGGTGGTCATGCCGGCCACCGTGATGTAAGGCCTGTTGAGGGTGCTTTTCTTGAAATGGCCTACTTTTCTAGCCCGGCATGATCTCATGCCTAATCATACGACACACAGTTGGCCGGTGTATTTCCTTAGAACGCCATAGCTGTAAGGTGATATACGGCGCCGGTCATTCGATATTATTACCAGTTCTGGCGTCGAGCATCAGTGTAGAAGCATCCACCAAAATCTACATCTGAGAGCATCCCTGGTAACCGATATAATTCGAAGATGGAATTTATTCACTTCTTCATTGTTACTAAATAAGGTTATGTTTGCTCGCTCTTCGTCTCATCCATAAGCCACTACGGCCTGTTGAAGCCTGGGGTTATGAGGGCGTAATGATTTGCAAAGCCATGGACACCAGGAACCTTTCGATCCTAAGTAGCTGGTGGTCGATCAGGGGGCGCCCGTCGGATCCCTACAGCTTGGTCAGACAAAGCAAAAAAATTGAAGGGGCATCGCCTGGACGGAGAGAAATCACTCACCAATCTGTAACAAGTCCCTCATCCAGGTTTGCCATGACTTCCAGATCATCATTCGAGATTTCGAAGCCATTTACGTCGACGTTCTCAATAAGTCTCTCCTTCTTGACGCTCTTAGGCAGTGTGATCATATTGTTTTGCAGAGACCATCTGGTCAGAACATAGTCAACATCAGTAAGAAGCATGAGCAAGATGAGCCATCCAGGACGTTGAAACTCCGACAAGTAGACTTTACTGACCTCACAAGGAGCTGCGCAGGTGTGCAGTTGTATGCCTTGGCTAGGCTGACAATCTTGGGATGTTTCATCCGCATCGCTCTGGCCAGTGGCGCGTACGCTTCCACATTGATGTTGTGCTTGGCACACGTCTCGCGGATGGAAGTCTGCGTGTTGAACGGGTGCACCTCAATCTGGTTGATGACAGGATGAACCTTCGGGTTCGAAGCCATGAGCTGTTCAATCTACACACTCGGGTCATTGCATCAGTCGCACAAGTTTGCGTTTTCTAGTCATTCAGTCGCACAAGTAAACACTCACATGTCTAACGCCGTAGTTGCTCACACCGGCCATCTTGACCTCGCCCGCCTCGACGGCATCCTCCAACGCCTTCCAGCTCGTCAAACGGGACTCCTTGCCGCCGTAGGGGCTGTGCAGCAGGAACAGGTCCACGTAGCCCAGGCCGGAGACGTCCACGGATTGCTTGATGCTCCGGCGCACCTGATTGTAATTGGTGCTACAGCTCGCCAGCTTCGAAGTATAGTGGATGTCCTCGCGCTTCAGGCCGTCGGTATTCTCCGCGCTGTTTAGCCAGTCCAGGATCGCCTTGCCCGCCTCGCGCTCGTTGTGGTACATCTGGGCTGAGTCGAAGCCTCGGTAGCCTGCTGATAAGGCCCACTTGGTCGACTGGTAGGCCTCCTTTCCGGACATCATGTACAAGCCCAGTTGGATCTGGGGGATCTTCTGGCCCGTGGCCAGCTGTCCTTGGGGTCAGCATCTTTGGCGTGCTCGGACTGATGATCTTGTTCGTCCTTGGCTGTGATTGGCGTACCTTGACCCGGGTGGCCAGTGTGTATGTTTGAGATGGCATGATCCGAGTGTGTTGCGCAACCTTGGGATATGGCTGGCCGAGGTGTCGCTGTGAATCGCTCCAAGTTTTCAACACTCGTGGTGACGGCCAAGCTGACGAGATGAGGTCGTAAAGACGTTCCATTGTGACGTCAGGAATTGACCAATGAGCCAACTCCGATATCGGCTCGCTTTGGTGATGCTTCAACACCATAATTACAGCGTTGACAAGAAAACCTCAAGCCTCTGATGTGGCCATTCGCTTGTCTTTGCTCGATGCCAATTCTTTTGGCGGTCTGCGTCCCCCAGTCTTGCTAGAGCTCATATCGCATGCATTATTACGGTGACCCAGCCTCATGGTCCAAAAAGGGATTGCTATTCGAAAATATCACTCTGTAGCCCTCGTGACTGGCTTACCTCCTTGTACCCTTGCCGATATGAAGTTATTCCAAAGGAGGTTATTGTGTAGGAGTTTATACTACAGAAGCTTATACTACAGTAACTTGTACAGGAGGTGGACCTGCAGTAGATTATCTCATAGTACCTACCTAGCTTAGTCTACAGGAAGTTGTCCTAGAGATACATATCCTACAAGACGTTGTTCTATACGAGTTCGTTTCATAGGAGGCTGTTCTACAGCGGATCGTTCCCTTGTCATGACTGGAGAACTGTAGTGCGGAGCAAACCCAGAACTACAATGACATTAAAATCGAGTACCACTTCCAGATCAGTAGTACATTTTCTTCGTGGCGCACCAATGCATGTGAAATGTGGTGTTGGCACGGTAAAGAGTGAGCCGCATGGCCACGAACGATTCACATCTAGTACCTGGTACCTATGCCTACAGATCATGATCTTGAGCCCAATGATACATCGCAATCAATGCGTATTCATAACATGTGACTGCCTGACCATGTTCTAGGGGGTCCACCAATGACAGTGAGAGTGCTGATAAAACAGCCTTGTTTTCATCAATAAACGACTTTTCCACCATTGCCATGGCCCACCCTTAATTACTGATACTGATTTCAACTGCTTTCGCTTGCCAACTTTCACCTCCATTTTTAGGATGTGATTTTCCTCATATGGGTTGTGCGCGAAAATGATGGTTTCCGGTGCCATCTCTTGGTCTTGTGCGCAGGAGATTTCCTTAGCGGTGTTGCTAAGGCATTTCGGATTGCCGCGAAGCCAGCGTCAGCACCGTTAGTTGCCTCGTAGTGAGCCCACCTGATCTCTACAGAATAGCTCGATCCGACCGAGGGTAATTCAGTCCAAGTTTCAAACACGATATATAAGCTCGGGCATACTGCATATCTACCAAGGTCTTCGTCACGAAACGAATTCCCAAGGCTTTCCTTCCCACCATTTCACCAGCCATACGGAGCTACGAGCAAGCAAATTTTAAGACGTCAAGAATCTCGAGAAGCCGGAAAAGCTGAACACGAAATTGATTTTTGGATTCCACACTTTCAACCCAACAGCCAACATGCGAATTCAGCTCTCAGCCTGGTCGCTAGCACTGGCGGCCCGGTTTCCCCCACTCGACAGTCTCAACACAGAAAATCTCCTGCCCGGATGCAGGTGCCTGGAGGGCCACCTCGATGTGGTCAACATATCAAACATAACTCTCACTTGTTTGACCAGTTCGTGCGACCCCGCTGCGAAGTCTATCGGGGAGTGGCACAAGCAGTCCAGCAGTATTCCTTGGGAATTCCCCGGGATCTCGCGGCCACGACAAGAGCCCGCCTCTGCAATCTGGGCGAGCGGAATTTTAAATGCAAAGGAAAGATAAAGAGGTGAAAGGCCCATGAGGTATTCTTCAGGGGCAAGCTATTCGTGTTGTAGTTGGCTGTGATTTTTGCAATGCCTGGGACTGCGAGTGTTGGTTCTTCTTAGTCTTGGGGAACTATTGCGGATGTTTGGCAGGGAGTTCAGGAACAGAAGGCATCAAACTTAGTGTGCTCCGACATCGGCCTGGATGAGTCTAGTGTGTTTGCTACATCAGCATGTACTGACGTGGACATCTCGAGCATCTCAGTCTTACATTTACACGACCTAAACGAGTCCCATTCATTTTATTACCTGTGTTCTCTCGGAGAATCGGTTATGGTGCTAAATCAACGTCCCCGACCGAGCCTTCCCATCCGACCTAGCGCTCTCGGGACTCGATTGCAGCGACATCCGACAAGGACCAGTTTATCGTCAGGTCCCAGACATTACACTAAAGTTGACAGCTTGACGGCAACGTTAGTATCCATTCAGATAAAGAAGATAATCCTCTCACCAATTGGATAAGCTCGAGCACGAGCAAACTAGATTCTTCCAGATCCCCGTTCATCTTAGTACACGTGTAGTCATGGTCCTTATGAGCCCCTCAGTGAGGTCCACTCGCCACGAGGGGCTACCCCAGAAAGCCCGTCGTCAGTGACCCACTAGCACCGACACAAGGGTTCTTATTCTCGTACCCATCAACTCTGATAAGCTCGGCACTCGGCACGCACAGGTACAACCTTCTCCGGCCCCCCCTTCTCCCCCCACGGGTTCCTCAACGGTGCCTGACACCTCAGCACGCGGGGACAATGGCGTCAACCACCGAGCAAGACTCCAAGAGGCCGGCCCGGGATGTGGAGGAAGAAGACGAGGTGGTAGTGGTCCAGCACGACCAAGAGCAGCAGCCGCAGCACCACCACCACCACGCCTTCAGCCCCCCGCATCCAAAACGCCGCCGGGTTGCAGACAGCGTGCGGGTCCGAGCGGCACGGGCTTGTCAGCGGTGTCGACGGCTCAAGGAGAAGTGCGATGGGAGACACCCGTGCCAGCGCTGCTCCCGCTCAGGACGGAGCTGCGAGTTCACGCCCGTGGCCGCCGGGTTCACCACCCCTACAAGCTCATTCTCGACCAAGCAGCGCGCCACGCACGCACCTTCGGCCTCGGTGCGATCCGTTGGGGAGAGCAGCAGTGGTGGCGGCGGTGAGGATGGCCGGTCAGAGGAGAGGGTCAAGTGCCTCGAGAGCTTGGTCCAACACCTCCTCGGGAACGTGCCAATGGACCTGAGCAACCTTCGACGCATGTCGGACAAGGTCAGGCAGAGGGTTGCGCCTGCAAGTGACATTGGAGATGACAAGCCTGAGCCTGAGTACCTCGACGACCTCGCACTCGAGGACGAAAACTTCACGGTGAAGACGCTGTCTCAGAGCATAGCACGTAAGCGCCCACCCTCTCATGAATGTGCAAACCATCATGACTAAAGTTGCCATTAGACTACTCCGGCGAGTTCTCACACTGGAACTTCTCCCAAAAGCTCCGCCGACGGCTCAGCCAGTGTCTGGACTCGGACGTCCCAATCTCATCAGCGAGGCTGGACGCCCGCGACGCGAGGAACCTGCCGCACTCGTCCAGCCGCGGCGGTGCGGCGCCTCCCCCGAGGAAGGGCATGAAGATCCTCGAGTACTGGCGCGCCACCCAGCTGCAGTCGCACAAGTCCCTCGTGCAGAGCGTCATCAGCTGCCTGCCCCCGCGCGCCGTCGCCAACTTCCTCGTGCAGGTCTACTTCCGCCACGCGCAGGTCAACTGCTTCTACGCCGAGGAGTCGTGGCTGCGCAAGAAGCTCGAGTTCGTGTACGAGGCGCCCGGGCATGTCAACAGCGAGGACTCGGCCTGGGTGTGCTCGGTGCTCATGGTGCTGGCCATCGGGACCCAGTTCGCCCACATGGCTGCTGGTCCTCCTGAGGATAACCTGTCGGAGGCCGATGGGGCCGATAGGGACGGGCAGAAGATGCCTGGTGGTCCTCCTGATACGGACTCGGACGTCGGCGTAACGTTCTATCAGATGGCTTCGAAGCTCATACCGGATATCATCACCATGGCGTCGATGGAGAGCGTGCAGGCGTGTCTACTCCTCGCACACTACGCCCTGCCACTGGATACACACGGGCTGGCATACACCTATCTCGGGCTCGGGATCAAGATGGCTATCCAGAACGGGATGCACAGGAGATATGCCGGGAATGATCTGGATACCTGGACCATCGAGACTCGCAACAGGTTGTGGTGGACGGCGTACACCGTTGAAAGGCGTGTCAGCGTGCTGCACGGTCGACCAGCTTCGATCTCTGCGACCGAAGTGGATGCAGAACTGCCCAAAGATCTGCACGAATTCAGAGCGCATGATGAAGTCTCCAGATATGCCAACATGTCTGCTTTGATAGACATGACTACTCGGCTGGGCGAAGTAGCCAACGCCATGTGAGTCTCCTTGCGTGTCTAAAGGTTCATCTCATGAAAGCTCGGCATAGATGGCTGACTATGTTCATAGCACACTCCTTCGACGATGCCCCAGAAACCTTCAGCCAACTTACTTTGAACGTATAGTGGTGATATGCCAGGCCCTCCACACCTGGTGGTCCACCCTGAGCCCCGACGTCCAGAACCCAACGCCATCCTCACCAAACTTCCGCTCAAACGCCCACCTCAAACTCTGCCTCTACCTCAACGACATCTTCGTAGGCCGGCCCTTCATCTTTTTCCAAACCGCCGGCGTCACCCCAGAGTCCACATCCTCGCCAGAACAAACCCGTCGGCCTATCGACACCCACCCCTCCTCAGCAACATCCTCCTCCCCAACACCTCCCCACCACACCACCACCGCCATCGCCCCAGAACGGCCCCGCAACCGTGCCGCCCTAGTCGAGCGCGCCGTCGAGGCCGCCATAAGCACCATCGCCCTCCTCCGCACGCTGCACGAGACGACAGGGCTAGCTCGCTCAAGCTACACCGAGTTCAGCTCGTGCCGCGCCGCACTGCTGGTGATGCTAGCGCAGTCGGTGGTCCTGGGCCCCGGCACCCCGCAGCCACGGCTCAAGGCGGCCGTGGAGATGGGCATGCGGCTGATCCGCCGGATGGCGGCGGGGAACAACGTGTCGACGCAGAGCGAGGCGAGCATCATCGAGGCGCTCGAGACGGCCGTGCGCCGGCTGCATGCCATGCAGGACGCGCGGGGCGTGCCTGGGGCGCTGGGCGACGGGCGGGGGGAGACGTTTGTGGAGATAAATGTTCGTGGGGAGATGGATCTTGGCAAGACTGGGTATGAGAGGTTTCGGGAGTGGGCTGCTATGTGGCCTGTTGGTGCTGTTGGCGGTGGTGGCGAGTCACAGCAGCAGCAGCAGCAGCAGAATCAGCAGCATCAGAATCATCAGAATCAGCACCAGCATCATCGGCCGCTGCAAGAGGATGATTCTCTGAGGGGGTTGAAGAGGTTGGACAGTAGGGCGCAACAGATGGGTACTGTTCCTTCGCCTTATCCTGGGATGCCATCTGGTCCGGGAGTCCTGGGGCCGCCTCCCGATCTTGAGCACAGCCCAGACTCGTCGAGGTGGATGGAGTTGATGGACAACGCTGGGATCCGGATGGACCAGCAGCTGGATGACTTGAGCCTCTTTGGTGGGTTTCCTGAGCTTGGGGCGTTGGATGGGTGGCCGTGAGTTATTTGAGTAGCAGACGAATGTTTATCACGAGACTCATGTCACGGCACAGTATTGCCAGTGTATTAAAGCGACATAGCAATGACCATTGTGGGGAAGGGCCATTGTGAATATCATATCATGCTCATCCCGTATGTTGCATGAGGAAATTGACCAGCCTGGACAACAACATCAAGACCTCGCGTGTGGTCTCTATCAACCTTTTTTATTTCTTGAAACCCAAACAGATGCATGTCGCTATCCTTCGTTCTCACGCGCCCGAGCAAAACCGGGCCGGTAATTCAACAGGCTTGCCGGACGGCCGAGAAACGAGGGTTCACCTCCGGACGAGCTACACATCCATCGGCGGTCTACCCCAGGTATCAGGTGACAGGGGGTAGAAAAGTCTTAGCGGGGGGTAGGAATTATAAGCCGTAATCAAACCTAACGGGGGGTAGCACAGACCTACCCCTTACTAGCACATAGAAGACTTATACTATAAATATACTTACTATCCCCTTACTTCCAGCTTCTAAGTTATATTATTACCACATACTAAATATATATAAAATATATACTTAAAATCATGGCTAACTTTAAAAGCCCTTCTAGAAAATTTAATTCTCTTAATATTATACCAGAACATACTTAGTATATATAATATATAGGTATATAAAATACTATAGCTTCTTGGTTAAATAACCTTAAAAATAAGGGAAAAAGTAATAATAAGGGGCTAAATACCTTATATAGGTATAAAATTAGGCTAAATATAATACTATATATAGGGTTTAATCTAATAAGTAACTAGCCTATTTTATACTATATATATATAAAAAAACGGTTTTTAATTAATCGTAATATCTAAAATAATACCTAGTTAGTATATATATAATCTATATAGGTATAGGGGCTAGGGGATACTTATAATATATAATATTATTAAAGGAAAAAAGAAAGAAATACTATAAGGTATAAGTGGGAGCTAAGTTAAGTATATATATAGGGTATACTATACTAGTACCACACTAGTTGGTATATATAAATATTATAATACGTCACAGAATATATATAGAGTATATACTTAAAATCCAAGTCTGTGTTATTTTCTTCTAACTAGTACTTATACAGGTATATCCTTAGTATATCCTTACTACCCCCCGTTAGGTTTAATTACAGCCCACAATTCCTACCCCCCACCAAGACTTTTCTACCCCCCATCACCTGTGACCTCGGTCTACCCACCTCTGCAATCCGGATCGGATATGATCGCCGGAATTGCCACATCGTTTCACGTTCGCCGGTGCGCACATCGCCTTGACTCTCCACGTCATGTTCAGGTGCTCGAGACAACACTACTTCATGAATAAGACTCATAGCGCTATTCCGAATGCGCTCCCTCACCACATAACTAAAATTCGCTGTCGACTGAAAGAAACTATTGTAGGAAATCACCGCCTCGCCCACAACACCCCACAATGTCCATCCCAGCAACCAAAGACGTCGTCTTCGACGTAGTGGGAACACTCGTGGCCCACGACCGCCTCTGGGAGGCCATGGAGGAGCGCCTGGGCGACAAGCTCAAGGCGGCGGGGATCAAGCCCGAGCTGCTGGGCGCGTGCTGGATCGAGGCCGCCGAGCGCGAGTACACGTACCTCTCCCTCTCGGGCAGGTACAAGCCCTTCTTCGAGGTGTTCGGCGCGCTCTTCTACCGCATGCTCTTCTTCGCCGGCGTGAAGGAGCCCAGGGGGTTCTGCGCCGACGAGGACGTCCGCTGGCTCGTGGGCGAGTGGCAGAAGCTGTACCTGAGGGACGGCGCCAGGGAGTGCGTGCGGAAGCTGCGGGATGCGGGGTTTACGGTTTGGTGCTTTACTGCTGGGGATATTGCGCGCGTGGGTGGGTATTTCAGGGAGGCTGGGGTGGACATGCCTTCTGAGAACCTGCTGAGTTGTGATACTGCGGGTGTTGCGAAGCCGGTTCCTGATGCGTACAGGCCGCTGCTGGATAGGTTGAGCAGGGACGGCAAGAAGCCTTGGTTTGCGGCTGCGCACATGTGGGACGTGAGCACGGCAAGGACGGTTGGGTACGTATCCCTTTGCCCTTTTCTTGTCCCTTGTCAAGGGTGAGCAACCTCGTACTAATTGCTGTCACACAGGTTTCACGGAGCATATTGCACGGTCTTGGAAGCCGAGCCACTTTACGATGTGTTTGGTCAGTTGGATGTTGTTGCACCTACGCTGCCTGAGATGGCGGAAAAGATGATTGCTGCGACTCAATAAGCGGTGTGCTTTTTGCTGGTGCATGAAAATTGGGACATTGCTGTGGCTCATGCACACATTCAGGTCTTGATGTGGTCAGCTTGGCTGGAACAATCTGTGTACGTTTGTGAGAGCGTGAACCGCTCTTCTCCTCATCATTGGTCCCGAAGTACAGTAGCTGTTGACCTTTCCCTGACGATTGTGGTACCTGTCGTCATCAACTGGTCCTAACGGGTGTACCTTGAGGGACAGTTCAAGCTGACCCAGACTTCGGTGTAGTATCATGCCAGGTGGTCGCTGATTGATCCCAAATAGAAGGGAGTTTGACAGGGCTACCCGGCCCGGCATTCGCTCATCTGTGTCATTGACTGAATTATCTGCAAGGAACCACCCCGGCATCTGGAGTGCCGAGAAACCTTGGCCCGCGGCCGATAAGCACTCAGCCCATCCGGGTTCCCACCGGCTCGGTGTCGGCAGGCTCCGGATCGTACCCCTGAAAATATCTTGGGCCCTATAACTTTTACTGCAACACAACATTCCCTGGCTGCATCAGGGCCAAAATACCTTTAGCCGTCCCAATGAACGCGGTCGTCACCACTGCCTAGGTTCTTTTTCACGCCCAGCATCAAGAGCCATGGCTCCGTCCCCACTTCCCGTGGCCAACTCCACAGACTCTTTCTGGAGGAGTGAGCTCCACCCTCTGGACGACCACCGGAGCACCCCTGACCTCCCAAATGCGGTCGACATCGCGGTCGTGGGCGCTGGGTACGCGGGAGCCTCAGTGGTTTACCATATCCTACGGCAAAGTAAAGAAAAGGGCGTTCCACCGCCATCCATAGTTATCCTCGAGGCACGGCAGGCATGCTCAGGTGCCACTGGTCGAAATGGTACTGCACGATCTCCAATTTCCTTTCTGGGACACCATACTGACACATCCCAGGCGGCCACCTCAAGCCTGACCCGTACAACCGCCCAGCATCCGTGGCCATCACCCACGGCTTTGAGGTAGCAGCCGAGTGTGCCTCGTTCGAGGCGGCTACACTCTCCGCGCTCAAGACGGTCATCGAGGAGGAGCAGATAGACTGCGACTTCGTGCTGACCCGGGCCGTCGACGCGCTCATGACAGACGCCATCAACGACCGCATGAAGGCCGGCTTCGACCTGCTTCGGAACGCGGGCCTGTCCGTCATGCAGGACGTCTCGTACCAGGGAGGGCCGGCCGCGGAGCAGCTCTCGGGCGTCAAGGGGGCGAAGGGGTGTGTCAGCTACTCGGCCGGTCACCTGTGGCCGTACAAGCTCATATGTGCCCTTTTGCAGAAGGCGGTGGATGCGGGTGTGAACCTGCAGACACATACACCTGTCACGGGGGTGTCCGGGCAGCCGGACGCTGAGGGGTACTATACCCTCACGACGAAGGACCGGGGGACTCTGAGGGCAAAGAAGGTTGTGTATGCCACGAACGGATATACGTCTTCCATTCTCCCCGAGTTCGAGGACAAGATTGTGCCTGTGAAGGGAATCTGCAGTCATATCGTGCCCAGGAGAAAGCCAGCCCCACACTTGCCAAACAGCTACATCATACGGTGGTCGCCCACCGAGTACGAGTATCTCATCCCGCGGCTGGATGGAAGCGTAGTTATTGGTGGAGCCAGGGAGAGATACTACAAAGACCTTGACAGCTGGTATAACACTGTTGAAGACGACAAGTTGATCACGGCGGGTGGCGCGCATCACCACTTCGATGATTACATGCAAAAATACTTCAAGGGATGGGAGGACTCGGGGGCTTACACTCACAAAGTTTGGACTGGTAGTAAGTTTGCATGAAGTGGCAATGGAATTTGAATTTTTGTACTAACGCCGTTTTCCAGTCATGGGATACTCATCAGATGGATGGCCCTTCGTCGGCCCTTTGCCCAGTCGACCAAATCAATTGATCATCGCCGGGTTCACCGGCCACGGCATGCCACAGATCTTCCTCGCGGCCAAGGCTGTTGCCCAGATGGCCCTAGACGAGGCGGAATTTAACAGTACTGGTGTGCCAAGGTTATATGAGCTGACGCAGGAGAGGCTGGACAGTAAACAGAATGTCATCCTCGAAAGCTGGGCAGCTTCTAAGCCGCCGGAGCCGAAGCTTTGACAACGTTCATCACCTAGCCGCAACTCGGAGTCCACGCTGCCGTTCTCGACTAAAGATTGCGTCTCTTTCCGATCCAGAAATGCGAATTACAAATCCATGGAGTTTTAAGACCTGACATGTTGGGCACTAAGGAAGTAGACTTGTTTTCAGACGTCATAAAATAGAAAAAATGTACAATTCTGATAGATTTCATCATCTGTCTTGGCCTAAATGTGTTCAGTGATGGAATGTACTCGATTGGGACCTGGGAGCTGCGGTTAATGTAATATAAGAGCCTCCCGACACGTTCAGTAAAATTCGTTTTGTAGTGAGATTCGACCATGCAAGATAGCAACCGACTCCGTAGTCCAGCGCTCCAGCCGGTCTAAGGTCTGCTAGAGAGAGTGATGGTAACAACTGAAGTCGCCATCAGCAGTAAAAGATGACCAGGTTCCCAGCCAAAGGTCCCTGACGCCATTGACGTCTCACTCCCGCTCGTCCCAGCCTTTGTGAGTCCGGACGTAGGTCCGGCTGGAGCTGACGATATCGTAGTTGTGAGTGTGCCCCCGACAGGAAACCCATCGCCGGCGCTCGCAGTTCCAAACCCCTTGAAACCGCTGTCAGATGTCATCATTTGACCATTTCCCTGGTCACCGCCAACTTCGTTCCCGATTGAGGTTGAGGTTGAATTGCCAAAACTCGCCGACGACAAAGTCTGGCCAGGACTCGTCACGTTGAAGAAGTTGCCTGCGACCATACTGTTGCTCAGTCCGGCGGCTTGCAGTGCAGAGTCCGTGTCGAACCCCACGCGCGTCTGAACGGATGACTGGAGCGCCGATAGGCCGGTCGAGCTCAATGAGCTGGTGTCGACCAGGATTTGGGTATATCTGTGGCTCAAGGGATTCTGAGCTGGTGGGGCAGGCTGGGTGTAGGGGACCAGAGCACTTGTGTTCTTTGTGTTGGACAGAGTGAAAACTTGGGTGGTTCCGTTCGATGCTGAAATGGTAGATGCTATTGTGGCCGGTGTGAGGTCCGTCTGCACCCAGTGAAGGAGAGTGTGCGGGCTCTGGTCTGAAGGTATGTCGAGGTCTACCATAATGACCGCGTACGACGTTCCATCAAGCCGAGATTTTGTGGCTATCGTTGGTGCGCTGCCCGTGACTATTGTCCTTTAGCAGCTCGCTCTTATAGGATAGAAAAGACAAGGCCGCATTACCTCCTTTGTCTACTAATATCCCATTCATAGCGGCAATCTGACCATAGAAAACGATCAAATCCGTATTAGAGTTCGGCACGAACCCGTCAGGGGTTCTTCCAACGACCAGCGTTGATCCAGCCCACAGGGCGATGAGAATCCTCGACAACATGAAGAAAATACTCTATGAGAATTAAAAGATATTTGTGTTAATGAGAAAAGTCCAAAGGATCCGAATTCTAGCCATGATACGGAGATTATATGAAATCATTGGAGATCATGGTCACTGTCATCCTATCGGCAGTTTCCCGATTGCGCTATCCTCAAATATTGGTTATGCCCTGACGCGTTGCATAGAGACTCCTGTCAGAAAAGCATCCCGACTAAATTGTGGATTCTACGGGCGGGTTTGGTTGGCTCGAACACAGGCGAGCGCAACTGAGACGTCCCTCAGTCGATTGCTCCACAATGTTTCGGAAGTGGTCCTAACCATCCAATCTGATGAAACCGACGCGAACACCACAGAATTGTGTGTTTACATAGGTTTGTTTAGCAGACGCGATGGTCAGGAAACGTCCATAGGAAATACTCCCTGTGTTGATCACTACATCATCAGTATGTGAACCATGTTATTGGGAATAAAGTTGGCAACCTCGGAAGCGATTGGTTATTTAGCCAAGATGGCTCGGAACAGAGATCATCTGCAACTAAAATCGCCCCCAAAAATGAATCTGAAGTCATGAAGTGAATGACATTGTCTCGAACCAAACAAGGAATGTAGAATCTACTTTAATATGATTCTGCTTCATCTTGTGTGGCTGTCATCTCAAGCTTGGGATCGCTCGAACTTTGAGGGTGTCGTCGCAAACTCACCAGTTTTGGTCAAGATGATATTCGACACACATTTATCTTTCCATTGCGCCAGGATTGATCGAGAATTGGCACAGCGTGCGTGATCAAATTGATCGATCCAGGATTTTAATTGAATATGTGAAACTAGATCATAACATGTGACCTCATGTCTCAGGATTTCACAAGACCGGCCCCTCTCATTAAAATCTCCATACACAGCGAAGTGGTCGGCGATCAGTAATACACTGCTTATGGACTTCCCTATTCAGGGTCCGTAGGCGTGACGGTGGTAGTTGTGAGAGTAGCACAGTTCTGGCCCGTCTCATCAACCGTAAGCTGAGCAGCATCGTCATGGCCACTCTGGCACGCTCCGCCAGTCGCAACCAGCTGGCTCGTGGCCTGGTTGAAGCTGACCAGCTCGACGCCGTTGGCGGCACAGTCCTCCGCACGGAAGGTCGTGCCATTGAAGCCGACGCAGGCCTGGACGCCGACCAGGTCGGGCCTGAAGCCGGCAGTAAATGACCTCTGCACGAGGAGCACGTCGGCTCCGTTGAGCGTGGAGGGGGTTATCTGTCGGTCGGCAGCCTCGTTGACGCAAGCCGCATCGACGATTTCACCTGAGGGGGAAGAATGTCAGTCACTTGTCTGTAATCGCCTGTGGATAAATAGTGGGCTCGAACTCACCATTGTTGCGGAAGGTGAGGCACTCGTTTCCAGGCACACCTCCATCCTCCTTGAACACCAGTGTGGAGTCTCCCCTCTGGACAGCTCCAGCTGCCGCCGTATTCCCTGATCCCGTGGCGGCTCCAGCAGCGGCTCCTGCACCGGCAGTAGCACCGGCGTTGTTGCCATTCTTGCCCCTGCCTTGACCCCTCTGTCGGGCTTGCAGGCTGGCTGCAGACGCAGTCGCGGCGAAGATTGTGATGACAAAAGCGAACCTCATTTTCGTTGATAGAAAGTGGAAAACTGATTAAAATTGCTGGAAGCGAGGGTGAAAGTTTGGTAGCGAGAGAATCGAAACTCAGAATATTACAAACAAATCCAACGACCGGCGGTAGAGATTGAAGGGACGCGTCCAACGAAAATGTGCTGCTGATGCTTCTAGAAACACACACGGCCGAGTGCTTCTCCCCCGAAGTTTATATGTCCTAGTGCCGCCCAAGTGCCATCCAACATTGAAGCCATCGCCAAGGCGGCGCCTGAACAGTAGCAAGTTTGACATTGCCGCCGCAGGGGTCTGTGTGACAACCCGAGGGGATGAGACGAGACGAGTCATCGCAAACACCTTGTCATGGCGAATTTTAAGGAGACGAGGAGTGCAATCCAGGCGCGCCAACGGCTAGTCCGCGTAAAAACGGACAAGCTCATTCGAGCGATGTTTAAGGTTATTTCGAAGCGAAAGGGGGAGCCTCAGGGGTTCGGCGTCTCATGACCCTGCGCTGTTCCAGAAGTCGGTCTCATTCGTCTCGACTTGGACTAAAATGGAGCCTGCAACTCCGGGCTATCCCCACAATGATGAGCAACGGGGTTTTGGCGATCTTCCCAGTGCTGCGGCTCAAAATCGCTTGAGTTAAGCTTCTTGACCTGGTTTGATGCCCGTTGAGCATCGTTCACTCGCACCAGTGATTTCCCACCAACTACGTCGATCTCCCCTAGGTTTGATCATAAGATTGCAGGGCTAGTTTTCTGGGATTAATACACGTATCATCTGGCTGCTCGCGCAACTCTTCGCTGATTTGCAGTGCTGTAACAAGCTCAACGAGCCAAGCCCTGCACGTCACTGCTGCTCCACACCACGTACATGATTTGTAGCCACTGGAGGTTAGGCTTGTGGTTGACTTGGTTGCCCTGTCACGCAGGAAAAGCCCATTCAATCACCTAAATCAAAACTCAGATGAATGTTTCTTATGAAAGTCAGGTATCGTTGAATGGCATGAAAAAGCGGTTATTCCCATCTCTTTTTGTTGTCGGTTACACGTTTCCAACGAAGACCCATCTATTGCAACTCAGCTTGCATTTCCCTTTTCAGCCTCCGTCCAGTTGCCGCTGCCCCTGGCTGGGCCATCGAGTCCATGGACAAAACGAGGTGCTCCGGGAATGGCACTCGGACATTCGTGGTCTTGGTAGGGCTAGTAATGAGAACCTTAATCGCCGCGCTGGAACTGTGATTGGCAGATGCCTGTAACACTGTACTCAGGACGCGTTCCATGTCCTCTCTGAACTCCTCGCGCTCGTAGTACATGATGCCGTCGATAAGGCAGAATAACACGACATCGTTGGGCAGTTCGCGAACGAGCCGCTCGAACAAAGCGCATAACTCGTCAACACCTCCTTGGCGGATCCGGTCTTCAGAGATCTCGTGCTGCAAGAGGCGGCCGCGGAAGTCGAATTGACACAAGAGCTGACAGATGAAGCTCTGGATCATGGCGCGCCCGCCGGAATACCCGTTGATGATGGGTGGATCAACGTGCAGCCCGCAGAAAAATAAGATCCGGAGGAACCGAGGGGCCCGCTGGGCGAGCGAGTCGGCTAGAGACGTGCAGAATAACGACAGACCGGATATGTAGTCCCTCCTGTCGTAGTTGCCGTGCACTAATAGCTGCGAAGATGCGGGAGCAGACATCCACTCACGCACCTGTTCGGTGCGGATGAGCTGTTCGGCGCGGGCTTGTGCGTCTTCCGAAACCTGTGTCTTGCCTCGTGCCGCAATGTGTGCCAGGTCTTGGGAGGCAAGATCCGGTATGTTCATCCAGTCCAGAATATTCTGCGGTGTGATGTATTGCGCAACGGGCGCCGGACTCATCTGAATTTGTGGGAGACGGCCTGGCGAGGAGGGGCCGGACAGTGTATCTGCGAGCGCGAGACAGAAGTGGGTGGCCCGGAGGTAGTCTTCCTGTCGCTGCTGATTCAACTTGGACATAGTCTTCGTGTATAGATCCTCGAGTAACTCGTTCATGATGTCCCGCAACTCGTGACGTTGGACTTGGTTCCGACTGATCCGCTGCAGCTCTGCTTCCGAAGATACGGCCCCTAAGTGCCAGAATTAATGCCTGCGTAAGCCCCCGAATTTTGTATCAATCAAGTTGAGCTTTAAAGGTCACATACTTTCCAAGATAGCATTTGTGCTATGCACCGTCTGGTACTTGCTGGTCTTCTCGACCTCGCGCAGAAGCGACTCGCACTGCAATTTGATAGTCTCTAGGCTATCAATTGTCTTTTGCTCGTAATTCTCCCGGTGTAAGCTTGCATTAAATAGTTTCTTTACTGAGGAACATTAATATTAGTACAACGATCTTGGCAGTTCAATTGACTAGCTATATACTTACAAGTCCCTTTCAAAAAGAACGTAATGACATTCTCAACAGCGAACAAGGTGCTGGCGATCAAGTTGACAGAGGCTTTCTGGATATTCTCATCTCCGGGATAAATTTGCAGAAAGAGCTCGATATCTGTGAACATGGTATCGACGTCGTCGAAGGCATCCAGCATGGTCTTCCGGGCAATACCTGCGGCCTTCGAAGCCTTTCACGACAAGGTCGCTGTCAGTTTCTGTAGCATATTTCAAGCATGGGATGACTAGATGTCTAGATCGGGCCCATTAAAATATGCTAACCTACCTCGAGTATAATCTGGACACATCCGATGATAGGGGTCACAGCAGCGCTACCTAGCTCGCCGCCTCCCGGAACAAGTTTGGTCAGACGATGGAGTGGCTCAGCAGCGTGGTCGCCGAACTTCCTATACACGGTTCGGAAGCCCGCTTTAAACTTGTTGTCAACCTTTGAGTATTCGTTCCTGGCGGCCTCCAACTGATCGAAGACCTTGGTCCAGTCGTCCTTGTCGCGGATTCTCTGGCCTGACTTGACCAATGGCTCCGGCTCCACGGGATGCATCTCTATGAATTGTTTCATTGCCTGCGGAAAATACGAAGCCCAGAATTCCAACGATTCCAGAGGCTTGGGCTTCGGACGGGCGGAGATACGCGCATGCTTGGCGATCAAGGCAGCTCCTGCTCTGGGCACGGGCATATCTTCAGAGTCTGCGGATTGATCTAAGAAAACCAGGCAACCGTTAGACGTCGTTGGTTCCGTGACCTCCGCACCCAAATCATTAACGATGAAGCTTCCAGAAGCTGCATCAAAGTGGGAAGGTGGTGTTGCGAAGGCGGGGTGGTATTTGTCAAGGCGGTTGTCGATGAAGTCGATAGTTGGAGATTGTAAATTCAAGTCTGGTATTTGCGCATTTGATCGTTCCATGGTCTCTTTGTTGATCCTGGGAGATACCATCTTGTAACTGTAAGCAAAGATCCGTATGCTGCGGGATCTCCGTGTGGTAGTATCTTCAACGTGGGCAGGCTGGCGCTTTTGAAAGGATGATTATACCCATAACGCACTTCCGAGGAAACTTGGACTATGTGCCGCTGCTTTAGAACACACCAACCCGCATCGAATCAGCTGGTAAACCAGTTTAGAGGGCAGTAAGCAACAGTCTCCAACTAGTACAATATGTGGCTTAGTCTTGACATGCAGGCCCCTCTCGCTCACTTCAACCGTAGGCTAAGGCGGGTGAGACCACCGGTGAGTAACCCTACCAGCGAGGATCACCGCGTCACTTCTGCATTATCTGCCTATCAGTGAGTCCGGCCGGTCGGGGCTCAAGGGAAGGGATAGTTCTCCGGCTGGTGATCATGCGGTAGTTCCGTAGTATTCCCGTCTGAAATCTTTTGATCGTCGTGCGATTGGCAGGTTTGGTGAATATGCAGGCTGTAGCCTGCAGGAAACTTCGGGGTGTACAGAGTGGCGCTGGTAACGAAGAGACCGAAAACTACCGCAGCATACAAACATGAGGCATTAAGGCTCGACCACCCGCCTTTTCCTGATTCTGAAATTCGCCAGTCGTTGCCGAGCCTCGACTTCAACCATTCGCTCGCAAATTTTCCATCTGCCGAAGCTTGAGTGTCACTGATCAAGCAGCACCGTGCATTTTCTTTCCCTTCCAGATCCAATTCAAACAATCATTTCCGCACCATCATGTCCGCATCTCAGGAAGAGACCAGTAAATTGCCTGATTTGAATGTGTCGGTCACACAAGACAACACTCCAGCCAGCGATTCGGACAAAACGGTCAAAACTACGCCACCGGTGGAATCATCGCTGCCAATGCCCGCGGAACAGGGCGCGACGATGGGTACCGTGGCTGATACTCAGGCTGCGACGAGTGGACATCAGCCCGACGAGCGAGGCCAGTCGCAGGTCAGCCATGGACACTCTGTCGGGCAGATGGGAGCAAGTCAACCCTCCCAATACGAGACCGAAATCCACGATTTGAAACAGAGGCTTCTGCACCTCGAGACACGGGCTATCCGGCCACCTCGGAACTCCAAATCACACAAGCCTCGGCCAGGGAAGGAACCTAGCAAGCCGGAGGACGAGCCGGTCGATGATGACACAACTCTTCGCAAGTTCATCCGTAAAGCTCCGTATGGGAGGAGATGGGTCGAGAAGGCAGAACAACGGGCAGAAGAAACCGTCGAGGGTAGAAAGCAGTTCGGGAAAGGTCCGAACAATCCAAGCGGGTATGCGGAGAAGGACACCATGTATCATGTTACCAAGGATGGCTTGATGCGGGAAGGCCATCAGATGGACGTCATGATACAGCAGGATCAAGACTACTTGATGAACTACGGCGGCCAATTCTCTTTTCCCGAAGACGCAAGAGAACGTCGCCTTGACGAACCTCAGCCGCTTCGAGGAAAGCGCCCTCCCTTTTCACTTCGACCCATATACCAACAGGCCGAAGTTACATGGCCTTGGGAAGAGAGAGTCGCGCCCACCCAGTGGGACACATCTGACACTGACGAGTGGAGTACCGACACCTCGACGAGGTCACGAGATTTCAACTACTACCGCGCACGACTAAGAGGGGATTTCGAATGGGAGTTGGACCGTCTGAATGCGCAGGTGCGGCGATACCGAACGCACCAGGAGAAGAAAAAGGCTCGAGTGCTTGCCGACAGGGCAAAAGAGGAAGATGACAGAATGGAGAGGGAATTTGATCAAGGTGGATCGCAACAATACTCGATGCAGCGGCCTGATCTGACGCATACAAAGCCAACTGGAAAGCATGGAACGCCAAGCCTGAACCTGGTCGAATGGTACATGTTCAGGGCTGCTCGGAGCATACAACCGGGGGCATCCTTCGCAATAGACGTCCTCATCGGCGAGCCAAAGACATCGGATACTCAGCGGACTATAAACACAAGGGGAAAAATTTCAGCTGGTGACCACAAGACCACAACCAGTGGCGCAGAGAACCCTTCGCCAACAAGGATAACAGAGTCAACAAAGGACACAAGCGTGAAAGACAGTGTTCAGTGGTGGAACGGACAGGGTCCGCTTCCAGAACGGATTCGTATTAACTCTAAACCCATCATTGATAATCTCTCAAAGATCCACGGAAAGGAGTTATGTGCACAGCAAGGGCCTCGTACCTCCGTTGTGATGCTGCGCCCCTTCAGGATGTTGAACATCTATGCCAAAGACATCCGAGAATTATCTGCGAAGCTTGGGGAGGCAAATGTACCAGATTCAACGACTTCTGATTCCAGCACAGCCATGCAGTCGACTGGCTCAGTAACTGCGGCATTAACAGAATCCATGGAGTCAGGGGTAACGGGTAACGTGCAAAAGGCTCTGTCGACCCAGGAATCAGCAATGGACCTTACGGAAAAAGCGGAGACCAGGGAACATCTCAATTGTTTGTGCGAGTTCATCGACAACTACATCTCCAGGAAGACGGAGTACCTGAACAGTGCTCGTTGTGAAAAAATTGTGTTTTCGGATATTTGGTACCTCTTCACGCCTGGAACACTGGTTATCTCCTCGAACGGCAAACAGGCTTACCGGGTTGCAAGCCTGCGGTCCAAGCGTCACAAGGTCACAGACCCTTGGGCCGCATATCGTGACACTGTGCTCAAAAGGGACAAGGAAGAAGAACGCAGCGATATCACGATTAAATGTTTATTTGTTCACTTTGATGGCCGCAGTTTGGGCCCTGCTGTCGACACCTTCTTCATCAACAAGTTTGATGGAGAAAAGGACGTGACATCTCTGGACATTTATCCCCTTCGATTCCAAATCCTGAAGGAAATCAGTGAACGATCGTTGAAGTCGACTGTCGACAGTGCCGTCGCCGATCACAATGGAGAGGTTGAAAGTGGCATTCAGGAGCTCCGAGACAGGCTCATCAAAAGAGGTCAACTCTTCGTCAGCGTGGCCGGCGTCAAACACATGTATTACACGGGCCTCACAGTGGACACGCGTGAAGAGATAGAAAGCCAAGTTATCATCGACTTTGAGGAGGCTTACTCTGCGGAGTCGCGGAAAGAGTGGCGACCAAATATCAACAGGCTAATCGGAACAGTATTAGACCCAGACTCTTCAGAACCAGGTAGGGGTTGCGATGCCCCGTGTTGCTGGCAGGAGAATGTCCATGACGACTCTTACATTGAGACGGAGAGGAATCTGGCCTTCATGAAAAGCCTGATGCCCGAAACCAGTGATACTCCGTACAGGCTGCCGTCAGTCACGATATTCCCGCGGCCTCTAAAGGAGACCACGTCAGAGGTGAACAAATTGACTGATGACGATTTAATCATCATGTGCTACTCAGTCCCAGGATTTGTGTTGCGCGACCGCTCATGGGGTAAGAATGACATTTACCAATCAGCCCCGAAACATTGTCCTACCTTTGATATCCAAGCACGGAATCGCGGATGCTGATAAACTCTATAGCACGGCTAGACTTGGATAATCTTTTCGAAATCGAGCACTCATCCAATCGAGAATCTGAGACAGCAGATGATGACTTGGACGAAGACAGCCATGGTGCCTTTGGTCAACTTGTGCTCCCGGCAGGCCACAAGAAGATGGTGCTTTCCTTGATATCGCAACATTTCAGAAACAAGGCATCGGCAGAGAACAAAGACGAGCAAGTGGACATTGTTAGAGGGAAAGGTGAGTCGGGCCAGGAATTCACAAGGCTAGTCAATCCGCTCGTGCTAAGCAACGGGAATAGGAAAGGGTTTGATTATCCTGCTGCACGGAGCTCCAGGAGTCGGGAAAACGACAACAGCAGGTAAGAGTTCCTCAAGCTTGATCGAGCTAGACATGCAATTCGAATACCTCTCGCTGTGGACAAGGTTGACAAGGCTGTTAAACAGAGGGCGTTGCCGAAGTGTTCAAGAAGCCACTTTTCCAGATTACTTGTGGTTAGTATTCTCATGTCACCCCGAGACTTGACAGACACCTCGAGATGTCTGATTCAAGTTTAATACAGGCGACCTTGGATCCAGTCCCAAAGAAGTTGAAGCTGCATTGCAGACCAATTTCGCACTCGCCAATAAGTGGGGCTGCATTCTATTACTCGACGAGGCTGACGTATTTCTGGCGGAGAGACGACGGGAGGATTTCAACAGAAATGGAATGGTTGCTGGTAAGTCCGATCGGAATGATGCAATTCAATGAGTGTCAAACTCTAAGGTCATTACTAAACATCGGTTTCGTCTACCAGTGTTCCTCCGGGTTCTGGAATACTATGCCGGTATCCTGTTCCTCACAACGAATCGAATTGGTGATTTTGATGAAGCGTTTGCATCCAGAATACACATGAGCCTGCATTACCCGGCACTCGACGAGGTCTCCACGGTCAAGGTATTCAGGTTGAATCTGAACCTCATCAAGAATCGCCTCAAGGACAGGATCAAGATCGAAGAGGACGAGATCATTGCCGCCGCGTGTCAACATTGGCGAGAGCAGAAACACGCGAGATGGAACGGCCGTCAGATCCGCAATGCATGCCAGACGGCCCTGGCACTCGCCGAATTCGACGCGCAGCCTAAGGGGCAGAAGTACAACATCAAGGAGAAGTCGTCGACAAAGATCAACCTCAGACTGACGCATCTTAAGGTAGTGTCAAATGCCTATTTGGAGTTCACGGAGTACCTAAAGGAATTACACGGCACCGACGCCGAAGGACGTGCGAAAGAGTCCGGGCTACGCGCACTAGACACGCTCATTGATGCACTCAAACGAGATAAGGCCCAGCATAGAGACGTTGGAGGAAGGCCTGCTGGCCAGGACGACCGGTCTGCAATGAACAGGAGCCCGCTTCATGGTTTCAAGCTCGGCTCGGAGTCCCAGCCGTTCCAACAGCCCGGCGCGCCAGCCCCATCATCGTCCTCCCCAGATCTACGCCAGCATGACTATCACCCGGCTTACTATGGGTTTCAGCCTCACCCTTCCCAGCATCCACGAGAGGTCCCTTTCCCCCAGGGGCACAGCATGCAGTACCTGCAAGGTCCTCACACCAGCAGCCCGTATCTTGGAGGCCCGCAGAGCACCGCTGTACCGCCTTATTCACAAGCCCCGCCGTCAGGGGGCCACCTCCAGCCGCCTCACACGTACCCTGGAGGTGGCGGGCAGGTGCAGGGACACTATCAAGTGCCTCAAACTCAAGCACATGTTCACAGACAGGATGCCTCTACACCGCAGCCTGGACTGCAGGGGACAGGGTATCCCTCGGCTACGGAGTCCACGGCTTCGACTGGGCCGCTAACTCCTGTCTCGCCGCCATATCATGGGAGCGGTAGCCAAGGCGGACAGAGTCAACCAACATCCGGTGGGTGGAGCACGCCAGATCAGCCAGGGCAACGAGGCCCAGGACAGAGCTTTTGAGTGTAAGCAGTGCGCAACAATTACACAGAGACTTTCTTTGTACCCACATTGTACTACGCTTTACGTTTTATTACCCAGAATCGAAATGATGTCTACTTCCCATCGTCGCAGCGGTCGTGAGTCATAACGGCGGTTCAATTTCGATTCTATCCTATAATCTACTGTGGTATAGTGGTAGGCCTGCTACCAACTTGTTCCAAACTTCCTCAATTGAAGCCCATGCTGGCCTTTTTCAGCCGATCTGGAGTAGGTGACCTGGGTTGAGATAGCATTGCCCGCTCCTCTCGGTCGAAGGCGATGTGGTCGTCCGACTTGCCAGAGTGAACCGACTGTCTGTACTGGTCGTACATCAGGGTGGTCTTGGCGACGATCTCGAATTGGCTTCGGCCTAGTTGCTTCTGCTTCTTTCTCCCGTGTTCTGCCAAGTCGTCCTTGTCTTCGTCGCCACCTTCATCATCACTGTCGTAGTGAGCCAGAGAAGAAGCGATAAGGAATGCGTTCCTGATCTGTCTCCCGTTCCATCTTCCAAAATTGCTTCCCGTGCCGTGATTGTTGCCCCTCTGGTTGTAATGATCTCTAGCGAATTGAATGATTTCTTTGTGAAGAACCATAATCTGCTCGCTCTGGTCCGGATTTCTCTGCTTTTCAATGTTCCTGAGGCGTTGAATGTGTTGTTTAAAGATTGCCACGGTCTGATCCTCGGTAAGATGATCATAGTAGAGGTTCAAGTGTACTCTCGATTTAATAGCCTCATCCAGAACACCAGCTCGATTGGTTGTAAGAAACATGATCCCGTTGTAGTACTCCAAGACCCTTAGGAAGGCTTGAGACAAAGTCAGTATACCCATCAGAAAATTGAATTCAAAATTCCCTCCGCAGCAGTCCTTACCTGAAACCAACGCATTGCGTTTCAAATCATGCCTCTCCCTTTGTGTGATGAAAACATCGGCCTCATCGAGTAGAAGAATGCAGCCCCAATGATGTGCCAATCGGAAGATCTCATTCAGGGACTTTTCCAACATGTCGGCTGTGTATCCCAGATCTCCACAGGTTATGGGAAACAGAGGCTTTTTCCACTTGAGTGCAACTGCCTCTGCTGTGGCCGTCTTGCCGACACCTGGGACTCCATGCAGGAGAATGACGACGCCTTTTCCCTTACCTCGAATCAAATCTTGGGATTCGATTTCAACATTTGTTCTCTTCTCTGTCTCGACCTTGTCGAAGTGTGACTTGACCAAGGCGAGGATGAGCTGCTTGTAAATACGGTCGATCTCGAGATTTTCGAAGGCTTTGTCGTTGGCTTCCAGTTCGGCACTGCGTACATACCGGGTACTTAATTGAACGAATTTGCGTTCGAGCACAGCGTATCCGAAAAATCTTCTCGGCAGTAAAGCGCGGAACTCTCCAGTCGGAGCTCTTCTTGTAGCCTTTCTGAATTGCCCTAACGGATCCTGACTCAAAAAGTTCTTCGCTTCAATTACTTCTGTCGAGTCAAATTCGATGACTGCGTCGTATTGATCGAGTTTTGTCCGTCCCATCTCGTCCCACTCTAGAATAGGCTGATCGGAGTTCCTCGGTGCGAAGTTCACATCTCGGTCAACTGTTCCTTCGTCTGGGGCCAATACCTCGTAGAACTTGGGCTTCCATGCGGGAACAGCATTGAAAGTCTCCTGGAAGTCCACAAGAATATCGCTCTCAATGTGCTCCGGACTGATGACCCGGCGTTCTGGGGAGCTCTCCGTGATCTGGACTCCAAGAGGGTCTACTGTCTGCGTCCAACCGCTGTAGAATCCAGACCGTCGTTCAATCAAACTGATGTAAGTCTCTCCGTCCAACTGTGCTTGCCTCATGAGTTGATCATCCTCCAAGTATGAAACAGGGTAGAACGGGAGTTCTGTGACCTTTCTTTCGCCGGTGTATCGCGGGGTATACCATAGATTAACATGGACAGGTGCATACGAAGTCCCGTCATATTCGATGAAATGGCCGAAAATGGACCAAGGCACGTCATTGGATCCTCCAATGGGGGTAGGGCACCAATTTACCAGAGCAGTCTGTATGACGCGCAGCAATGATTGTGAAAACGGTGTTGACCTGAAAGGATCCCTGCTCGATGTGTCCCGAGCAACGTAGACCAAATCTCCCGGCTTAACGAGATACCACAGATCTTCCTGCCGGATAGTCTTGGGCAGAGGGGATGAAGTATCCCTATATCGACGTGCATCTGGCATGATTCGACTTTCCATGAAGTCGACAAAACAGATGAGTTCGGCGACGGCATTCTTATCATCAACCAGCTTCTTGATCTGATTATCCCAATCATTGGTCTGAGTCATGTCCATGGTCGGCACTCCGAAGTCAGCTCCCTCATTATCACCACCAGAGGCAGTTCTTTTGATATTGGTCAATTGCTCCTTGAATCTGTCGTGTAAGTACACGAGTGATTGGAATGGCCGGTTGAAGACGGTCGGCCTACAAGGAGGTTTTTCTCGCACTTCTGGAAGCAAGATTCGCAACATACCCATCACAGCTCGGGAGTTGATTCTGATTTTTCTAATCCACTTCTTTCCAGTATTTTGAGAGCTCGAATCTCGAATCCGCTCCGATACGTGTCCTGGCTTCCAGGAAGTTATCGCCCCTGATTGTATATTGGCGACAACGTCGCTGAATTCCCGGACGTCGCTATCGAGCTCGTCCCCTGCGATCAGAACGTCGACGCAGTGTAGCTCGTTCCCGTCTCGTGTTGGTCGTGATTGGAAATGTTCGAAGTTGGTGCACTCCCTGACATCAGGTATGATCTTTGGATGCTTGCCGGATTGTTCGCCATCGTCTTCCGACTCGTCTTTGGCAACATTCGCCTGGCCACTTTTCTTTTGCAGGCGTAGCCGTCGCCGTCGTTTGGCATGGGACCTCAGCCTACCCCAATTGAGTTGTCCTCTACGACCAGTAGAGTCGTAATCGTAGTCCTCAGAGGAATCGCTGTCTGAGTCCGAGATGCCAAAGAAGTCTCGGACCGTTGTGGCCAGCTCCTCAACTCCATTGCTGATTGTAGTGAGAGAGCCTCGAACTTCGCTGAGAACCACTGCATCATTGATATCGTCACCAACTCGAGCATCCCGCATGGGACCGGGCTGGACCGTTGATTCGGTGACGTGCGCTCTCTCCTCACTATCGGGTGTAATGTCAACTTTAGAGCTTTCTGGATGTTCACAGGGATCCACGGTCGCATCCTCAGCATTCGTACGTTCCGGTCGGTCGGATGCTGGGCTGCCTGGTGACATTGTGCTGGACAATTCGTACTGCGGTTCTCCTATTGGCAACGACATAGACGCTGGAGTATCCATCAGTCTGAAGTGCAGAATGGCTGCAGCTCTCTTGTCACGACGAGTATGAATGTTGAAAAGGCCCTCAGTATTGTTTAATGACTCAAAAGTCCCAGATAAATGACGCTGATGAAACACAAGACACCACTGCAGATGCGTTGATGTTGAGCCGTGAGATATCTCCCATGACAGCGCAATGGATTTCTCTGTCAACCCAAGTGAGGGGTTGTTGCCACCGTTTCTGCGGGCTGAACAAGACTTTTCGTTACTATGATTCTGACAAGTCCTCCAATTGGTTGTGTATGTAACGCTACGGCATGCAGTCAGACGGACGGTAACCACGACTGAGATAAAGTGGGGTAGGACGAGGTACTCCGTAGATTTTGTGCACTTGTCTTCATTGACCGACGTCACGAGAAGTAAGACGATGAAGTAGGCTGCGTGGACATGATCGAATTCCATACGCTTAAACAATAACTCCACCCCTTGTTATATCCTTGAACTTCTCTGTTACACCGACTTCAATCACATTCGAATGTCTGAGTATCTAGAAATGGACAACCCTGATTCTCTCCCAAACACGCTCTCCAAGCTGATGAAGGACACTCGTGAAGTCGAGCTATTCGAAGATTTCAAAATTGTAGGTGCATCGGCAAATGGATTGCATCCAGGCTTCAAGCAAAAGACCCTCTATGATGATCAGCGAGCCGTTTTCACCCCGCAGCCGTCAACGTCAGTGGGACCCGCTCCGGACTTTTGGGAAAACTGCTAAAGGAACATTCAAGGATTCTGAGTTTGGCACTGTCCGAGGCAATGCTGCACACTGACCTTATAGCTGGCCTGAAGTACCAACCACAGGGATGTGGCTGGGAAGATGTGTTAAACTGCATTTCCATGGCGAAGGCATCCTACGATGACAAGGGGAAGAGCAGCAAAGTTAGGGCATGGTCAAGGCATGCGGATGCAACGGCAGACGCTCTCAAGTCCCTCACAGGCATGATACCCGATGAGAAAGGACTTAGTGCACTGCGTCAGGGGCTAGTCATTATATTCCAGGTAAGTACTTTAACGCTGTTTCGCCGACTGCTGCGACATCTTCAACCACTGATAGCATTTTCAAGGCGTGGCAAACACGAATCAAAAACAAGGAGGAAATCCTGCGGCAGCTGGAAGATTTGCCGATGCTTCTCTCGACTGCCACTGAAACGTGGAAGCTGTATCCTCACGATGGAAGGCTGAAGATCGCCGTTCATGATGTTTACGAGACTGTAGTAACCTCTATAAGCGAGCTAATCCGCATCCTACTCCGGACGCAAAGCGGTTCTTGTGAGCAGCATGGACTTGGCCGAAAAGAGTTGACTCACTAACTCACAAGTAATCTAGTCATCTCCAAGAACGTGCATCGCATTCCTGCCGTTGAAGCACAGCGTATAGATGAAATATCGAACACAGTGACAAGAGCTAAAGCAGGTCTACAAGCCTGTGTGAATAGATTGGAGCCGGAGCGATTGGCACGAATTCATGAGACGTCTACCAGCACCCTGTCAGAAGCTAGAGCCACTCGTCAAACCATATCCAGACAGCACGACATCATGATGCACGCTATGGCACAGATCGCTGCTCGTCAAAGCGAGTCACGATTACAAGATGACAAAACAATCAGGGAAATATTGAAGGAATGCTTCCGAGAAGTTTTGGCATCAGAGATGCAGACGGGTCTTTATCGACTAGTTGAGGAGACTGAATACTGCCAAAGCGAGTCTTTCACACACCTTCTCATCCCCTGATTTTCGGTGAAGCACGAAGGTTTTCTGACCACGAAATTGTAGGGCTCGGTCATTCCGCGAAGATAGCACCAACCATGTCTAAGAACACTGAAAATGTCCTCATCAGCAAAGAAGACCTCCTGCAGCGCCTAAAACTGACTGGAATTGGCCCCATTGCCAATGATGTCGAGAGGATCCGCCAACAAGAGACCAATGTGGCATCAGAGGGTCGTGAATTGGCTCGAAAGATAATGACGATGACACAATTCACCGAATGGGTGACAAAAGATGACTCAAGGATTCTTCTACTTGACGGACACTGCAAGAATCTGGGAAATGGCAAAACCAGTCCCCTCTCCGTCTTATGCGCGTCTCTCGCCTCCACCCTTGCCGAGGCTGAATCACTCGTCATTCTGCAGTACTACTGCAGTCATCACGGCTTGAATTCAAATGGACTGCCTGCCGGGCCATTGGGCCTTATTCAGAGTCTACTTGCACAGTTGCTGTGCAAGTCAGATAATATTATCCCCGGGACTCTGCAACTTAGTAGGGACCTCTACGAAAAAGCGAGACCAGATGACATTGACAATCTTTGCGAGATATTCGGGGTGGTGTTCTCCCACATTGAACGCAACAGAATCACCATATGCATTATCGATGAGATTGCCGAATTCGAAGGCGCACGAGGTGGGTGGGCCGATGGCATGAGCTTGATTGCCTTTCAGTTGAGATGGATGGTACACATGTCGCTAGGGCCCCAGAGGCTCAAGGTGTTGATGACGAGTGCCAATAAGTCAGCTGTGGTGTCTCGGCTCCTTGAGGAAGATGACAAAATCTCGTTCAGAGGCACTGGGCTGCCGAATCACTCACCCCGGCGCTTGGAAATGGGCAGCAGTAGCTTTTCCTTCCCCTAAATTCATAGCAGAGCAGTATTTTCTCCACTGCGGTGTCTCCTGCCTTGAAGGATTACTTGAGGTTCGTAACCGGCACTTCAGAATACACATCTCCATCAACACAAAATTCACATACAATATTTCCGTAACACAGCCACATTGCCAACAAGTACCAAAACGTGAATATAATGCCCCTATGGCTGACTTGCCTTTTAAACTCTTCTGTAAAAGCTTTCACATAGTAGGTTTCCATCAAGGAGGCTATTCTGTAGGAGGTAATTCTACAGGAAGTTGTTTTATAGGTCTATCCCACAAGAGACTCGAGATTGAGCACCGCCTGGGCGCTCTGCTATAGATGCGGTGGCTGTGTAGGCGGACAACTGAGTAAAGATCGCAAGATGATGCCAACGGATAGACCAGACTTAAATAACACCGCAGAACTATGTTACATTGCTTGTTCTCTGTGATAACCATCCTCCCCGAAATCTTAGTACTGCTATCTTACGGCCTCTTCGACAATTCCTCGGGCCATAACGTTTATGGTGGTCCTTGGATCCATCGGGTCCAACATGCTGATGCTTTTACCAAAGGAAACATGCAACCAGTTTCTTAACTCAGCCGCAAGCAGGCTATCAGTTCCTTGATCAGCTACTGTGTTAGCCGAGTTCACAACTGAGGTGTCGACGAACAGCATTGCTGCCACCGACGCCACCATGGCTTCCACGACAAGCCTGACCGTCTGTTTCATGGCATCCTTGTCAATGCCATCCCGGCCTCGGATTGAAGCAACTGATTTCTCGAACTTTCGGCGAAGCTGTGCGGCTGGGGATTGGTCAGCGGTGTTGGTCTGGCTGCGCAACCTCAACTACTAGTTGGCCTATGCAGTTGGCCCGTCTCTTGCTCTCCATGCGTCTTCCAAAGCATGAAGCATCAGGGATGCGCGTGCATCACTATACAAAGGTGAATTCGGTCCACTTCCTTGATGCTAGGACTTCTCTTCTTGTGGCATAGGTCAACAGCTTATTTAGGATCCGTGTAAGCCGCAAGTCGGGCTATAGCTGATTTATTAACCCATGTGAATACTTGACATGGGCAGAGCATGCGTCTAGGTCTGCCAGAGATGACTGCTGATCAAACACAACGACTGAGAAGAAAGTTGGTCTCGGGACCGCGTCGGCGGACATTATCTCCAACTTCCAAGACCCCTCCCGCGAGTAGGCTATATGCCCGCTATGTAGGACACAGGCTAATCCTAGTCTGAGCATGATCCACGACATGTGCAGTGCCCGGGAACTAATAGTAAATGCCGTCAATTATCCAAGTGGAAGTCAGGACTCTCTTCATCGTAAGCTTCTCTTGAGCGCAGAAAGCGGGTTGCGGTACTGGTTTGACAAGAAAAGAACACGAACATCGAAAAACAAATACCGACATGGCATCAGAACAAGCAAACCCTCTTGCCCAGCGGAATGGGAACCCCCTCCCTCCAACCAAAGCGATTGCGCATTTCGCGTCAACTTTGAGCCCCTCATCCCTCCCGGCCGAAGTCGTAGAGACCCTCAAGAAGCTGGTCCTCGACTACATCGGCGTGACCGTGGGAGGCGTGAGCTATGCCGACTCGACACCCGCATTCCTTGCCGCTCTCAAGAAATTGAGTGCCGGGGAGTCTGGCAAATCAACAGTATTCGGCAGCGGCTCCACCTTCACCCAGTCGACCGCCTCACTCCTCAATGGCGCCTTCGCGCACTCCCTCGACTTCGACGACACCTACGCCCCGGGTACCCTCCACATAGGCGTGACGGTCATCCCCGCGGCCCTCGCCGAAGCAGAAAACATGCCCGACCTCCCACCGGGCCGCCTGCTATCCGCCCTCGCGGCGGGGTACGAGACCGTCTGCAGGATATCCAAGGCCAACGGCATGGGCGGCTACGCGAAGGGGTTCCACAACACGTCGACGTGCGGCATATTCGGCGCCGTGGCGGCCCTCTCGAACCTGCGGGGGCTCTCCGCCGAGACCGTCGAGAACGCGTTCGGGCTGGCGCTGTCCAAGGCCGGGGGCAGCATGCAGTACCTCGAGAACGGGGCCTGGAACAAGCGGCTGCACGCCGGCTTTGCGGCCTCGGACGCGCTGCTGTGTGTTAACCTCGCGGAGGCTGGGGTCGTCGGGGCTGCGCAGGCTATCGAGGGTAAGGATGGGTTCCTCAACTCGTTCGCGGAGGGTGCGGACGTTAGTGCCCTGGCCGTGCACGACCTCGGCAGCAGGTGGGAGCTCGTCGACACTGCTATCAAGCCGTTCCCTGCTTGTCGGATGGTGCACGGACAGATCGAGATGGCGGCGGAGTTTGGGCGTGCTGGGAGGAACGAGGGCAAGGAGGTTGCCAGGATCGTTGTCGGCCTGCCCAAACCGTGTTGGGGAATTGTTGGCGCACCGGCCCCGAACAAGATCCATCCGCAGACTGTCGTCGATGCTCAGTTCAGCACCTACTTCCAAACTGCCACTTCATATCTCTATGGCACTGACCTGGGGTGGGGGGTGTACGAGAAGATGAGTGATCCTGCCGTGAGAGAGCTGAGCAGCAAGGTCGTTGCTGAGGTTGATGAGAAGTTGAAGTCGTTTGGAAGTACGCTGAAGGTCGAATGGACGGACGGCACGGAGATCAGTAAATCATGTCCGCTCCCACTTTGGGAGAAAGAGAGGCCTGTTGATTGGGATGGCGTGAAGGAGAAGTTCCAGAGGCTCTATGTGCCGGATCACGGCCAAGACGCGGCTCACAAGGTTGCAGCTCTGGTGGGGAAATTGGAAGACATGGACGTCAAGAAGCTGATGGAGATACTTAGTCGACCGTGAGGGAAGTCTGGGGCAGGAGCAGGGAAGCAGTCAGCAGTATCGAAGACTACAGTACACACCATAAGGAACAGGTAAATTGCAAGGCTCACTCAGCGTTTTCTTGTCAATAATATCCCAATACAAGACACACCTGGAGGCTTTGGCTTCCTGTGGGCCCATTACTGCGACTTGCTGTACAGCGCTGTCCGTATTAATGGTTGTGCGTAATGTATTCCTCAAATGTAGTGTCTCAAAGAGTAGGTCGTGGCTCCGTGTTTCTAGCCACGCCTGCGTCGCGCTGCGGTCGCGCGAATGAATAACGAGCTCTAATATGACCAGAGAGCAGATATACTACCCGGATCCCCCTTGAACGGCGCCAAAACGCAACCCGGCCTTAACACAGCTCTTGCAATATATTCCTCCGAGGTCCGCTCTGCGGCCATCGTGCCACAAGTAGTTGGCTGGTTCGAAGCCTCCCGTGACGTGGAGCTCCATGATGTACGGCAGCTGAGTCCATAGCGAAGGGTAGGGCCCGCCAAATGGGTCGATGAAGTTGCCGCCGATCTCTTTGTAGCATAACTTTCCAGTTGCGCTGGAAGGACGCCGAGCCGAGCGTGATCCACGTCTAGAGTCAGATGTCGTAGGACACGTTATCCGTCGGGGCGAGGTAAGTTTTGATGCGTTCGGAGATGCGGGTATATATGCCACGCTCGTCAATAGCGAGGTCCACTGCTGCCGTAGTGGTATCGAGTGTTGGGGTAGTATCGAGTGCCGGCGCGGCCGCGTAGGGGGCGGCTGGGCCGCAAAGCGCGAGGAGGGATGCGATGGACTTCATGTTCGTAACATTTCTTGGGTTGCTTTGGAGAACTCATGGTGTCGTGGCACTGGAATTTGGAATCTCTTCTTTCACTTGATCGTGATTCGATAGTCGAGGAGCAATGTCATGTAGCTTTGTATCGACTGGTGTTGCCTCCGTTGTCTCGCAACGTTACCCGCAACTCGCAACCAATGCTCTAATCGGAACCCCATTTTGTTTTACCTCGCGTCACTATGAGTCGAACTCAATATCAGGCTACGGGAAGTGGCGAGACCGGGTGTTTGTTGCACAAATGAGAGCGCTAGCATCACATCTGGTCAGAAAGATTACTCAGTCTCGAGTTCGGTTAGCTAGTGGGCATTCGAATGCTTCGTTTCAAATTTTATTCCGCCATATGAGGTTCATGTTTAATTCTGCCCAGGTATGCTCGAGACAAGACTTCAAAGAAAGTGGACGAGAAGAGAGGGCGACAAGTGTTTGCTCGAGTCCCTGGTCAGCTCGCGGGGAGGGCAAACAGCAACGAGATGCAGATCAACGCAATTTTCTTGCCATACCGTAGCCCATTGGTGGCAAATGGGAGCAGTACGAGTGACTTGTCGTGCGGCACAGCGCTTCTCTCGGGCCTGAGGTTCTTGGCGGTGCTTCAACGTTCAACCACTCCTTTGCGTTCGATTAAGAATAGAAGCTGTTGGACTCGATCGGTCTGCGCTTACACAACGAGCCATCATCAAAGGCTGGAAGATCATCATCTGACCGTTTTCTTTTTATCTGCATTAGCAATTGCATCCCTTGCTCCGTATCCTGACCTCGCGGAGCTCACATGTGTTACCACTCTGCATTTAGGAACGTGATGGGCGTGGCGACTTAGCGGGTTGTGTTTTCGTTAGGCGCTTGCCTTCAAGACATTGGCGGCTCTGGACCTTCTAGACCTGCTGGATCTGCTGGACTTGCTGGGTTGTTCGGGGCGGTGGGAGCTGTGGCGAGAGTGAAGGAAGAACGAGGCTGCATGCGCCGTGAACCGGGGGGCTTGATGTGCGTCTTTCCGGGGTAAATTTACGAACCCACTCATTGTATACGATCATGCTTCGCTCGCAGGCGCCACAATCATTGATTTCCTATCAACTGGATGTTCCTACAAGACAACAAAGATAGTACGAGAATTTGAAGATGGTGTGAGGCAGGAAAAGCAGATTCGCAGCTTGGGACATGAGCCAGGTATGCACCTAGTTTGCCCATACTTACACCATGACACCATGCAGTTAACAGGATTTTTTTTCTTGGACGCAAAACCTGTCAGGACAGCTCCCTCAAAAGAGCTTACGGTTTCCTATTTTCAATTTGTCAATAGAGTAAGTATGCAACCATCTCGTAGACTGGATGTCACGGACGGAGAAGCCAGCGTATTGACAGCGGTCCAAGAGCAGCCAATCAAAATGCCAGGATCAAATGAAAAGCCGCACATTCACCCTGTGATGGTTGCATCAAGCTATTTCCAGATGCCTCGACTCAGAGCAAAGGCGATCGCGCCAAATTGGTTTATCTACGAACAGCCAAAGATTGTCAGTCCGAACATAGGTGCTGTCGCTGCAGCTAAGACACTACGCTATCGATCGTTGTATATGTAGATGGACGAAGTCCACATGCATTCTCACGGTCCGGATTCGGTTGGTCGGACTTTCTAAATGGCCGATTTGAGACCTCCAAGAACGTGCAGGCCAGGACGATTAAAACAATGCAGACCCTTGTTTAGACAGGTGACCAGTGCGTGTTTATCTGAAGACTCTTCGTGCTAATAATACGTGCAGCCGAACTCTAATCGCGAACCTCATCCTTGGCACGGCAGCGCTGGCCCCACGCACAGCCAAACTTTCGGGATTTGATAGGAGAGCCCTGAGCTGTCATAATCTCCCTGAAACGGTTGGATGAATCGACATCGGACGCACAAGGCTGATGTCCTCTAGTGCGTTCAACGGGCACGAGTCAGAGTCTGGGCGCGCCGAGCGCTTCGCCCCTCTTGGCTGGTCTCTGCGCATTATTGGGGATAGCACTATGTTGATCGTTTGCGGATTAATTTTGTGAGACCGACAGAGCATCGTCGATGGGATGCAAATAATATAAGACAGCCAAGTCGCTCGTCACGGCGTCCGAGTCACGATGTTGACAAGGCTTGCACTTCATTCTTTCATTTAGTCCACGGTTTCGAGGCTTCTGCATTCATTCTTTACCAAGTGTTGCCTCTCAATATGAGACTTTCCATTCTCTTAGGAGCGTGCCTTGCGGCAGCACCTTCACTTGCGCAGAGCGGCTGGAACAACACTTCTCTTCAACCCAGTGGATCCGGGGTGCCATCCTCACCACCAGGCTCAGCCCCCGTACTGTCGTCTCGCCCACCCACACGGACCGGATCAGCACCACCCTCGTCTACATCCGCACCGCCAAAAACGGTCACAGTAAGCAATGGAGAAACCGTCGACGTGCCACTTGGCGCCGTGGTCATCGGAGGCGCAGGCGGTGGATTCTACACCGTCAACGGCGGGGCAGCCATCCCAATCGCAGCAGGGGCAACGGCAACGGCGGGCAGCCAAGGAGGCGACCAAGGAGGCAGCGAGGACCCAGCGCCGACCTCAGAGCCCCCCACCTCGGAGGCGCCAACCTCGACCGAGCCCACGTCGTCCCAGCCGCCGACAGGAACCCCCAAACCGTACATGATCTTCCCGAAGGATGGCGCGGACACGGCGGGGTTCCTCACGACGCTCCAGGACCTGGTCAAGCCCGGGGTGCCGCAGACGGTCGACATCCTGGACACGGCGAGCAACTCCAACACGACGCTGATGTGGGTGGCAAACCTGACCGACACGCAGCTGCGGGAGGTCGAGGGCAACAGCGCCGTCGAGGGGACCATGGAGAATGCTAATCTCACTGCGACGGCGCCCGCCGAGGAGGTCGAGGGCGACACTGTCGCCCCACCGAAGACGGCACGGAGGAGCCTGAAGGATATGGCCAAGAGGGCGCTGATCAATGTTGATACGGACGACTTCGACCTGATCCAGCTCTCTACGGCTGAGGGTAGCCAGCCTGGGACGACGTATGATTACGACGAAAGTGCTGGGACTGGCATCTCTGTCTATGTTATTGAGAGTGATATTAAGATGGATCACCAAGAGTTCACAGATGGTGGTCGCTCGACTCGGAAGATGACCGTCCCTGACATGACGGGCGGTGGACTCCGTGACGAACGAGCAGAGTTCCACGGGACATGCGCGGCATCAAAGGCAGTTGGAAACACAGCGGTACGTACAATCGTGAACAATTCACCACTGTCTCCGAACAATATTTAGCATACTGACTGTGGTTGCACGACCAGGGCTCAGCACCAAAAGCCGACTTCGTAGCCGTAGACATGACAAACGACGACGTCGCAACACTGATAGCAGCCCTCGCCATGATCGGCCAGGACGTGGCACAGAGGGGCCTAAAGGGCAAGGCGGTCATCTCGTGCAGCCTGACGGCGAGCGAGTCCTCCATCACCGACATGGGCATCGCCCGGCTGAGGCGCGTGCTCGGCGTCCTGGTCAGCCTCGACGTGCCCATCGTCCTCTCGGCGGGTAACTACGGCGGCGACATCGACACCTACCCGCCCATGCTTGCCGACGAGCTGCCTCTCATCACGGTCGGGGCGGTCGACGACAAGGGCGAGATTGCTAGCTGGTCCCAGGGCGGTGCGCTCCTCACTACTGCTGCTGGTGGCGTGGGTATTGTGTGTGCTACCAGCGAGGGGGTGGATGCGTACCGGATCAAGCAGGGTACTTCCTTCGGTGAGTTGGGATCCCGGTACTAATACATGGTGATACCAAAACCCAACATGCTGACTATCTCTACTCACAGCCGCGCCACTCGTCGCCGGCATGGTAGCCTACTGGCTCGGCCACCCAGACTACACCGGCGCATTCCCAGCGTCCCAGGTCGCGCAGGCCGCCAAGGACTCGGTGACCTCCCTTCACTGGGCGCGCGTCGAGGGCGGCTACAACGTGGCCTACAACGGGGCGCATGAGTGCGTGGAGGACGATGGATCTTCAAGCGACGGCGAGGGAGGAAGTGGCAGCGACACACCGGCGGCGAGGCGCGACCTGTTGCTCCAGGCCCGCCAGGCCGCCGGCAACAAGACGCTGGGCCTGGGTGGAATCCTGGCTGCCTCGTGCCCGCTGCCGCCGTCGAGCTCGAGCTCCTCGACTGTCGTCACTGCCACGCCGACGACGCTCGCGACGGTGACTTCCGCTGCTACTACTACTACGACAGCGACTGTCGCGCCTATGTACTGCTACAGCTTCAACCCTGCTTGCTATGTGAGTCTCGTCTTTATTTATGTATCTGTTGCACGCAGCCTCTGCAACGACCATCCACCTACCGCACACCGACCCAGTTGCTGACCTTTTTTGTCTAGGGATGGTGCTGCCCAGATGAGCCTGGCGGAACGTGCAGCTCTGAGCATCCGGGAAAGCAGGGCTGCCGGTGTGGTGATGGCGGCGCGACGAATGTCATCCCTACTGATGCGCAATGCCCGATGCCGGCTTCTTGAGGCAATGGCGAATGTGAAAGGCGGGTGAGTTACGACTTGGTTGGGACTTCTCTGAATTATGGTTTTACGCTTCCCACGGTAAATACTTTGGCACGGATTTCAATGTATATGTTTTAAGTCTTGAATAAACGATGATGACTCCTTGATGATAATTTTTTCTTTTTGGTGTTTTGGTACGGTGGTAGCTACCTGTTGCAGATTTATAAGACCAACCAGGTTGTGTCTCGTGCCAGCTGCCCCGAGAAAGAGGGGGAACATAGTACAGTGGCTCAAGAGGAGGACTCATATTCAGAAAAATATACACGGCGGTAGCCAAAAAGGAATTAGGGGCAGCTGGCAATAGATACATACGCACCTGGATGGACACCCGACGCCGCCTGGACCCCACGATACAAACAAAATACGGACCTAAAGAAATAGCGCCGCAGCGGACCCAACGAGAATAAAGACCAGACGATCTGAACCAAGCCCAACCATACATGGACCTACTACCCCACGACATACGGGCCTAGCAATACCGACCATAATACAACAGCAGGCCCCACCAACTAGAATGAAACATACAAAGTGATGATCTAGATACATATATAATAGGATGTAGGCCTCAGTTGGCCGAACCTTTTGCCTCGTAGTAGGAAGCTATCATACAACTGAAACAAAATGCAATCACCTTATTTTCAGTAGATCTAAGATTAATGCCGCGCCTTGAGAGTTATTGATGTTATTCATGCTGTTCGCGACATTTGCTCACTTAACATTCACAATGGTTTGGATGTCAATATATGAATTGGATTCATCCTGGTGGATTTGCGGCCTCAATAACAGAAAGTTTGAAGTGAAGAAGAGACCGACCAGCTCTTCCAATTCGGGACTTAGTCAGACTGGCCGCATTCCATCCGAGACGGGATTGTCCTTGGCCTCCGAAAGCGCTCAGATGCAGCTTTCGGTTCCTTCGACCAACAACCAGCAACACCAAAAAAGGATTGTCTCAGCCTCAGCGTCTCAAATCCTGTTGGATCAGCATCAAAAAACGAAAATTCCCGTCACTGCCAGCATTCATCTCAAACAGCAACATACACAACTTGGCTGCCGATCCCGATCTCACACCGCACAGCTCCACCTGACAATCATCGCATCGATGTCGTCGCAACAACCATCCCCAGCCCCAGCAGGGGCGATCCCCGAGGAACAAGTCATCAGCAGCATGGGCAACTCCCACCCGCTCGACATCTCCGACATGCCCGGAGGCCCAGCCACGGCAAACGGCACAAACACCGAGGAGGCCATCGTGCAGTCGCTAGTAGCTGCGGCCCACGCGACCATCGCCAAAGTGGACAAGAACCACCACACGTCAAAAACGACCCGTAAGCAAAAAGTCCAATCCCAATTAACCCACCACTCCATTCCAGATGATATGTATATCTACCCCTACCTACCAACCCGCTGACTGATTGTATCATCGCAACCAACCAAAGACCAAGTCGGCGCCGCAGCCCTCAGCGCAGACGGCCACACCATCTTCACGGGGATCAACGTGACGCACTTCAACGGGGGTCCCTGCGCCGAGCTCGTGGTGCTGGGCGCCGCGGCCGCGGGCGGGTGCGGCGTCCCCGGCAGCCTCACGCACATGGTCGCCGTGCGCAACGACGGCGTCACGGTGCTGAGCCCCTGCGGCCGGTGCAGGCAGGTCCTGATGGACCTGCATCCTGACATCCGGGTTATTGTTGACACCAGTCCGAGGAGGAAGGTGGCTGGATCAGCGGCTGAGGAGGTGCTTGGGCAGGGAGCGGGCTCTGGTGGTGGTAGTAGTGGTGGTAGTGGGCTTGGTGGTTTGCGGGTTGTCGGGATGGATGAGCTGCTGCCGTATGCCTATCGCAAGTCGGACTGGACGTCTGCTCCGACTCTGTAGGGGTGTAATTGGCTACACTTGGACCACTGCAGTGTTGAATTTTCGGGGGATGTGATATGTCCTTCAGCATCCTTCTTGTCATGGCCACATCTGTCCCCTGTTGAAGGCACAGCCGCCCGGGGGTGTAGACAGGGTGTAGAGACGGCGTTGTAGATTTGAGGCAAGATTTCAAGGGATAAATAGAGAAGATCTCGATTGTCATGGGATACAGGATGGACAGCATTAATCACTTCCATCACGCCCAGGTTTGACGCACGATCGAAAGATGGGGAGACGTGCCAGAGACAAAACAGCACAGCTTTTAATGCTATACGATCCAAGCTATCCGAAGAAAAAAGAAAAAAAGAAACCCGAAATCGCTGGTGAAAACCCTGCCCAGCCGACCACGTCAAGAATATACTGGCCTAATCCCATCGAAGCTCAACACCAGCGAGAACCTCACCAAAAACAAAATCCATCCCAACACTCGCTCCAAAAACATGATTCGGCTTCACGAAACTCGAGGTAATCGTATTCCAGAAAAAACAGCCCAATAATCAGTCTATGACTTAGGAGCATCCGTCAACGGCACATACCGCACAGCAAACAAGCGCTTCTTCGTCACCACCCCCTGAGCATCCTTATCAACAGCCCAGATATGCTGCCCGCCACTACCACCCTCATCATCAACAGGGATGAACATCCTCCCCGGCGACCGCAGCTGCTGCACAAGCTCATCATGGACCTCGACAGCGCTGGCCCCCACGTGGATAACATCCCACCCCGCCTCCTCCTCTCCAGGCTCAACCCACCCCTTCCGCCCGTCCCCGACCCGGAACCGCACCCGCCCGCTGGCGAGAAGCGCCCGCCCCTCCTCGCTCTTGGACATGTTGCGCTCGCCCATGTCCCGCAGCGCCTGGATGTGTTCGAGCCCGACCACCGAGGCGGGGGCTGTCTTGCCGTCAGAGGTGTCGGAGGGCGCGTCGGCGGGTAGCAGCTCTGCTAGCAGGTGCGTCAGGTAGCCCGACCCGGAGCCGATGTCCAGCACGCGCGTGGGCCGGGCCTGGCTGCTCGGCCTGCCGGCGCTGGCGGGCGGCTGCAGGACGCCCAGGAGGTGCTCGGCTGCCGTGGCGTGCATGTGCGGGGCTGAGATTGTGGCGCCGTGGCCGATTGACTGGGGGGAGTCCATGTATGCGGATGATGGGGCGTAGTGGGCGCGGTCGACCTGTGGGTTGTTGTTAGTGATGTGTGTGACTCGGCTCATTGAGGGCACCTAGGTAGGGAGGACGGGCAGGGAGGGGGGTTGGAGTGGTGTGGGTGGTGATGTGGAAGGTTAAGCACCATCAACAGACCTTGAGGAAGGCCTCCTTGACCGTGTCCGTCTTGATCATTCCATTGCGGCAGAGGTTCGCGACCAGTTCCGCGTTGGACGTGCCGGAGCTGCGCCACGCCATGCTTGTGATTGTGTGCGCCCTGGCGCTGCTCGTTGGTGATGAAGATGGTGATAGCTGTCTCTGTCGATGTTGCTGATGCCGTCTCACAGTGGGGCTGGTGGCGATAAGCAGGCGCGAGAACGGCCTCTTTGACGAGAAGAATAAAGCCACTGTTGACCGATGTGAGTCTTGTTCGGTAAGCTCAAATGAGACTTGCGGGTTGATGGGTGTTTCTGGCGAGTTGTTGGCAGCTTCTTGGGTGGCAATTTTATAGAAAGCAGGTGCTATTGTTAACTCTTTAGAACTGAAGATGAGAGGTCGACGTCACAACAACTGGTGAACCACCTCATCCTCTGATGGGGCCGGGCCCCAGGGCGGCAGCGAGCGGGTAGGCGCGGGAGCTGGCAGTGACAGCAGCCACTGCTTGTTAGCGGGGTTCACATTGTTCAGTGAGTGTTGCTACTGTGAGGTACGAGCGTACCAACTGCATCTACATCCTGCCTCCAAAGTCAATCCCTCCGCAATTCTTGAGTTTGATCCCGCTCTGCAACGTCTTGCCCCTCTATGTCTGGCTCGCCCAACTGATCTGAGAAAGGCAACTGATGACTAACGTCAAACGTTGCGAGCCCCAAATTCCTGGTCATGCATCTCAAATACTCGCTGCCACAATGCGCTGTCGTCAGGCATCCCAGCCCAAGGGTCGAAGAGATTGGAAAACGTCCACTCGTTTCCCGGGAGTTGCATATCCTCCTCAGAGAAAATGAATCCCGTGCCTGAATGACTGATCCATTCATCCGAAGGGGCATTCGGAGCAACTTGGAGGTCAGGAAATGCCTGTCCACCGACTGTCTCAGTCAATGACCCCATCCAAGAATCTTGCAGAGGCTCATTTTCCCACTCCACACTCACGCCGTCCACGGCCAAATCAGCCCCTGTTCCCAAGTAGCTCATGAAGTCATCCATGATAGTATTTTCAACAGCTTGCGAATCAGGCATTCCATGTGCATCTCCTGGGCGGGCTGCTCGGGCGAGGCGCATCTGGCTATCCGCCTCGCTGTTTGTGCCATACTCTGCCGCATCACTTTCCGAGGAGCTTGCATCCTCTGACGAACAAGTTTCATCAGTCAATGATTCATCTATCTCGTCCCAGTAGTCATCGTCAGTAGAATGACCTTCTGTGTCATAACCATAGATGCGATGGTCCTCTGCGCCTCTCCCGAACTCCGGAGCATCGCGGTCCGGCTCCATGCATCTGCCATTTCCCAAGTGGTCATGGATCAAGCTTGCGACGGCGTGGTAGCCACAAGACTCAGCAAGTTCGATGGCCCCATCATATCCATTCATTCCGCGACGGCTGCTCAAGGCATTGGCGTCGAGAAGTAGCTTGGCAACATCAAGTCGTCCATGGGAGGCGGCAACGTCCAAAGCAGAATAAGGAACATCCTCGTATCCGAGTCTGGCCGGTGAGGCGTTAACATCAGCACCTTTGCGAATGAGAATCGTGGCTAATTCGAGATCTCCGTTCATTACTGCGGCTTGCAAAGCCGTGATTCCGCAACGAGAGGCAGGAGCAGCATTGATTTCTGCACCGCTACTCAGTAAGAGATCGCAAATGGTCATCTTGCGACGGTGCTCCTCTTCTGTGGCAGGATCCCAGGAGCAGATAGCTTGCAGGGCTGTCCTTCCCCGTCTGCCACGCGCGGCACTGTTGACATTGGCGCCTTGCTCCAGAAACAGGTTGACCAAGTCTTCGTTACCTTGAGATGCGGCGGCTTGAAGAGGCGTCTGAGTCTGGTTTCCTAATCGATAGCAAACGGCGGTATAAGAGTTCAATTCGGCTCCCGAACACAGAACCTGTTCCACAAGCTCCTTTGGGGCTCCAGCACGCGCAAGGGCTGCAAGAGGCGATCCCGGGTTCACATCAGCCCCTTCGCTCAAAAGATATGAAAAGATTCTCACTCGTTCATCGAAATGGCCTTGGAGACATAATTCCAAAATATATGCTGGAGGATTCGTCCATTGCTTGCTTCTCTTCAGAGCACTAACAACAAATTTTACTTTGGCCAAAAGCTCGGTATCATGCCGGCCCCGTTCCAATAGAAGCATCGTGAATGCAAAAGGCGTTGAGTCGTTTGGACCAACGATTAGACTCGCTCCTCTTTCAGCCAGAAACTGACACATCCTCAAGCTGGGGGACTCTACCTAAGTACGAGACTCCGCCTACTCCAGCTGCAATCGCTTGCACGCTGTAAGCCTGCTCGAGCGAAGCACGGGTCATGTTTCTGACAACAAAATCCCTGGGTTCCCCCACCAATGCTGTGCTTGTGGTCCTGATGAATGCGTTTGGGTCGGCTCCGCTGCGAAGAATGAATTCGACCGCTTCAAAATTGTTTAGGCGCGCAGCTTCAGCCAACGCTCCAGCGGACTTGGCTGAAAAGTTCTTGACCCTTGGTTGTAGCCAATGCAGTAATTTTGCTCCAGTCATTTCCACTGCGCCTTCAAGATGATACTCCTTTATATCGGCTCCCTTGTGCATCAGGATGTCCAAAAGCTCCAAACCATCGTCTGTCAACTCCTTGCGGAGTTGACACAACACTTTATTCAATAAGGTATTGATGTCGAGGAGAAACGACGAGTATCGATTCAAATCGACACCATATTGAACAAGGCTTCGTATGATTCTCACGTCCATCTTGCGTACCACCTCGCCTCTTACGTGTTCTCTACTGCCAGGATGGCCCAAGTCCCACCATTCCGGATGGAATTGGTCCAACACAAGATATTCCAAGGCTGACCGCATAACTCGCCTGTTGAAGAGATGCGTCGTTGCAGGCACTCGAGTCTTCAGATAGTCTCGCAATGCATCTGGGCCGCTCTCTAGAGAAGTCAAGAGGCCAATTTTGGTCAAAGTTGACTTTGGCACCTTGCTATGTCGTACCAGCCTATCGAACAAAGATCGGTCCAAGCGGAACGAATGATCCAATATTGTTGGGCGTAGCGCACGGTTGATTTCGTTCTTATTGTACCACGATCCATCTGCCTTGCTGGTAAACCACCCTGAGGGCAAAAGGCTGTCGACATCAGCGCCATTAGAGAGGAAAAATTCCAGTATGTGTGAATGGCTCTCTTTTTGGCTAAGGAATTCCTGTATGAAGGCCAGAAATACTGAGAGTGGTGGCCAATCTTCAGGATGAGGATTCCGAGGATCAAACGGTGATTCCGCATTTATATCGAACCGTTGAACCAGCAGATTGGCGATATCAAAATGGCCTTTCTCGCAGGCTATCTTCATGAGGTCGGAGATTCGCAGGGCTGATTTCGGAGGGCACAGGGCAAAAATTCACTTAGTCAACACCATACTAGGGCTACAGCTAATTAGATCACACTATTTAACAGTACTAGCCAACCCACACTAGTACAAATTATAGTAATTAATAATTATAGTACCTAATAGCTATAACCTACTAACTTAACTTAATAACCCTTTATTATTTATAATTTAAATTTATTAAATATTTAATTAAATTTATTAATTT
>JADAZS010000163.1:0-112382 GCA_014872975.1 Diaporthe citriasiana
ACTTAAATAGCTCTATTTAACCTTCTTAAGATAATAAAGTACTTAAATAATTACAAGACCTATAATATAACTTGGTAGTATCTTTAAAAGATCTTTTTAAACCAGACGGTAATCCTTAATTATCTTAAGACCTAGTATATTAATAAGAAGAAGGAGATTATTATTAAATAAGTAGCCTATAAGACCTGTAAGACCCTTAACTTTGGCTTATATATAACCTTCTCTACTAAGTAAATATACCGTAAAGTAAAGATATACTTAGGCTATAATATTAGTAATTTTTACTATCTAATAAAAGCTATAAAAAAGGCCTTTAATAATACTACTTAGTAAGTTTATCTTAAGAAAGTATACTAAAAGATAGTAGCCCTTAAGAAATTTAATGGCTAGAAGTAGCTAGGTACCCTTCTTCTCTAAATTATAAGGCCGGCACTAAAGCTTTTCTTAAAGATAAGATTACTTATAGTATATATATATAATTATAAGATCCCACAAGAGTATTATATACCTTCTAGCTATAATTATACTATTTATATTTAATATAGCTTAATTTATATAAATTATATAGCTAATAAAGATTATACTAGCTTTCCTCTTAATAAGAGTAATATTTATACCTACTAGTATCTTAACTATAATCTTAATCTTAAAAACCTACTACTAACGGTTTTCTTGCCAAAAAAGGTTATACTAAAGAGAAAATCTTATAAGAAAAACCCCTTTATAATAAATAAAGATAGTATCTTTAGTAGCTATAAGAAGGCTATAATAGGCAAATAGATAAAGTTAATAACTATAAATCTAGGTAATAAGGCCGGTAATAAGATAAGAGTAATAATAGTTTTAATATAATACTTTAACTTAGCTTTTAAGTAAAATAATTTAACCCTATAGTTACTAGATAAGAAGGATACTTATAGTAGAAATACTTAATAGGAGGCTATCTGGTAAGACTAGTAATTAATAAAGAGACTTATAAAATAAGCAAAATACTAGCCTTAAAAATAATAGGTACTAGAAATAGTATTATAAGTAGCTTTATCCTTAAGCACAAAGCTGGTAGCCAAGAAGTAGTATACAGGTAGTAGGAAGACTGTTAACTAGTTACTACGGGTAGATCTAAGAGCTAGTAATATTATTAGTAACAATAATAGTAAGGGTAAGATTAAGGGTAAGATTAAAATCTTAGGGGCTTAAAATAAGGCCGGAAATACTATCCTTTTGGCTAATTAGGTACAGAAAGTATATAGTGATAGCTTTAGTATAAAGTGGAAGTAATATATAACAAGGATATATAGATATAATAGCCAGTATAGTGTAAAAAACGGTATATTATATAAATTTAATTAGGTTGCTTTTTTATTTATACTGTATGGGTTATATATCTATATACTATCTGTTTTTTTATGTGCAAATATCCGCCTTCCTCTATAAGATCAAAGCAACACTAACATTCCTGTTTCATGATAGAAAATTCTCAGGACAAATTATATTTCTTTTAGCCTTTTTGGACTACATTTTACGTACATTACTGGTATCGTCCTTTTAATTACATCCTATATTCTTGAGCCAGTCCTTACCTGCTTATATCGTCGACAAAGATATGGGCAATACAGCTATCTAGAATGGGCAGCCACAGAGACTCTACAGCTCCAGCGAGCCAGCTACCAAGATATCAGGTCTGGAACCTGGTCGGGTCATACTGAAGTGATCCCGAGGACTAAAGAGGGGGAGGTGTTGGACGGCCTTCCTTTTTGTGCATCAACATATGAAGATGATGCTGAATTTAGCGATTCTCACAGGCGATCTAGTTTAGGCAAAGGCCCGACTGTTTCCCCCGTTACATTTAGCAGTGGCTCAGTGGACGGCTTCTCGCTGGATGATCTGATACTGGAGCAGGGGTCGTCTATGAACGACGCAAGATCGTCCCGGTCTCTATCTAGGTAACTTGATAAATGCTAGAGTGTACACGTGCTGGATCAAACTTTTCAATTGCCTACGGAGTTTCACTGATCATCGATTATCTTTTCGTGAAAGGATACACATTAGGTAATGCCTCACCCAATGGCATTATCATCTCCTTCAGCATCGTACTACTGATACTAGAAAGGTGATTTGGAGAATCATCTCGCATGTTCTGGCGAAGTCGCTCAGTCACCCTTTACTCGAACGCAAAACGGCACACGCATCCGTGTCATATCCGAGCTACTTGCCGCTCACGCCGGGTACATTTGACCGCCAGATCAGCAATTAACCCCTTTCCCAACGCTCCCACTGCCCCCGTTGCCGGAATCTGATGCCGGACTCGAAAAGCTGCTTCCGCTACGCGCGCATCTCGACTGCCACTCTCGCAGGGCCAGGCTTCCCAGTCCAAGCGAACTTTCCGTCTCGTCCTGGTCCGCTTTTAGCAGCAAGGAGAGCCGACTGCGCGCTATCTCAAACGCCTGCACCACAGGGTTGGCGTTGTCCTGGGCAGAGACCTGTCCGGGCGGTAGTCGTCACTGTCTCGGGCCATGGCAATCTAACAGTTACTGTTATGAGTCTTAATTATTCAGTGACCCGCATGTATGATGCCATGGTCAACATTTTAGACACGAAAGTCCTGAACACCCTTGGCTGTTGCATTCAAGAGAGCTATCTTGATCATGCAGGGGCATCTTGGCGTGACGCATCCTGTAATAATGCGCATGTGGTCCAACTACCACAGGAACTTCGAGCGAAAAAAGGCTGGACACTGCTAATCTTCTAAATCAGTACCGGGAGCTGCTCAACATTGCCGAAAAGCAAAAGGGGCTCCTGAACGATGATGCAATTCCTCTGCCGCAGGGCTTGTTGTGCGGAACATTTTACAACGCTAGTGACTCGAGAGAGGCCATGAAAGTAGCCATCGAGATGAACACCGAGATCAGAAGATGGATTATCTCCAGGAGTCCACAAGTTGGTGTCCGCCCACGCAGGGCTTTGCCATGGCGACCAAAATATTGGGAGAGTTGTTCCAGTCCTCTGGGGACCGTGAGAAGTGCTGCTTCCACAAGTACAATGCTATGTTCATACATTCCAGGGCATATCTATAGCGTAAAGGAAGAGTAGTGACACTTGTCCGAATATGGGCAACTGAATCTGTTGTGGAGAGTTCGCTCAGAAGACAATCAATCCATCTGCTCTTATAACCCAGACTCAACCGGCGCTAAAAAGGTCAAGCCAGCGCCATGTACGTGCCATGGCCTGCGCCTGGAATTCCCAATCTTCAGGTGCGCCGTTCGTCCATCCCAGACTTTTATTTCCTTTTAGACCCGCTGTGCCGGTGTATAGCCGACGGTCCTCCCTAATTTCCTTTTTCTTTTTCTTTTTCGCACTGCCTTTCACAGTGACAGTTGCGGATATAAAGCGACTGACTTCATCTTCGCCAGGGCTCTTCAACCATCCAAATCCATTGTATTCAGGTCCAAGTCACCCATTCCCGCCAGCATCGCATCGTCGGAATCTCCATCATCGAACGGAGCGTTCACGTCGACGACGTTTTCGGAAGCGTCGGAATCGTCGGTCAGAGAATCGGACTCGTCAGTCAGGATAGCATGCGGGTCATCGTCGCGGTCGTAGTCGGCTTCCTAGATACCATCAAAGTCAGCAGGGGGTTCTTAAGACACAGCTCACAGCTCGTGCACCGAGGCCACTCACAGTCAAGCCTCCATCCGTGTTCTGGAGCTGAGGCATGTCATAGACCTGCACAGGGAGCTCGACGCCGCGTGGGGCTGTGATGATACCGAACTCGACGATGCCGTCGAGGTTCTCGCCAAAGTAGCTGCGGCCGTAGAATCCGACGATGAGTTCTCCGCTCGGAGGCTCTTTGTAGAAAATAGTTAGCCAACGCTGTTCATGGCCGGGGTTGCCAATAGTTCAGGGACAAAGTATCAGAGACCCACCAAGTATACAAAGCTCCTCGAAAGGACTGCCGCCAGAAAGAAGACCCTTCACGTCTCCGTTGCTCAGGTGGAGCTTCACGCCGCGGAGGGCATCCGAGTCACGCGCGACCTCGATGCGCACAACCTCATGGCTCGGCGGGATCATGACGTCCTCCTTGATGCCACCAAAGTGCATCTCGTGCTTCCCGTCCGCCATCTTGTGGAACCGCGGGCCGCAGTTGACGCGGACGCCGTCTTGAAAGCGCACGTACAGACCCAGGAGGTAATCGCCGACGCAGACGTTGACCTCGTTGGCGCGCGCGATGGTGCCGTGCTCCATGGGCTTGGTGAGCAGCGTCGCCCAGCTCCAGAAGGTCCTGTTATTCATGACTTCAAGGCCCTGCTCGAGGTTGCTGCACATCACGGAGCGCCTCTGCAGCACGACGTCGGAGCCGGGGATGTGGAGGGTGGCCGGGTCGGCCACGAGGTCCCAGACGTTGGGGACTACACGCTCCTTGCCGTTGCCGGCGAGGAAGGCGAGGCGGAGCGGCTCATCGCGGGAGTAGCCGTTCTCGACGAGAAGGCTGATAGGCAGCTCGACGCCCTCGAGCGGCTCCTCCAGCGAGGGCGGGGAGCTGGGCTCGCCGTTCCAGAGGACCCGCACGATGTTGGCCGGCGAGTCCGCCTTGATATGCGGATCCAGTGTGCCGTCCTCGCTCTCGTGGTATTCGACGTGGACGTTTGGAACCATGTATCGCAAGGATAGAGCGGTGACTGATGGCTTAGTATCTCCCGGCATCCAGAAGTGCGGAAGATGCGAGAAGGCCAGGAGGTCTTTCAAGTCAAAGACAGCCTCGTTCGCGGTGTTGCCGTCAACAACTATTCCCTCCTCACCGGTCTGTCTATCTCGTGCCGTGCGAGCAACAAAGTGGCGAGGCCAGTGGTGCGCGCCGCGGCCCCTCATGATGCCTGTGGTGTGGCCAGCGCCGAAGGCGTGGCCCAGCTGGTGGAGGAAGCCCACCTGGCCGATCGAGCAAGCCTCCCACATAGTCCCAGTGTCCGCATTCGCGTTCGAGACAACTCCCTGCTGAGGACGCTGGGGGTCCCTTAGGCAGCTGGTGATGTTCTCAATGTGCTGGGGCCAAGAGTACATCAGCTGGCTTCCAAACGTGCAGAGGGACACTCCGGTGGGGTCATGGGCCCCCAGGGCGGCATGACCGTGGGTGAAGAGGTCCTCTTCTGCCCAGGTAGCGTCAATGATCAGGCCGGCGATGATGGGCCTGGCCGAGTCAGTGAATATACCAATATTGTGGTCCTTCAACGCCTCCAAGAACCATGTGTGTAGCCGCTTATTATTTCTTCCCAGCTCGTTGTCCTGGGCGATCTTCGCATCCCTGATCTCGTCTACAGTTCGCTTCGAACGAATAAGATGGATCTTCGCGGTCTCGCGCGACGCACCCGAGTCCCAGACATCCTGCTGGCGGACGGCGTGGAGGAACCTTGCGCTCGTTGTGTCAACATCCCAGCTTTCGTCAAGCCGGAAGGATCGCCGGCCGAGTCCCTTGAGGCGCATGTCCTCGGCAATCATGGCTTGCCACATGTATGCGGTCATGCGGAACCTGCTGATGGCGGCGTCGATTGAGTGTGGGTCTCCGAGGCTCGGGTGGACTTTTCTGTCCTCGTAGTCAATCGTGAGATCCGAGTCGCTCCCGCCCATGACGACCAAGTGAAGGGGCGGCTGCCGCAAGATAGGGGCGTAGCCAAGCTTCAACTTCTGGACCCAGGTGGCATCGCTGTTGGGGTAGATGGAGAGTATATTGACTCCAACAGTGAGAATCACAATGATCTTGGTATGTCCATCCTCCACGGGCCAAGTTTGTGGAGGAAATAGCTCGTCGAAGCTTCGCGAGCTCTGGTCGACCGTGACCATGGACGGGGCATTGGCTACGGAAGCGAACCGCGCCTTGACGATGATACAGCGCTGTGGATGGGAAGTTAGAACATATCTCCAGGAGGAATCGGATGGACCTGCCTGATGAATTGTCTCGCCATCCTCGACATTCTCGAAGATGAGTTTTGGATAGGGGTTCTCTGCAGACATGATTCTGAGGGCGAAAGACTATTAAGAGGCCAGGAGATAGGCAAAGGACTTCAAAATGGGTGCTGAGATCAATCAATATCGTGGGGTCGACTTGGAAGTTTCCGGAGATTGATACCGAGGTTGGTAGGGTGGACAATGTGGACAACGTGGAAGAGTATCAGTTGTTGACTGGCGGGGTTCTGTGGATGGTGGGCTGAATCGACAACGAATTCCTGCACCAAGGGCTTGGAAGACAAACGCGCATAGTCCCGTGATTTGTAGAAGTGAATTTCTTCTCCGTAGGCAGCCACGGAGCCCGTTGCCAGACAACAGGAAGCTATCTGTCAGTTGTTGATCAGACTAACTGCAAACACTTCACGACTCCTACAGAGACTCCGGATCTAGTGACTCCGGAATCCGAAAACCAGCCCATGTGATCACAGGCTGAGACAGCAATCATTTTCCAAATTCACGTATACTACAGTCACAAACGTGTGTCATAACATTGGTCACGATGATAGGTCAGTGTTCTCAAGTGGCACAAGGCTGTTCATAGTTCTTCAGGATATTCTCTCGGGGCGACACGCCACACAACATTAAGCCACCGAGCCCTTGATTCCTTCCATATGACAATGCTCTCCTCATGAAGAAGGGAGAATAAAGACCCAAAAACAACAGACCCTTAGACCGCCGTACTGGTGCTTGTCTCGTCATTGCTTCACTCCTGCTTGTCTCCCTCCGGACTGTCTGCCTCGATCTTGGCACGCTTGATCTTGATGCGCTTGATCTTGGAGCCCTCTGTGTTGCTCTCCTCAGCCTCATCATCGTCAGCCTTGGCGCGCTTGAAATTGAGCTTGATGCTCTTGAAGACGTGCTTGCTGTTGGTGCCCTCCTCCTTGATGTCCTCGCTCTTGATGTCTTCAATCTCACCCTCCAGGACTTCGGGCTCTGAACTGTAAAATAATAGTGTCAACATACATACGCGTGGAGGGTGCTGCGCGAAGCCCAGTCCAGGCCATGGTGACACTTACTCATTGTGCTCCTCAGCACCAAATTCCTCGAGGAACTTAGTTTCCGACATGTCCTTGTATCTGTAGACTCGGGTGCATTTGTTGCATGTCTTGAATTTCTTCCAAACGTAGCCTCGGCGCTCCCATTCCTCGGTTCCTTTTCGTATGGAACTGCGGACAAAGGCCTTGTGGGCCTTCCATTTGGCACAGTCGCCACACCACGTGCGGCCAGGCCGAATGGGACGGTTTTTCCAGGACGCCATTGTTGAATTTGTAGTAAATTGAAAGGAACAGAGTGATGATGAAAAACACTTTTGAGTACTCTCTAGTGATTGACGAGCACTTTGCGGTCGAGGATGCAACTTGAATGAAAGAGTGCCTTGTTGCGCATGGGTTTCGGAATGTCGTTTGGTGTGGGAAACTCAACAAGCCTAACGCGGTACTTCACGCGTGTGCACTGCTTTTTTGACCCCCTCCACATGCCCCGCTCCGCCATCAAGCTTCTGAGCACCGGATTACTCCAGTCAGGCAGTCAGTCCGGAGCAACACACATAGGACCTTGATCGAAGTGACTATGTCGAATCTCGTCGCCGCCAACCACACAGCTGGCCCAGGATTACCCAGCAGCTATGCCCTCGGGCAAGAGGAGAATGATTTGCACACCAGACTCAGCATGTCTCCTGGACTTCGATTATCAGGACAAAGACGAAGCCCTAGCTGAGCCCCATTGTCCGGCCCGGTGCAAAGCTCCCTCTGAGCTTCAGACAGTGAGATGGCTTGCAAGCTGCAGTCAGCTGCCACTGGTCTTTGCTGCTGGATATACATGGGTGGTCTCCGAAATGGCCTGCTGTTCACCCATGCAACTCATTGCTTGGCGACTGATCATCACGATCTCCAGATGCCAGCCCGGGTCTCATGATGGAAGGTACTTTGCCCATACCTTCCCGAGGCAACGAGTGAGGGCCATCGATCGGAGCACGGAGCCGCGATGCTTCAACCCCATGAGGCGACTCAGAAAGGGCCACCGATCTGAGCCTGACGTGCTGTTAAAGGAAGCAGGCCTAGAATGTTCTGGATGCGCAGAACTCCGTTTGAGCCGAGCAATGTAGCCGTAGCCCTGGAGAAGTGTCCAGCACACTCCTGCGGCAAGGGTAAAAGTGCGGGCGAAAGACGAAACCTCTCGGATGAAAGAGCGGAGTTTCCAGACGAATGTATCGACCAGATACTACTTCAGGGGTACTCTGTGCCGGATGGGCCTTGGCGGGATACGCTGTATCATCTTGACCATCCGTCCATCTCGAACGCTGGCAGAAGTCGATCGGACTTGCTCCCAGTCATGAAGTGGAAGCAACGCCGGCTGGCGCTGTCGTAATTGGGGCCTGGGAGTCCGAGTGATATCTACTTGTGTCAAGGGTGGTCTTAGCAGCGACCAAGCATTAAGTACAGCCGAAGGCGGAAAGTTGTACTGTATGATCCCAAGATATCTCCAGTTGGGTCCTGGTCCGGCGAGTTGTCCTTTGAACCTTTCTAGGTTTAAGTCAGTGTGGAAGGCCCGAGGCAGTGTGGTGTGTTTTTCAGTTGGGCGGATGCTGTCACTCATCTATAGGGTGCGTTTGAGAGAGAGTCAGCCATTGCTTCCTGGCTGGATTTGCAACAGATGTGAGTATTGTGAACGACCAGCCTGTGTCGCTGTTACATCGAACCGATGGCAACATGCTGGCAGCCAAGGCTTTCTGGGAACGAAGCGTACCCATGAGTCTGCAAAATTTGATCGAGTCCCAAATATGAGACATGAAGATCCCGTGGGGCCTTGCAGGGGAAGATCGCTGATTTCCGGGAGAAAGGATCGGGAAAGCATTTGTTGGCACATTATGATAAAAAGTTCGGAGCGGCGCTGATGACGGTTGATAGACCCAGTGGTGCTGATCGATTGGAAATCCTCAATCGATGGGAATGGAAATTGATTTGTCAATGTTTCAAATCACTTCATGCAATTATATAAGTTTCGTGGTAAGTTTCAGGATTCCATTGAGCCTATGTCACTTAAGTGGTCTCACTTCTTGACTTTCCTGCATCATTCATGCCGGCATTTATCTTCAAGCCGATTGAGCCCGCCTATCCATTAGCTACCATTACCCTTTCAATATCGCTCCATCAACTCAAAAACGGACAAGGTAGTTCCGGTTGAGCTCGGTGAAAAGAGGTTGTGGTGATGAATAGTGTCACGGGCAAAGTTATGTGTTTTTAATTTTTTTAGGAACAGGCCTCTGGCTGGTTGGTCGGTTGGCTGGCGGGCGGGCGGTTCCTTTGAGCCTCGGGGGTGCCAAGACCCTTGGCCCTGGTCTCACAAGCCGCGGCGCCTCCTAGGCAGTGTAGCAGGTTAGCATGAGTGTTCCACAAGCGGATATCCAATATGAATGAGACTTACTGAGCCAAAGGTGCGAAACCCCAGACCGTCTTCAAGGCAGGTTCGTAGACGCTTCCCCCTCTTCCAGCAACCAGGACTAGAAAGCAAAGACTAGGTCAGCATCTGGCTGGATTGTAAGAGACGATGGTGTGAAGATTTCAACTCACGCGACGTCGGCTTGCTTTGGAGGCAGCAGCAGCAGGACCAGGTGAAGGGTCCAGTGTTTGAGTAGGAGCTGACAATCGTGCAGCAGCGGCAGTATGAGGAGGCTGGGAAGGAGGACGGTCTCTGTCCTCAGAGCCTCTCAGATCGTTGTCATTGTGTCTCTCTTCACTCGCGGATGCCAGACGGAAGACGGCAAGATATGAAGAAATGTCGAGGGCTGTCTCCCAGACCTGTGTCAATGAACTGAAGTCTGACACCATTTCCTTGTTGTAGGCAAGGTGATTGTCGATCATGTAGGGGAGTTTAGGAATATCTCACAGGTCTGTCAGTGCGTTGCCATTCAGGAATCCGCGTGGTGACCAGATCCTCATCAGCCTCCTTGTCGAAGAGGCCTTGGCAATTTTCGTGGATGGTCTTGATTCTGACCGTGACTTTGTGCTCGGAGATGATTGTGGCTTCAACTGCAATGCCCCTCTGGGCATTGACTCCGAGGTTATCCACTTCCACCCGGATCCAGCGCTAGAAACGGCAGCGGGAGCGGGGGCGGCAGCCGGGAGAAGGAGGACGTGGTAGTGGAGGAGAATTAGGAGGAGGATGAAGATGAGGAGGACCAGGAAGAGGACCAGGAGCCGGAGCTGCGGCTGCCGCAGCAGCAGTAGGAGGAGGAGTGTCAGCAGCAGCAGGCGCAGGCTCCTCACGAGCTCCGATAGCATAACGCGAACAGCATTCTGAACGGCCTGCAACAGATGGAGCTCGAATTTCAGACACCGCCGGCCTGTGAACACGGTGTCGTCGATAAGAGGAATTTCTCCTTCCTCGGTGTGCATGGCGAAGAATTGGATGTGATCCCTCGCGTGATACAGATACGCTTCCATGTCGATGTAGGACACGACTTTACGCGGGCGCCGCTTGCTGATATGGGCAGCACGGTAAATAACGAAAACATGGGCAGAGCCATCGCCAGTAGAAGCGTCGTCATCCTCCTGCGCCGCAACGCCAGGGGCATTGGGTCCCTGGAGCTCCTGAACCAGATGCTCAACTGTGGCAGGCATCTCGTCGAGCTTGTTGGTGAGCTTCTCTCCCGCTGATCCCATGCCATTGTAGCCATCCGACAGCTCGGCGAGCTTCTTGTCGAGGGAGGCCCGAAGACGAGGGTCGATGAGGTCGTCGGGCACGGCTGTGGCGAGGCCGGCCCAGGCGACCGCGAGGCTGTTGCTGCTGCATGCGGTAGCAAACAGTTGTCCTCGTAGACGTCGGCGTAGCTTACCACGCTTTCTCGTGAAGCGAGGCACAGAGCTCCATACTTGGGTAGGCATCGGTGGCATCGGACGCGGCCCTCTGGCCGCGAGGTAGGAGGGGGACAGTGAAATGTTGTGGCTGGCGCCTCTGCAAATGCCGTAAATATTGATGTTAGCTGCTGACAATTGTATGCACATGTAGTATTGTTGAACTCACCTGTGCCGGGTAGAATAAACACTGTGAATACGTCCAAGCCGTAGTGACCCCAGCTGGTGCTTCGGCAGAGTCCCTCCCTCTGGAGGGAATGGCAGATACGCTGGCATCTGTCATGAGAATCCATACCCGACTTCAGTGCTTCCTTCAAAGCTTGGCACTGCTCCATGGTGGGGGAAGCCGATTATCAAACGGAATTGCTCCTACTCTGAGCATTGGCGTTGGGTTGCTCAAGATCAAGTTGGGCGCTGCTCTGGTCTCGAGTCCGGGGTTGCTCGCTGACGGTGTGAAGCGAGGCCGAAGAAGAAGGTCGGGACTGGCCAGACTAAGCTGGCATCACTGAACCGGTGGTTGTGACTGGCACTCGAACTCGCACGTAGCTCGGGGACATCCAACCTCAAATTGCGCCGTGGAAGCCGGGGGCACCGCTGACACCGCTGCCTCATAGCGGCTTGGGTCGATTAGTTGATGTAGCTGTGGCATTGCGCAGCAGCGCGAGCGCCAGAGCTGATTCCCTCTCTAGCGATCATGTTGGCGAGCTTCTCGGCATTGCTGAAGGAGGAAGGGATAGGGATAGGGGCGTCGAAGGAGTGATCAGCGACCGGGCCCTCCGCTCGACCACCTGCCACACGACCATCATTTGGCGGAACGGCAGGATGCAGAAGAAACGGAGGGGGTACCTGACAAAGCATCTCACCCTCCAGGTTCTTTTCATGCAAAGGTACTTGAGGTTTTGGTCCTGGAAGATTGAAGGGGAAATCTCCCGGGAAGGCGTGGCATGAGGAAGAGTTAGGGTTCCTCTGAACCCAGGAATTGGTTCGACTTCCTCGAAGCTATTCATCCAGGACTTGTCACCGTGGTGCCGAAGACCGGGGAACAGCTCTACTACCATCGTACGGAGTGAAATGGGCTCCTCTGAGCCCGAATCTTTCTTTTGAAAGGCAGCTGAGATTCTCTTAGCCAAGCAACCGTTTGAGCTATTGTTGTAGTTGCTGGCCGCAGCAAGAAGCTTGGTGGACAAGTCGCTTCTGCAGGCCGTTCAGACGATCGTCTTCATGACAATAGAGATGATATGACGGGAGACTCTACGAGGCTGTAGATCGCCATCGTGGATGATGGGGGATGTGTTTGTTTGGTCGTGTGAAAGGTAAAGTATCAATCGCATATGGCAGCATATAGACTTGTCGCCTTGCTTTCGTGGAAGTCTTCACTCCCGGGAAGAAGAGATGACATGACGGTGGCTTTTCTGCTGGCAGTATCTAGGTTTATATTCTGTCAGCCTTAGGTCAATGACTGGCGGGGTGCAACCATTATTGTGGGAACTATCTGGAGGATCAAAAACAGGAATGCCTGAACTTACTCTCTTCCGAAGCTGTCGGTGATTAGAAATCTTAAGCGTTACTTTTGGTCAATCCTCCAATTGATGGTATGCTTGATATCAAACATGGTGACCTGTTGGGACCAAGACATGGAATGTATGGCTGTGCGAGATGATACTTGGCCATTAGTTAATGAATTATTTGTTACCGACATGTTGCTGGAATCAAATCCTGTGGGAGGTTAGGGGCAAGAAAGACAGGTGATTGAAGAGCATTGACAAGTAAACAAGGCCGGACGAAGAATGCTTCAGTTCACCGATGGTGAAATAAAGATGTAATTGTTGAATAACAGATATGATGTCCAGTGCAATCAGGTGCATCTTGCGACAAATGATGGGCAAAAAAGAACACTTACCAGTGTTGGAGTAGTTGGCAAAGAGGAGGATGCTGGAGGATAGCATTGGGCAGAGTATCATCACACAAAGAACAGCTGCTGGAGGCAGGCAACAGCCTGGGACGCGGGAAATATGGGAGAGTAAATGGTACAAAAGAGGTAGTGTAGACTTTTGAGGGCCAAACTTTGAAACGAGGTGAGAACAAAGCAAGGAAAGATTGAGGACAGTAGGTGCTCGACGAAAATTGATCTGGGTCTAAATGGTTTCGTGGAACCGCTAGCGCTGTCAACAGACACCTATTCACTGTACCTTCGTTCATTGTATTGTAGCACAACAATTATAACGTTGTCCATGTGTGTCACTGAATGACTGGAGGAGATAAAATCTATCAATTCAAGAGAGAGTGGCATAGTGCTACGTCATATGTGGATACAACAGACCACCGGAGTGATGAAGTCTAGTGGATAGCAATCCACTACGACATTGGACGAAGGAGTTAGATTCTTGCACAATTTGAATTGAACAAATTGAATAGTGTGATCAGATGTGTAGTGAGGCACACGAATCCGATGTTTGAACTGCCCTAACACTTCGGAATAACTATCGGGCCCGCAGGCTTCGTTTGTATATAGTTAAAAGTCAAGACAGCTAGCTTCTTTTTCATGACTCCCACATGGAATCTTGCCTGGCTAGCGAATTTGTGAAAGAGTGAATTTACAATATCACCCATTCCAATGCGGGACCGGACTGGCTGTAAATTAATTCACATGGCTCTCGGCACACAGGCAAAACGGTGGAAGACTGTATAGTTCTCAGTACTTGGATTGCGGTTTGTTGACACAGCTCTGCAACAGTTCTACAGAACTCATGATGTGTTGAGAATTTCATCTCTGCATGTGTGATCTACCAATGATCCTAGAGCTCCGGGAAGGCTCGTTGTGCGAAAGACCGAAATTATCGTTGGCACCTCTGCCGTCAGCAGTCTACAGAGACTTGACCTGAAGACCCTTTAGTCTGTGTCACGCTGCATGTCGATCAGACGAAGATGAACAGCAACCTTTCTAAAGGCCACGTTATCCGCTACCACTCTACTGCAGTGGTTAACAGATATCCTGGCGTCTGCATGAACTCGCTGATCCAGATCCAAAAACATGGCTTTCCCACTCCTGCTCGAGCATCCCGCTCACTTCTGTCGGTGGAAGTGTCTCTAACTTATGTATGTAGTCTCAGCCCAGAATCCATCGCAAAGATTGTGACTGCTTTTTCAGTAATGTCAAGCCAAACCACAACCCCAGGAGTAGTGGCGTCCTCTGACGCCGCCAAGACGGGCACCGAGCTCCTGCTGGGCTGAAGAAACAGTGGTCGGAGAAGGGCGACAAGGCTGCGCTAAAGGGCATGCCGGGTAATCTTTTCGCAAAGGATCCCCTGTGCGTCGTCCCCTCCGTGTGGTCTGTCTGTCTGTCTGTCTGTCCGTCAAACCGATGACTTCACAGCTTTATTAGACTAACATTCCCGGGGTCGTGACCATTGCTTGTGCACTCGCAGAATTCAACCAAAAAGGGCGGAACTCGACGCTGTTCTGTAGGACGACGATCACCTTCTCCCTATTGATGCCGGCGGCTCGGCCGTGGGAGTATGCCGCCGAAGCTGCCTGTTCCTTTCCTAGAGAATTTCGGGTTCTCTTCCAATGCTACATGGAATACGACTACCCTATTCAAAGCGTGCGAAGTTAGAACGCATTTGCTACAGTTGCAATATAGAAAGCATGCTTACCAAGGTAGCATTGCGAGAGTCAACCAAGCAACGCTGGTAGCCTTGCCGGTATTGCTGAGCAGCGGAATTGGCCCTTCCGTAGTCTGCGCCTCTGCGCTGGATTGATGGACCCTCTGGTCCGGCCGTGAGAGATCTGGGTGTGAGAGAGACTTTATTGCCTGGTTTGTACTGCCAGCTAGCCACCTCGGAGGAAGCTGACTCTCTTGAACAGACCGCCGTCAACGTGCAAGTGAACTTGGCGCAAGAAGTCCCGTCCCTTGGGCATTGCAAAGAAAGCAAGTGCGCTCCGCTCAAATCTAGAGTAAGAGAATAGGAAGAAGCGGTCCATGTTGGGGAAGAAGGATGTATCAAATGTACCCCAAGAAATGCCTTTGGTTGCAATGATTCTCATCTCCCTCAAACAGGCGGGATCTGTAAGGAGGGAAAGACAGGACGCCTTTGCCGAACGATCTACTCCAATGACAGATGAGAACGGCCCAAAGGCGTTTCCGGAGTCAAATGCAGCGCGCTGCTGCTGGCCGTGATTGTACCTAGGTAGGGACCGCCGCCGGTGTTGCCGCTGCTGGTGAGAGAGGAAGCCGTCATGGAGCGGCTGATACGAGTAGTAGGAGCCGGGGCCGTCGCGCCGGAAGCAGAGCCGCCAGTGCGGGATGGCGGCGCGATGGGGCCACAGGGGGGCGGCAAGGCCACTTCTCTGCATGTTGAGTGGCAAACCCTCTTCATCGTGCCGGTACAAAGCGGTCGAGCCACTTGGATACTATGGCGACAATTCCCGGCAGATCGTGCTCGATCATGTTGTTTTCGATCGAGCCCGAGGTCGACTGTGGTTTCTGCCACAAGTGAAATGTCTTGTAGGCGCAGATCGTCAGACATCACCTGGAATGATGGAGGCAGCCTTGAACAGGTTGGAAATTACGAGGCCATGGCTGATGGTGTTATGGATGGAGACAGGATGGCCGGGGTAAGATTGGACGGCTTGGGCAGGGTTTAGGCTCTCGGGGAAGCAAGGTACAGCGGCACAGGTATCGAGGGGGTAGTGAAGAAGAGAGGAGAAACTTACAACATGTCCTGGAGATCAATCTTGACCCTTTGTTCGGAGACCAACGTAGAGATGATGGTGGTCCTTGTGTTGCAGGCGAATTCGAGCACTGGGTACTGGGATATAGTGTGCAAGATGAAATTCTCTAGCGGCAAGGTAGTCCAGCACCATGGTTGTAGCTGTGGAAGGTGCGTGCTGTGTGCTGGGAGAGTTGAAGATAGCTGGACCCATGTAGGCAACGCCCAACCCCAATCGAAGTGGCCCATAGGTTGTCAGAGTAGATACCAGCCTGCAGAAGGATAGACAGAGAAAGACTAAGGAAATGAATTGGAATCAAGAGAGAAAGTGAATTGGGAATGCACGCTTAAATAATATTCAAGATTAGATTTCCGTCGTCTTCCGCAGTCTTCCGTTGAAGGAAAAGGCAACATCCGATCTAATTTCACTCCTGCCAGATTTTAGGCGATGTCAATGCCTATGAATCCATTCTCCAGCTTAAGTTCTCGGACCACAAGTATTCTCAGTGGATCGAGAGTCTGATGTTATGGGTTTTCTGTGGTTCCGGAGCGAGATGGCTGGGTTAATTTCGGCAAAGGAGACAACGGACGAGCTGTGCTCTTGGATGCCGAACGGTCCAACACCAGCTATTGGCCGCAACAGGAGATTGATACTGATCTAATATGCGGGGAACCTCGATCTGATTTACAGCTCCATTCAGATTCAACTTTGGACTTCGAAAACCAAGCCACTATGGCCGTCTGTCTATGGTCAGCTATAGTCAGGGCAAGCGTCACTGTTCACTCCCATCCCTGCAGTGAGGTCATTCAGGTGGTTTTCTGCCAACTGCTCCGGTCAGCGGCTAGCATTCTCTCCTTCCCCCAACAAGCGATTTCGCACCATCTTCGACATACGATCCGCTGTGACGAGCAGCATTGCGTGATCATCAGGCTACCTGAGGGCTGCTAAGCGCTCTGAATTCTTTCAAACAGCGGGAATCATGGTACTTGAGAGTGACGGCCTCCCGAAAAACGGGTGCTTCAGCCAGTGCTCGACGAAGCACTTCCTTGCGCGATACGAGCGCGACGAGTCAGCCACCGACATCCAAATGGCGCCTGATGGGACGGGCACATTCCATCCCCCTTCGAGACGACATACAATACCTCATGGAAGATGACCTGTTCAATCTAGCGGCGCTGGTTACAGAGATCACCAAGGAGATCCGAGACCTCGAGGACCATCTCCCAGTCGTGGACCCGGACGACGTCGATCGATTGGTGGATCGAGGATTCCTCTACTTCTTTGTAGGAAACCGAAACCGGAAGCAAGTATATACTCTCTTGAGAGACCGGTTGACCAAATCCAGGGTAGGGCGATCTCGGAGAATCTCTCAAATGCTATCAAGAGGAAACTAAACTTTCTGGGCCCAGAACTCTTACGCCTAATTATCGACAGGGAGGGGATCCTGAGCGCTCCTGAAAGATTTGGACAGGGAGCCAGCGAAGGTTACGCCTCTGACATTACATCTTTTCTCAGAGAACCTCCTGGTCCGATTGTTCGTGGGACTTGAGGGACAAAGGCCTTGCGGATCCTGGACTGGTGGATGGCAGACCACAAGGTCCGGTGCGCGGATCAAAACAAACACACCGTCTACCTCCATGATTCTGAGGATCATGAGAAGGATGAAGAGAAGACCAACGAGGAGGACATATACGGCGCATAAGATGGTAGGCCCCTCTTGCTAGTCTCTATGCTTCGTCTTGATCACAGCCAACTGACTCAAAGTCTGTCTAGCTCCGACCTTCAGCTCGCTATCGCTGCCACAATCTTATGTGCTCGAGGTACGACTTTTACGGAATCACCAAGGAGGAGAGGAATAACGCAGACGGAAGAGCTGTCTGCCGGCTTCTATGGAGGAAGGCCAATCACCATGGCGCCAGTGAATAGCCCTGAGCTGATGGAGAAGATTGCGAGATCTGCCTCACGTCGTGGCTGGCGCCTTATACCGGCTGAAGAGGGCACTTGGGGTGCTGGGTTTCTGGGAGTTCAAGGGGGTGAGATTGGAATGGAGCCCTGTCAAGGACAGTAGTGAAACGGTCATTGCACATACAAGTTGACAAGACTGGGCGACTATTAAGCGAATCAATTGGCAATAAAGTAACCGGGTTGCTTTGGGGAGCTGAGCAGCATATGTCAAATGACTGTGTTTTGGATTCTCGGTTTGGAAGAGAAACAGTTGACATCGCTCTTTGTATATCAAAAGGTGCATAGTTGAGGTACTGTGGGTCCTAAGATTGTCTGTTGATGGGCCTCGTTGTGATTTCTCGAGCACAAACCTTTTTGATTCAATACCTGCTTTGTAGTTGACTGAGCCGGACATCAAGCCGATTCCTAGGCTTTCTTGGCGACGCAAGACCAGAGCATTCAATCTGGACTGCTTTCAATCTCTGCTAGAATCTTCCGAAGCTGTCAAGACATCCATATGGGGCATTGACTATTGAAGGTACAAGATGTGTCCGGGGAAGATCTATATTTTCCTTCCTTGTCCTAGTACTGCAGCTGGTCTAGATGGTGGAATAGTTGGCTGTGGCCAATCATAGCATTAAGTGATCGATAATGAATGTGCATAGGAGGATTACTGTGGCTTGACCGAGCTAGCTGCTATTGAAGCGACTTATTATGTGGTCCCAGGCTCTTGATTGATGGCCATCCGTGGCTGCACACATGGTAAACCTAATCCCGGATGAAGTCTTCCTTGTGGACCCAACTCTCCTTGACAGCATCAAATGGCTCCATTTTATGCCCACGTTAAGAGTCTTGTATCGGTGATATTTCCATTCGCTATTTAAAATGGAGAGTCACGGCATTCACGTGGCAAGTGCTGTTTAGTCATGGTCTGCTTCTGCCGTGGCAGCATGGAGACAAACTCATTGACACCCATCTGAGGATGAGACCAGTTTTCATGATCTGTCCATTAATATTATGCCCAACTCAGACTGTCACTGTGAAACCCTACATAGCTACACCTTGCTCGCAGCAGTTTTTTTGGGAAGATGTCTGTCTTTTGTTGTTGCGTTGGAGTCAACAGGCTCCGGCTCCGCTGTCTCGGCCTCCGCGCAAGGTACGTGAACTCGGCCAGGCGGCAATCCGGAAAGACTTCAAAACTATAGACACAAAATTAGCACCTCAGCTGTAAGTATTCAAGTAAGGAGTTTCCTTCAGCCTTGGAAATATTGCCCAGACTCAATATTTCTTCTTCGCCCGCCACAGCCAGAGGGCCACAGGGGCGTGTATCGCACATGCATGGTTTCGTCCTAGATCAAATGGTGGAACCCTTCTTGTAAGCGAAGGCAACACCGGACGATAGTATGGACGGGCATGGCGGGCTATAGTCTCCAGGCCGGGAGCCAATCTGGATCACGACATCCATACCGGCGGGCCGGAGCTTGATCTAGACCGTGAAAAAGACGACACACAACGAGCATATGGGGGGAGGGCTTTATTAGGTGCCTATGGTGTCCTTTTCCCTGTCCCGCCTCTCAAAAGCAAAGATCTTCAGCCGGTCCCAATTGGTGGTTGCCATTCCACTGAATGGAGTACAAGTGTGCCCCATACATCGACAACCTATTTAGCAAACGTGTGTTCCGTATGTCAGTAATGGGTTGCGCTCGAATCTTCTGCGCCAGGGTGATGGATGTAGTACAACTCTACCTAAGGGTTGAAGTCGACTCCTCCGTACAGGTCGAAGTGTTCGTCTTCATCCAAGCCCTTTCGCAGCCTAGAACACTGGTTGCATGTTCTGAACATTCGAAGTTCGAATCGGGGAGATCCCAACTGGGCGAGGCTTCGAATGAAGCCGACGTTGTGCTTCCAGAAGCCGCATTCCACACAGCAACGACAGTCCCTCTGCTTCTTCAGCAGACGCTTGCGGGAAAGTTCTTCGCTCGTGTATCGAGGCTCTCTGATACGAGTAGGAGCGGTCTAGGTCCTAATGTTAGCCTTCGGGAAGGTTATCAATCACGCGGAGTCACGCACCGGACAGCTCAAGGTGCTGAGATTGGGATGCGATGGCTCGAGGACCGTGTCCTGGGGGAGATCAGAGACGGGAGACTCCATCGTGTCTTGCATCAGCTGGAAGTTGTGTCAGAATAGAATGATGCTATGGAGGGAGGTTGAGAGCTTGCTGATCAACTTGGTTGGTAGTGATGACCGCGAAGCACGGAGAGCAGTGGGTATATGGTGGATTTCTTGGATGGAAATAGAGGTCAGAAGTTCGAGAAGTCTTCTTAAAGCATAATAAAGCCATCTTCACTTCCGCTGAAAGTAAAAGAATTTGATTCTGGCAACAGTAAGGCCAGTAACTTCGGAGTGTTGCCGTTGTGTCCTCCAATGAAGTTGAGGATCTGCCTGGCGAAGACTGATTCGGAAGCGGCAGGTACCTCTGAGCCTGTGAGGTACATCGAATTCACTCGAACAAGAGACGCAGGGGCAGCTCCATGCCTCTACAGGACCTACTGGCCTTCCAGGGAAGCCCCTCGGGGGTACCCAGAGAGCTTAGTAGGCGTTTGGCACCCAGAAATGCTCCATACTTCATGCTCCCGGTTAACCACCGTGAAGTCAACAGGAGCAGAAGTAAGCTCCATCGGTCCAATTCACTGAACTCTCTGTTTGCCAATCCGTCGTTGCATGCAAATGAGTCTAGCATGGACTTTTCCATTATCAATCAATACACCGGTACACCAATCAATGCTCCAGCAGCTATGGGCTTGGTCAGGGAACGCCTGCCAACCCCGAATGACCTTCATGACCATTGTGACGGGATCCAAGAGGTCAGGAACACCAGTTGGCGTTAAAACAAGCCTTGTGCCAAAACACTAAACACACTGCAGTTCTTGGGCGTAAGCATCAAGCCGAACCTCCGTACAAACGCAGCGGCCGAGTCCAAGAGAAACGTGTCATATCAAGGCCGATGGAGTTGGCTTCGTTGCCAAGCTGATCTGCCTGGGAGCCCTATGGAATTTGAAAATCGTTTTCTAGTACATTCAATCAACTAGTGCCCGTTAAATCCAATGCAACGCCCATCTCTGCCGACCTCCTAGTCATCGTCGATGGCGACGACGACGAATCATTCAACACCTCGGTTTGGACGATACAGGCTCTGTCGAAGCACCGACAAGCCCTGATGGCATCCCTAATGTCCCTCGACGACCTTGCTTCGCCTTGATTACGCTCAGGGCACACCAAGATGGACAGATGCCGAAGCTGCATCTCCTCTACACTGGCGGCAGTTCAGCAAGTGAGTCAGTATGCTGTCCGCTGTCCCCAGACATATTTTACAGAGGCGCGCGTATCCTTACAAACATACAGGACTGTCCTGACGCACAACACGAACCGAAAACAACTTCAAATTTGTGGTGTGTAAACATGGGCCATCTCGACGAAGAACGCCCCTTGTGGGAAATCTCCGTCGCCAATGGTGGCGACTGCTGCGACTCTTGGTTTGAGCGACAGGATCCGGCGCCGACACCGCCGTCGGCAAGGCTGAGTACCACGTAAGTGCCCCTTTCGTGACCCTTCTTCAGCACAAGGAGTTCTCTAGGACTTCAAGCCAAGACATCCTGCTGAGATCGCTACGCAGTGGGACAAGATCGCCATAGAGTGTGGGCGCACGACGCCGCCCACCGGCGAACTACCTAGCCTTGTCAGGTTGTGCAGGGCATTGTGCTCGGGAACCGATGCACCTGTCCATGTGATGCTTCTCCTTGGCATGCTCAATAATTCAGACGGAGGGCCAGTCCTCGTAACCATGAATATCTTTGGCTGCGAGATTGAACACCGACCAAGCGTCGGGCAGCACTTAATTTGTCACTGGCCCAGCCCAGCCGGAACAACAAAGCCCCCAAGCGATCCTGGTGAAGCGAAAAGGGACCACAGGCCGAGCATACGGCGAAGCCCGTGAACGAGATCTGGAACGGACACAATGACGTCTCCGTTGGAGTTTGAAATGTGTAGGTGCCTGACAATTCTTTCACTCGTCAAGGTTTAATCTCACCCCATTCGCTCTTGATACTAAGCTCAAGCAGCCTTTGCTGACCGACTTCATCATTACAACGCACAGGACTAAATTTCGGCGTCGAACGTGGGCACCTCGCCCGAAGCAGCCATCACGGTTGCCAAAGTAGAGGGATCCGGCCCTGTGCTGCTCCAAATTTCAGAGAGAAACTTGGATCGACCAAGGTAGTTGTGGCGGCAGCAACTATATGTCGTTCTTTGGAAATCCCCGTGGTTTGGGAGCGTACATCGACTGGCGGTCGCTCCGCACAATAGAGGCGAATGCCTTCCGAAGAACCAGCGATACCACCAGAGCGTACGCACCCGGCTGCAAGCGGAAATAGCGAAGGAGGAGCGCGTGGCTCGAGAAGCACGCTCGAGCGCGAAGATGAGACTTCTTCAACCTATAAGACCGCTCTTGGGAAGTTGGCGGAGTACGCTCGAATACCTAAAAATACACGTCATGGAGGGCGGTGGTAGAGTCGCCGAAGCTGGTGGGGGCAGGGAGTTGGAATCCCGAATTGATTCTATCATCAACGACTCCCATCCGTGGACTTGTACTTGCCGGCGCGATCGACACCATCGCCACCGACCTCGCCCAACTGGCCGTCCACGGCAGCGAGGGAGCGAGGGACGGAGGCGGCCACCAAAACGCACCATGATGCATACCATTATCATGGGAGATAGTTTTCGGGCCCATCATCACCCACAATTCTGATATTTGAATCAGAACGCTCATTCAATTTGGCATTCTTCCCCATTATGATCTCCTCCGTCAAGCTCTTCCTAATGCTGGGCGGATGGACTACCAGGTACTACACGCGTCTCCACCGCTGCAGCAGCTCGTTGTAGACCAGTATTGCTAACGGCATGTCCATCAGGCGCACACCAATCAGTTTTCAGAAGATCTACATAGCGGCAAAGTCAGACGTAACTTGGGCGAAAAAAGAAAACGAATCAAGAGCTCAATGATGGCGTCTTGAGGAAGGCAAGTTTTCTTTCATGCATGATAACAACTTAGAAAAACAATACATTCAACTCTACAACAACGCCTTGGTATTTGTAGCTCTGTGCAAACTGCTGATCTTGGTATGTTCACGGCATCCCTCACTTGGGTCCGAACTAGGGAACATAAAAGACAACAACCAGACTGGCGTGCAACAGGTCCCTGGATGTGTCCCACCATTTGACTATCATCAGACAGAATTGTCCCATTTGCTAATTGCTGGCAGGTCTTGTCGCACCTCGTCTTCTAAGGCTCGTCCATCAACCCAGCCAGCCCGGAACCTCCGGCTTTGACAAGCCTCTTATTTCCAAGAACGCGCCTACGCGCTCTTCCCCTCCGCCGCAGCCACGGTCAGCGCGAAATGCTTCCATGCAGAGATCCCTCCAATAGAACAAGCCAGCACCCACTTCCACCACAGCAAGCTGAAGAACGGCACGCCGTGCTTCCTCAGCTTCGTGGCCGCAAAGAGTGGCGCCTCGACCGCGTGGGCGCCGACCACGAGGAGGAAAGCCCAGTCTTGGATCTTGACGGCCGTCTGAGCGGCTTCGGGGGTCTTGATGAGGGTCTCGTAGATGATCGAGCCCGGGGCGATGAAAGCGCGGCGTGAGATCAGGGCTATCAGGGCGGCGGCGGCGGTGTAGCCTGCTATGCGGCCCGGCTGGTTCCTCAGGGGGAAGCTGGTGACCTTGACGGGCTTGGGGTTTTGGGAGGCCATCTTGGTGTGGTCTGCTGAAGTTATATAGTGTCCTGGGTGTTTCGTTGCCGGTGGTTGTGGTATATCAGATTTGCAGCATGGCTATTTGAGCAGATGATAAAACGTGTTGACTCGCATTTGACGGGGAAATTCCGAATGCCTCGGCCCTGTCGGCGACGCTACAGTGTGACCCACTTCGCAGGATTCCCACTGCTTGGCCCATTTTACGGTTCGCAGTCTGGCCATGGGGCGCGCCAAGAGAAGCTTTCCCGACAACTAGGATTCTTCTCCCTGTTTGCTGGTCAAGAGAATTCTTCTCTTTCTCACCTCACCTATCCAGAATTGGCCCGTTGTCGTTCACAAAATGTGGTTCTATTCCACAGCTACGAGTTCTAGTCCACATGGCGGAATTTGATCTGCCATCCGGGCATGTGCTGGCCTCTCCCCTGCCTCGGCATCTGCAGTGGTTGCATGGGTCGTGCCGCACCATGGGTGATCCTTGTCTGCCAAAGACCTCACCTCTTGGGAGACAAATACAACCTTGAACCATCGCTCGCTATCTGGAGGTAAATAGTTATACCATGGAAAACCCGGAGGAATTCTAGCCCTTGTAAGAATACCACGATAGTATAGAGTGCATATTCTGCAAGAACAGGAAACAAAGGACTTCGACCAAGCGCGGCAGAGGCAGTTAAAGCGGCAATCTCTACATGGTGATCAAAATTGATAGGAGGTATTCATGATCTCTCTAGCTCGACTTAGAAGCTGTCCTGTCAGAGCGGAGAGTTGGAGGATTTGGCCTGCTCCTGCACAGCGAGCACCTCAGTCAAACTATGAAGTCTCGGAGTCCTTGCTGTTGATGACAACCTCTCCCACAGACATCGCAGCCATGCCCTCGGCGATTCCACCCTCCTTCGCCTCCTCCCCGGCTCCAGACTGGTCGGCCTCAGCCTCAAGTCCCTGTCCAACTGCATCTGTGAGCTGACGGGTCTCCGTAGCCAGGCCTCCAACCTTGTCCTCCAAGTGGCTGGTCCCCATGAGCTTCTTGATCGCCTGCACCTTCCGCAAGGACCTTGCCTGCTGCATATCGGCCCTCAAGGCATGAGAGAGCTGCTTGATGTTTGGACAGACAAAAAGACCCGAGAGCTTTGGAGGGACGAGAGCTTCAAAGAGCTCGGGAATGTAGTAGATGAGTCCGCCGTCATTTGCGTAAAGTGTGTCGATCTCTTGTGCAAAGGTGCTCGCCATGACAGCATCCTGGAAAGCCTTCAATGGCGAGACGCCCGGCTGCTCGACAGCGTGCAGGTAGCTGTCGGCCGCAATTTGCAGTTGCTCGTGTAACTTGTTGCCATTCTCGTCCCTGAAGAACTCCTCCAAGGCTGTGATCATAGCCTCCACATCGTAAAGACTATACTTTTTGTCCTTCTGGAAAGCAAAAAATCAGAAACATATTCCTAATCAGGTGACTATCGGAAGCAATGTAGAATGTGGGCTTTGACGGTCGCAGCAAGAAAGTAAGCTTACCTCCACCGCATTGCGGCGATCCCACGACTTAGAACAGAGATCAAACGACATCAGGACGTGCTGATTGGAAGAGAATGGTTGGATTTGTTGTCGATGTCTGTCGCAATGTGCTGGACTGAGATTGCGAGACAGCCGAGGACTTGGACTGGTCTTCTTTTGTTGCTTGTGTTGAGTCTCGAGACTTGCCAGATGATTGTTTTGGTTCTTGGGATCGAGGCTCATGGAATTCTGCCACTGATAAAGGCAACCTTCGTATCTGTTGGGGCGTATGATAAATCACATCCAAGATCAGTTACGGACATGGAGACAGTCCGTGCACCAGGGGCTGACTTCTGGTGAATTACACATGATGACTGGCCAAGTAAAAAACACTCTGATCAAACATACTTGTGTTGACTCGATCAATTCACATTCGTCATTCCAAAACGCTCCAGGCCTTACCACCCCCCACGTGAATTCAAGTCCCGGATGAATCGAAGTTAGCTAGTGGTGACCCATGTGATTCTCTAGTAGCAAACGAGGACAACTCTTATGCAAGCATTGATAAACGCTCAGCCCCAGCGGAGTCCATACCAAGATACACACAGCGTAGTTCTCCAGCAGCCGTCGGTGTTTCTTCTCAGTCTGTGTAAGGCACTGTCGATCCAAGGCAAGCTCAAGAAACTCGCCATGGCAGACTAATACCTTGCGTAGATATACATGGCATACCCATACACAAATATCAAGAGACTATCCTACTCTTTTGCGTGTCTTCTTCATCTACTGCTGCCTGTTCTGCTGAAGTCTCCAGTCTTCGAAATGTTTGAACAATCCCAGTGACATCTCAAAGTCACATGGGGCCAAGGCACAAAGAGGAAAGTGTTCATGAGACTGGTAGCTAGCAGATTTTCCGCCAATGCTTCCTCCGGAACTAGGACTATAAAGGAGTACGAGGTTCATTAAGAACTGCTCCACTTAAGTCAGACACAAGGTTTTCTCTACATATGGACAGGCCTTCTACTTCATATTGCTCTTGGTATGAAGCAGAGGTCAAGATCCAAGGATCTACTTCTGTTCATGGTGTTTCCCTGTAGCATCTATAAACAGATGTGCTTGGACACATACCAGCTCCATGACAGATCAGCGTTGCATACTTTGTCACATTCCAGGCTCATGCTCCTATTCGAAGACAGCTAGCTGCATACCAGCATTACCAATGGGAGAGCGTCATTCAGCAATAGAGACCAGTGGAACAAAACTGCTCACTTGTAGTAAAGGTAAGCTGCCCAGTATGCTTGGTCAGATTTGGAGTCACCCATTTAAACACCAGTGACGTGAGATGGCTCATTAACACACACTGACAACAGAGGTTGACAATTTCCTGCAGGAGGTGTCTGAAATATGATTCAGGCACTTTGTTGATGCCTTTACAGATAATCTGATTGTATTGTCTTCTCCACAGTCACCTTTCAATATTTGCTGCCTGCCTTGAATCCGCAAGAGCTTCTACCAATACCCGTGTTCCGAGAAACACTATCAAACCTCACACTTTGCTTTGCCATTACTGACAGACATCACTGCCGGTGACCCATTGCCGGATAATGGGCTCGGTGCATCCATAGCATTCACAGAGCTGGTCCTTGTCAGTGGTAGGGTGGACAATGGTCGTTCATAGAAGCTCACCTCGTCCCGGGCAACCGTCTGGTCGTCAACATTGACGCATCGGAAGATCTCGGTGGCATTGCCTCCTCGGATATATGCTGCAAGGCATGCATTTGCCATCATAACATTGAGGCAGGCCTGTGAGGAGGCATCGCAGGGTGCCTCCTGTGCTGCTGAAAAGGAACCTAGGCCGGTGAGCCAGCCGAAGAGGGCGGCTGAGTATAGTTTGGAAATGAGCATGGTGAGTATAGATGAAGCAATCTGGCAGCATCAACTCAATCTCTGAGGGGTTTGCAAATGAGCCAAACAACACGGGGATCGGCATTGGAGATCTGGCTCAATATTAAATACTTCGGTATTGTCATATGTGTCCGAATGCCCAGGCCGGGTTGTCACATTGTGATGCTGCTGCTACTTTTGGCTAATTGAAACGTACTCCAAGAACAACCTTTGTGCTGTGGCCTTTGCATTTAGGCGGAACCCGGTGCCTGAATCAATGTCCGGGATACTTCCTGTTAGAGAACACCTGCACAAGACATTTGCATTAGGTTATTTCTGGGACAAGCATCTGTCATGAATTTATTCCTATGAAAGAAGCCAAGTCGAGGATCAATTTTCTGAAGACTGAGTATTTTCCTGAGCACCTTCCTTCCGTCATTAGCAACTTGATCGATGCCTTCGAATAGAAGCTCTCCTGCTGAGTAGATGCAAATAGCTGCTTGACGTACTGGCTCATGTCGCAATTCTCAGTTCAGGCTTGAAATAGTGAGACAAGCGCCACCTGTCTGACATCACGACCTTTGCAGCTTCTTCCTCAGGACAACCTTCTACTGCACAACGCGCATCGCCCTCTTCCGGTAGACCACGGCCTGCCAGCCCGGCAGCTGCTGGATCATCAGCCTGGTACGACTGATCTCGACAGCAATCCGAGCCCGGTTCCAACCACGCGGCACCGTCGCCGGGGGAGGCGGGACGCCCCTGAGCGCCGCGAGGGTGGCCCTGTCCTCGACCAGCAGCCTCTTGAGCAGGGGCAGCGCCTTGCGGCGGATGTGGCTGTCGTCCGTGGAGAAGGCCTTTCGGTTGCCAGCCCGGTAGATATCGTGCACCACTTGCAGGTGGTCGTTCAGGTCGCTGGGTCGGCCGTCTCTGGTCCAGGTGCACTCGGTGCACGCCGCCTTTTGGTGGCTCTGGTGGATGGCCTCGTGGTGGGTCTCGAGAACTGCCATGCTTGCCACGGTCTTGTTGCACCAGCCGCAGCCGAATCGTCCGTTGGTCAGGGGGAGGGGCGCGATCTCGTAGGGCCTGGGGGATGTGAGGGTCAGTTTGCGCTTGCCCTTAATTGTTGATATTGGAAGCTTGTCAAGAATTGGTCACTTACTCTCCCACAGCCTCTACATCCACGTTGGCCTCGAGAATGGCATCAACGTCTGGGTACTGCTGGGCATAGGCGGCCACTCTGTCGGGGTAGGCCTGGAAGTAGACCTCGTAGTCGGTCATGATATTGAAGATGAACTTTGAGATCGCATGAGGATTCAAGTAGAATCTTGACACTGAATTAGTCAATCGAATCGCGCATAGTCAACAAACAAACAAAATCTGTAGTTCCAATGACTTACTCAGCGGCGTCGCCAGAGGATGCTCTGTCGGCATTCCAACGAGTAGCGGCGCACAGAACAGCGTGCTCGGCGAACTCGGCGTTTGTTCGCAACATTTGGTAATTGTTGGCCACGATTTTGAGGCTGCTGTAGCCTGCCTCGCCCTTGAGGAGAAGAGTCGCCACCTCCCAGCATATATTGCGAACATGCTGGTTGAAATTGGGGAGGGCTGGGCGATTGGCAAGGACGCCAGCAATCTCGTTCACGACGTGCTTGACGCGAAAAGGGTCCATTGTGAGTGATTAGTTGTTTGTTGATTTGAGGGCATCGGAAGAAATATTTAAGGTGGTGAGGTCGAGTGGTGAGGGGCATCGGACGAAGGCGTTGGTTGCCATGGACCTCACCATTTGCGACGTACGGGCGAGGCCGAAGAGCTCCCCTCCAGGTGGGAGCCTCGCCTAGGTGGGGGATGGGTCCAGGAGCTTGTAGAGATAAAGTCATAAATCATTTAGTTTCTATCCACTCTCCTCAACTCTTTACTTTCTTGAACCGCTAGTGAACTAGACAAAGCCAGTTCCCTCGTCGTCTCCACCCTCAGGCTTGGGCTCCGCCTTCTTCCTGGTGCTGTCCTTCTTGGGGGTCGGCTTGAGCTTCTTGGTGGGGGACTCCTCTGAGTCGTCACCGTCGCCGTTGGCAGGCTCGGCGACGCCCTGCTTGCGCCTGGACGGAGTCTGCTTCTTGGGGGTCCTCTGACCCCGCTGGTGGGCGACTCGTCAAATTGTCGCCTTCAGCAGTCGTGGCAACGGACTGCTTTGGCTTGAGATCTCGCCAAGAGAACGCCAACGATAATCAGACCGCAGTAACTCTCCCACTCGGGAATAGCCTCTGGAGGAGCCTCCACAATTCAGTCTACCTCTGATGCTACATCTTATGCCTCCTCTGAGGCGCATTTTCTTGAGGAATGTTGCGCGCTTCCAGGCCGATGAGGGGAGCAGGGCAGGATTGACCAGTTCTCGCCAACGATTATGCGTCTGTGACTTGATTTGAAGCCACTTCGTTGTTCGCTGACCCATGCCGACTATGCTCTTCGTCACCCTCTGGTGACTGCCTGAAGGACAAGAATTCGAATAGCCTTCTTCCAGTGTACGCAGGGGCCATCTCGGGTGTCTTCGGACTCGTTTGCCAGCTCTTCTCGCTCGATCTTGGCGTTGTCATTGTCGTAATTATCCTCGTCGGCACGCCACGGTTCCTCATATAGTCTGTCGTCCTCGCCGTCGAGATCGATTGGATCGAACCTGGCATCGCCATTTTGGACGTGCTAGGCGACGCATCCGGAGACGCCGTCCTGTAGCAGAACCCTGCGTCATTCCATGCCTCCACGGTATCGTCGAGCTTGGCGGCTTCCTCGGACTTGGGCATCACGATGTTCAGCTCCGTCAAAAAGTCGCCCAAGTTAGCAAAGGCGACGGCACGGCGAAAGTTGCCGTTGAAACGCTGACCGTCGGTCAGTCCCGGGGACGACAGAGAGAACTGGGCGAGCCTGACAGCGAGACTCATGTTGCGAGCTTCAGTGTCGCGCCCTCTGGCGCGAATAGCACACTGGTTGGAAGACAGCTTCAGCTTGGTGACCGGCTCGCATTGTGCTCCTATGTATCGGGTGAAATGAATCAGCAAGCTGCAGGTAACTTCAGTAATCTTGCACGAGCACTTACTTGGACTTTGCCACAAGTGGCTCTACCAGGTGGGCCTGTGCGAGAAGAACCCGGTGATCATGCACGAATTTGAGCACATGAAAATCCTCGGCCGCGAGGCATGGTGCTGAGGCGCGGTGCGATAGTTCCGCCAGGGCTGATGATAGGTATAACTTTAGACGTCTTCTGCTTGTATTTGTGGTGAGGAGAGAGGCGGTGGCTTTGGGAGTGTGTCAATCCCGTCCTCTGGGAACATGAGATCATCTGACAGCTGCCAACAGATTTCTATTCAGCTCAGGGCTCCTCCGAGCCCACTTGCACTCCTAGACAGCCAACACGACTCCGCCGCCAGCAGCAGCAAGACGTGGGTGTCGTCATCGGAGTTGAGCCTATCCTGGATCCTCTGATCGTTCAATCGGTCGTGGTTCTTGGAGCCGTCGAATACTCCTTTCAAGACTCCCAAAATCTCCAGCATGGAAACTGATTCTGTAGAAGTTGGTGTACAAGTCGCTTCTGCTGGCCGTTCAGGTGGCCACCGCTTGTGCTGTACTTATACCCTGACAAGTCTGGCTTCGACTCCGGTGAGCAGCTGCAATTGGTAGGCGGAGACCTTCTCTCCAGCATTATTACGGAACTCCATGGAATCCTTTTTTTTTAGGAGGTCAACGACATGAGAGATTTCCTCCTGGGCTGACACGTTGCAAAGCATCAAGTCAGACACCTCCTTTGACATGAATGGCGCCGAAGACATGTATGGGACTCCCCTTCGGAACAGCTCATGGAAGTCAAATCCATGGGATCCACTTGTCACAGTCGACCTTCTCGCGACAGCCTTTGCTGCCTTTGGTACTGTAGTGCTGATGGGGGGTGCCCTCACGAGCCGGACTGGTTCCGTCGAAACAGCGAGTGGAACCGACGAGCGGAGTGTTCCAGAAGACTTTGATCTGTACCATTACTATAGCACTGAGTCGACGACTTCCACCAATTTCAGATAGCACTCCAGCTGGCGCTTATCCCGGCGCCCAGTTCACCTCTTGTTTTTTTGGACATGGTAATGAACGTCGAACTGCCTGCTTGCGCTTGGACAGAGTCGACCTCTTGGGAGTCGACTTGGCAGAACCAGCATCACCCATGATCTTCTTCTTGAGGAGATTCAGAGAGACACCGGCAGACACGGGGCTCTTGAAGCCTGCCATGTTGGCAAACTTCTGCATGTCAGGCCTGGGGAATTCACCCACACCACGGCGTCAACTCGAGAAAGAAGGCAAGTGGGCTTCTCTAAGCCCTGGAATTTTCCTCCCGGTCAGAAATCGTGCGCCAGTTGGAAGACACGACGGCGTTGCTCAGGCCGCTTCCAATGCTCGTGCTGGCGGTTCTGGCGAAGACGGGACGACCGGTGCTGAGGTTCACGGGGCGGTCATCGATCGCGAGTGAGCGAGGCTGCCCCAGAGCATGTTTCTTCCACCACGCCGGGTATCCTTGAACCAGTCCCAAAGACTCCTGGGTGGCTCGATCATGCGGCATCTCATGTTTGTACTTACACCCCTGCTGGGTGAGCGCACAAGTGCCGTCGTGGCTCCATTTATCGCAATAGACCTTCTCACGACGGGCGGTGTCGCACGATCACCTGCTTCTTCCGCCAGGTAAGATACCTGTGGAAGAAGCCGAGCCTCTCTAGGCTCTAGCGGTCGTACGGCCGCGGGGCATCTCGTGCTTGTACTTACACCCCTGCTGGGTGGAAGCACAAGTGCCGTCGTGGATCCATTTGTCACAATAGACCTTCTCACGACGGTCTGCGCCGCACGATCACCTGCTCCTTCCGCCAGGCAAGATACCTGTAGAAAAGGCCGAGCCTCTCTAGGCTCTAGCGGTCGCACGGCCGCGTGGCATCTCGTGCTTGTACTTGCAACCTTGTCGGGTAAAGGCGCACGCCCCGTCATGGATCCATTTGTCGCAATAGACCGTCTCTCTGCGCGCGCTGCAACTCGATGGCCAGCTTCTTACACCAGCGCGGGTATCGGCGCAACGGCCAGAGCCTCTCCAGGCTCTCTCAGTCATGGGGTGTCTCGTTCTTGTACTTGATGCCCACAGGCGCTGTCGTGGATCAACTTGTCGCAGTAGATCCGAAACAGAAGTAAGCTGCACCGGAGCTCGAGGTATGTCCAAAAGGCCGAATTGTAGGGGCTGAGGGCGATGAAGCTTTGTTCGGAACATGAGCACTGCGAACAACAGGCGGCAGCGTCAAACCCCAGGAACATTCCTCTGCGGGGGTTGGCGTCGCGAGTATCACGGCGCTGGTCAGTGGTGATAGCCCCGGTTAGGGTGGTACCGTCGAAGCCACGAGTGGAAAGAACCAGCTGACCGCTGTCCGGGCCTGGACAGGCATTGAGTGTTGAGCCGATTGGATGATATCGTTCTCAACGCCGTTGGGGCTGTCCGTCGGGGCCAAGCTGGTGTGGCCCATTTTGATGGTCAGGAACATCATACCCTCGTCGGTGATGGCACGATCGGGGATGTCCTTGAGCTTCAGCGGCATCGTGCTCTTCGCCTAAATGGGGAGCATGTCTACTGGCACAGAGCGAGTGTGATGACCTTCGTCGGCGTACAGGCAGTCGAATTTGGGATCCTCTGATCCCTGACTTCCCCAGAGCACGATCGCAGCCGCCGTCGTCAAATGCGCTCTACTATCTATATTGTTAATGCTGGGTGCCATCGAACATTTGCGGAGCTGTCAAACTTACAAGATATTGCTAACAGACTGGTTGCCGGCGTTCTGGCCGGCAGGAAGGTTCTGCATAGCATAGGAGTGGGAGGCAATTGGCTGTCCATCCCACCACCATTGATAGGAGTTTATCGCTCAAGAAGTCAGTTGTTGCTCTGAGGGAAAGACACTGCTGATGACTTTTGGCCCGCTGAGAAAATTTGGCCGAGCCTGCGCCGAGCCATTCCGGACCTGGAAATGGGGACCTCTGTCCCCAGCAAAGCGTAGCCGGTCGACCATCGTCAGACATGCAATGGGTTGAGACAGGAGTGCTCCAGTCTTCGCTAACTCGCCCCGCTGGGAGTTGTTACATGTCGACGTTAGCAGGGCGTTGTCCAACCCTTGTACCAGTGTACCAGTTGTGGACCGCATCCAAAGCACCTGGCGAAAGCACCTCCGGAACTCGCACTCAGCCTGTGCGTACGGAAGGGCTTTGATATCCTCCAGTGAGCTTTCAGACCTTACAAGCGCGTGCTCGGGGTTCCCCTTGCAACTCTTGCAGTGGCTCGCGCCACATGTCGTGCATGTGTAGAGCTCCACGCTTCTATAAGAATATATTAGCCCCCAGTGCGCCTCACTCTGCTTCAATTCCGCCTGGACCAACTCACCATCGCCTGCGCCCAGTGGACCGGGGAACTTGCCGCTGGATACCCGCTTGGTGGTTCATGTCCCTCTGGACATTTCTTCACGAAGTGATCCTCTGATCACTTCTTTGAAGACGAATGCCTTCAACGTGGCCTGCCCAAGGACGAGCCCAAGAGAGGCAGCGGCCCGAATTGAGTCTGGCTTCACGGAGCCGGCTACCTTGAGCAATCTCCAATGCTTGTCGAGACCGCCTTGTCCTGCAGTCAGAGTAAGCGAATCAAAGTCCTTCATCGTCGTCAAACCTGTGCTAGGTACTTACGCGGCCAGGGATATTTCTCAGGTCCATCGGGAGCATATCCACCGGGACGAGTCTAGTGTACTGGCCGTTGCCACGGTCGTAACAGTACGACATGGCCTGATCCATGTCAGCGTCGGCAATGATCTTGCCGTTCTGGGGATGCATGTTTTCGGTGTTCCTGGCAGAAGTTTGTTGTCCGAAAAGGTGGTTGTTCTGCTGCTGCTGGTAGGCGGAGGAGGTCTTGTTGCTATTGAAACCTGCGACCGATACGTAGGTCGTGTGGCCGACGAGACTGTGGTTGCTTTTGGGCTCCTCTGAGCCCAGCCCAACGCCTCTCGGCGTGTCGTACTGCATTTGGGCAAGCCTTTGCCCTCAACGGACTTCTGGGACCAACACTGACCTATAATATCATTTCTCAGCAATCAGGACCAGTGAAACAAGGAGCGGTTTCTTCCAAGACTCACTGCACGATTTAGCCGTGGACCGGGTCCTGGGCAGCCACCCTCTGGTGGCCTGGGATGTTCCGGCGCCAGGGGTCGAGCTCCAGCACATCGAATCATCCATCAGGCGACAACTGTCAGGCGAAAAGTCGATGGCTGCATGATAGGGCGGCCCGAGCGATTGGTTGGCCCTTCGGAAGAAAACCAGAGAGCAGCCTCCCAGCCCGAGAATATCGGTCCAGGTAGAGGTGCCAAATGGCCTCTTCTTCAACAATTGCTCTCAGAACGAATGTCGAGTCTGCGACGTATTCCAGCCGCAGATTGACAGAGCACTCTGTCGTAAGCGTCAATCAGCTATCTGGAACACCATCTCCGGGCGGCGCCATGGACTTCAATGAATGACAAGGTGAATAAATACTTACCCCTCTGGAGTGATGCCCCGGACAGCATTCTTGGATTGCTCCGGTTTGAGAGCGCCGTTCCAAATTGGCAGACACGGGAGGCTGTAGCTGCCCCAAAAGCCTCAAGTAGCTGGCCCTGATCTGCTCTAGGCGCGCCTCTGGGCGCCCAGGCCGGGACGCAGCGTCGTCGGTCGGAAGTGCTTCCAATGGATTGAATCTAGCTTGGGGTAAGTCTGGTCAGAATTCATCGGGGCATTCTGGCAGCTCGCTTCTATCGTGGACTTGAGAAGCTTGACAGCATCGAATGTGCCCCACCCAACTCAGGTGATCGGTGAGACATGAGTGAATTCAGAAGCGCCATCCACTGGGTATGAGGTATACTCAGAGTCTGACAGCTCCCAAATCGTTGAGGTAGAGCAACAGAGCGTAGCACCACACATTGCGGCGGCTTTGTATGGATAGGAACGGCTGATCAGAGCTTGTGGTGGTGTGAACGGATAGAACTTGTGCTGTGGTTTTGGGGCAGAAGTGTGCAATGTGTGTCGTGTCTGTAAACTTGGTCATGGTGTGGCAATGGTGAAAGAAAAAATGTGGAGTCGTATAAACATCTCGAGGGACGGGAATAGAGTGCGTTTAGGATGAATTTGGGAGCTCGAGATCTTGTGCTTCGGATGAAAATGGATGCGGTGGAACTAGGCTTACCTGAAAATTCCCGTTGATCATCGAGATGATCGCCGAAAGGCTGATGGCTTGGCCGAAGCTGTCAGGGTCACAATCAAACGTGAGAGGCAGACTCAGGTGAGGCAATGAAACGAGTAATGGAAACGTAGGATTAGACTGTGAGAATATCGGGACAGGTATTTCAAATCTGGTACGGATTTGGAAGTAATGATACAGGTGGTAAAACAAATGTGGGACAAAACGGCGGGAGAAATGGCTAGAAAGAACGACGGAGAATAGAACAGAAGGAGGTAGTGGCAGTTTCAAAGTGCTGTGAGTGGAGGAAGATCCGGGCATGATCAGGACTGTCGTAGAACTCACAAGTCTAGGCATACCCATCAGAAGCGGCCACGAGTATGCCATTGGTGGCACAATCATCGCACTATGTAGAAATGATCAGTCACCAAGCTTAGCTGTGTAGCATGAGAGTGGGCCGAGTAAACCTTTTCCCGAACCCGGAACGAACGGTGGAAATAATCCATGAATGGGAAGCCACGAACTTACCCGAGGCAATCGAGAGGCAGTAGGTCAGAAGTCCAAAGCCTCCATCGAAGTATTCATAACGGCATTCGCCATCTCGGAGAATGGTCTTCTTCCGCAGGTCTCGGTGTACTGATCAGTGAGCTTGCCGTCGAGGAGAGGTCGTCAAAGGGAAGCAATTCGATTCGCGGAGTCCCTCTGGACTCTGGTTGTAGCTGTCCATAGAAAACTAAACAGCCTCCTCACTTGTTAGGCGGATGAACTCACGTTTCCAGACCAGTGTTTTGTGTGATTGGAGTGTGAGAGTACGAGTATGCTCCAGAATACTCCTATGCAACGAGATAGTAACGACTTGGCCCCGGTGGCCTAAGAGTGTATGCATGAAATTGCTGTGGCAAGAAGGTGTTTCAGGGCGAAGGATAGAGAGAAGAAAACAAAACAGACGGGTAGGAAGAGACAAACAGAAAGATGACGAGGAGAGATGGGGAGCTGCTGAGCTGGGATGGACGGTGATTCATTAGGTACACATCGCTCTACCGAGATGAGTACACCGGTCAAACAAATGGCTGCGAGTTAAATGGACATCGGCCTTGTTGACGGGGTTGAGGGGGTTTTGGGTGACGAATGAGGGCACAACCAAAGAGGATCTTGACTTACCAGTTGACGTGATGAGGGTTACCTGGAGGAACAGCTTGAAGACGTCCACCGAGTCCCTGAACAAAGCCTCAAGGAGCAGAGAATCGGGCCGCGAAGGGAAGGTTTCGCTGTAGCAGTCAGGTGTCGAGTGGGATCCGAGGAGGAATTCCAAGAAGATCCAGGTTAAAGAACTTGATGGAAAAGGTATGAAGATGAACTTTGAACAATACGTGATGTAAAGATTTCCGCGGACAAGATTGGTGTTTGGGAAAGGCAGGGAAAGAAAATGGCGGCGACGAAATTTGTTACAAAAGCAAGAAAACTGGTCACAACAGGGGCAGGAGCAGTCAGCTTCGGGAAGAGCTAGCGCCGCAATACTGTTCGCCAAAGACTGGATGAAGATCCTCGACTGACCATCTTTTCAAACAAGGATACACGTTGTGGGAAGATGATGGAAGGAAGCAGAAGCCAGGACAATGTACCTCATAGCTGCCAGTAACTGTTACCGGGCTCACAAGAAAGTAAACAAAGCCATGACAGTACTCAGATGGCTACTTAGCTTCCGAAAGAAACGGCACGGAGTGAGAGCAGTGCAAGAAAGCAGCGCACGTCCTCGCAGTTTCCGCATGCACGTGGTGATCAAAGATGTAGGTTCAAAGATCATTGGACACTGAGTGCTACTACAGCTAACTCGGTTTCCGCGAAAGAGTCTTCTCAGAACCTTCCGTCGCTTACCCCGACTTGGCATGCATGGCCGTAAGTCTTCCAGCCTTCTGCGTCTCCGTCCACCTCATCTTACGGCCAGTCCTCCGGCGTGCCTCTTCCTTCTCCTGTGCCTTTTTCTGTGACCTTTGAGCCTTGACTTCTGCCGCCTCCATCCTCTCGGCTTTTGCTTGTCGACGTTGGTCCCCTTCACACAGCTGACAGGGATTGAACTTGGTGTAGCACTGGGCGGGATGCTTCTTGCAAATGAAGAGATGGTTACCGAAGCAGGAAGCTATCGGGGTCTTCTTGCAATCGGGGCTGCGTGGCATGGATTGTTAGCAACTGTGGATGGCATGATCACGTCTTGTTCCCGTCCTACCAACGATGGCGGCCGCCGTTGGCGACCGAAGGCTGTGCTGGTTTCTTGTACTTGTGGCCCATTTTGACTTTCTCGACTCTTATCAACTGCTTGGGACACATGACTGCAGTTGCCTGGTACTCGTTGCCGGTGTCTCGTTGATGCGGCCTCTGATACTCTTGATATGATGAGACCGGAATTAGCTGAGTGGATGATAAGAGACAAAAACATTCCTTTCCAGAAGCTGGAAAGTTGTTTCGAATACGGAGAGGATTTACATCCAATCACCATTTAACCGCCTCGCTATTCTATGCGGAGACGGATACAAAATCAGATGTATTGGCATTGGGGTCAATAGTAACAATGCGAAGTCAATGTGCAGACATTCTAACTGGAAAACAGCATGGCGTTGGGATGGTGGAAAACGAGACTGTCTACTTTGAGAAGACCACTGTTCTCGAGATACAACTTGTCTAAAGGCTCGCAATGTCTGTTCAAGTCCCAAAGTAGATTGTTTCTGTCTCATTGGAATTGTTCTCTGTGTTAATCAGTATTCAATGCTTCGTCCGGAAGCTAGCATGTACCGGAATTCACCGTACCAACCCGGACAGCACACAATTGTTTACTTGACATAAGGTCCACTCAAGTGAATGGAGGCACGTCCCATGGTGTATTCCAGTGAACTTGCAGTGCCCTGGCCCAGCAACCTCCAGTGTCCCTACCACAACAAGCAACTTTCGGTACCTTTCGCACCATCAGTCTTTCAAGTTTTTGAATAAGACAAATACTCAAAGAGATCATCACAAACTCGAAATGGCCACTCCCAAGAAGCCCGTCCCTGGAAGGACCGTGGGCACTCCTAAGAGGTCCAAGTCCAGGTCTCCACCCAAGACCCCGCCTCGCCCGCGCGTGATGTGCCCCGGCTGCTCGACCGAGCTCACCCTCCACCAGACGCTCTCTACCTCCGACGCATTCGTTTACGCTTCCAAGAGCGACATGAAGAAGCTCAGCATTGAGTGCGAGAACGAATCCTGCATCCTCTACATTGAGGGAATTGAGAATGTTGACGAGAAGCTTCCTGTCAACCTGGTAATCAAGAAGTGTGTAGAGACCGCAGAGAAGGAGCGTGCTGCCATCAATGCTGCTAAGGAGGAGGAGAAGAAAGAGATCAAGAAGAGAAAGCGTGAGGAGGAGAAGGCTGAGTATGCCAATTACGACCCCTTCTCCGGCGCGAAAGAGAAGCAGGCCGAGGCGGCCATCCACAGGCAGAAGCGCCAGAAGAAAGAGACAGAGAAGATCATCAAGTACTGGGAGAAGATCCAAAAGGCAGCTGCGAATTTGGACAAGCTGGAGAGCGAGGGCGATACTGCGGAGGAGTAGTCAATCCGCATCCGGCTACAGCATCCACAATGTGAGTGCATCCCGGTTTTCTCACTCTCCCATTTTCACATACTAACAGAAGACATAGGGAATCTAGTGGTATCAACATCACAGAGGCAGATGGGAATCACTATTATACTCACGGCTGCATGCGCCTGCTATGCATGTGGCCTGACAAAGGGAGCCGCTATCCTGGACTGTAAGCTAGGAAGTGGAAGTCAACAAGAATACAGCAAAAGGACGAAAGAGGATTATTGAATGTGACCGGATGGCAGCTGTTCTGTTGAAGATAGATTGGCAGAAGTCATCTTGATACAAAAACTCTTGATTTGCCCATGATGTTAACAAATGCATGTGCCTCCAAAATTATCTTGGTTGTGGCCCTGTTTGGAACCTTGCTCCTGATGAGAGCAATGGACAAGAGTATTAAAATGAACCCATCATTGTGCAGTTGGAGTCACACCAAACATTGAAGAGCCGATTGCAGGATGTTAAAAAAGTGGTTGACCGGGTGTCGTTGGGGCTGCCCCTCAGCCTTATCGGCGCTAGTGGCCTTATCGTCCATAGCGCCATTGGTGGGGTAGCCTTGTTAGTTGCACTATGGTAGCCTTGCCGGCCGGCACCCTCGTCTGCAGTCGGGTCAACATCAAATGTCAGAATGCGGTCCTGCACGTAACTCAACAGACCATAGATGCATTGAAACCACCCTTGCCGCAACTTTCGCTGAAAGTGCCTCGTCTTGCTGACTTCTAATTGTTCTTTCTTGGTCAGTCCAAAATTGTTACCGCTACTATAAGGCTGCAGTCCACCAGCAAAAGCTGATCCTCAACTTTAGGTCACTTGAGCGCTAAGTATCACACGCAGGTAGCGCTGCTGCTCATGTTTCTTCAAACAAAGTACGGGATCGAGATATCGTGTTCAAACTCCTGAACTGTTGTTGTTGTCATGCCTCCCCTTAACGTATTGCTGGGCACCAGAGCACACAATGAGACAGGCCGACTACTACTTCTTCGTCCGTTAAAAGAGGTGGACTATGCTCCTACCTGTTTTTCCAGAGTCAAGGGATTACATATGTTCCAGTCAAAGCCCGCACCTTATTGTGAGATTTGTCCTGGACATGTGTAGTAACTAACTATAACACCTGCGGTCCCAGAGTGAGTATATGCGTCTAAACGGTTGAGCGAATACCCATGTTCGAGATGTCGACCCATCGCTAAACAGAGCAGCACATGCCTCACGAGACCCATCGAGAGAAGCAATCTGACCGAAGAGCGAATAGCGAAGAACAGTCACGTGCATTGACTGGCAGGAAAAGAGGCTACAACGGCGCTGGCGATAATCTCGAGTTTGACGGAATGAGATAAGTCCCTTGATACTGTATGCGAGTCAAGTTGATGCCTGGCAAGGATAGGATTGACAGAAAGAGAAGGATACAAGCACGAGGAGGATACAAGCAAGAGGAGGATACAAGCAAGAGGAGGATACAAGCAAGAGGAGGATACAAACCGGCATGGCATGCGTCCGGAGCGATATCCGAACCCTGAAGACATCGACCGCAGCCGCAGACGATCAAGACCTACCCGCACCCACTGGGCCGGAAGCATAGATCCGTGCGACTATGGAGTCGCTCGAGCACTGGATGGATGAATCAATAAACCCGATCAAAGAGAAGTGAGTATGGAAGGTGGAGCATGGGCTAAGGGCCACTATCAAGCACTTCAAGCGATGGAGTTTCGAACTGTAACACGATTTCCCGGGGCCATAACGATTAACCTTTGTGGGCACATGCCTACTGCCTGAACTGCTGTTCTGTCAGTTAGGGGAAAACATCTCAATCATCTACACTGGATTGAGGATGTCTCTTTCGACTTCCTTTCCAAGGTTGCTCTCTTGTACGGCATCCTTTACCTTTGATCCGCTACTAACGATCGCTTGTTACAGATCTCACGCCTGAAATCGCCCCGTTCACCCCATTTCTGCAGTAAATCATGTCTGCGTTTCTAAACTTCGAGGTCTATCGCACGGCTGGGTCGTGGTCCGTACCGTCCGCAAAGTATCGAGGGTAGGAATGGCAAGAGCCGAATATACGTCTTGAAAGTTTCAAGCACACCGGGGAACGAAGTGGACGCTCGACACGCCCTGAAATGCACCTGGCGTGCGCTTTGCCAACAAGGGCGACGCTTTCATTCTTTGAGGCTGCGTCAGGTGCTCACCGCCCGGATAGGTCCAGTACGTCTAAGAGACGTTGAAAGCCTTCGAATGGCATCAGCGGAAGATGCCAGTCTTGAGACTGAGCCTCCGAGACCGTGTCCCATGATCTCGGGGTTGACTCCTTACCCACCTGAGGACAGCAGCAGCAGTCGAATCGGATATCCTGGTCATCAGTATCCCGCGAGCGTTTCTTCAGCTGGCGATCCTGCTGATTGGTCCCAAGAGCTATTTTCCTGGCATCAGGCTCAGTGTCAGATGGTATGCGGGACGCATCGATTGCAGAGCACCTGCCCCGTGTCTCTCGAGGGAGCCGGTGCCAGGAGCTGTCACCACCTTTCCGTCGTTGCAGCGTTCAGCCTGGACGCAACCATGATCGAGCATATTCCACAACTACTCAGGTGAGCTTGTCTGATTAAATTGCAGGGAGCAATCGCCGAGCATGAAGAGTTAGGAAGTCCAGAACCTGCCATCCTGCTTAAAGATGGACGAGCAGGGTTGCTAACCAGTCACCGCTCAACCCTGAGTCAGTTTATCTTCATGGATTGGGCAAGATGGGCAGCGCATCATCAAGGTCGTCAGGGAAGGCCTAACTCGGCGTGTTTAACAGCTCAGGGATCAGCCCCGGTTACCAGAAGTGCATATGAGTCGTTAACCCAGCACATGATGCATTGGTTCGCTGCGCCAGTCATGGACCTTGCCCTCCCAAGCCACGCGAGCTCTTGCTGCATCGAGCAGCGATAACTATCCGGTCTATGGCCACGAGGGATATTGATGCTGTGATTTGGCGAGGCACACAGCACTTTGTAGGATTTTCTATTTTCAGACATCTCGTTTTTTACGGCCTTGCATGCAGACCAGGTATGCGGCACGCCATCCCCGCCTTGATCGGGCTCGCGCGACGTACCGCAGTTATTCTGGCACCACGCAGATGGCAATAACCCAAAAAGCCGAATGCAAGCTACGGTACTCTGCGATGTTGTGAGGACGTGTTCATCTTTACCTAAAGAGACGGGCCCGCGGGTAGCACGGCTGCAGGGTGCAGCTACCTTCACAAAGCTGTCAAGACCACTCCACGAGCCGGCGATCAGCGCCCAGATTTTCGAAAAAGCTGCAAGGTACAGCTCCTCGCATGAAAACAGCCCTGGCCGCGCCCTATCAGCGGCGTACCTAGTTCGGGACGAACCGAGGGGCCATTGAATCAAAGGCATTGAAACAACTTTCTTTGGAGTTCCTGAGCTTAACGTCTAAAATAGTCATGCGCGAGCTGCGCCGGCTGAAAGCAAGCATTCCAGTGGTCCCGGTGTTTACAAGATCATCCACGGGCGAGTCAAGCTCTATCATCCCGTGGTGCTGGCCAAGAGGCCGTGGTCTCCAGCTGCTCGATCCATGTCATCTTATCGTATCCACACCTGGTCCATGTTTCCCCAGACGGCCTGGAATCCCACCGTCTGAAACAGGAGGGCTTCCACTGCACAGCCGTCAACCACGCAGGGTCATGACTCGGAGCCGCACCGCAGCGGCGGAGAAACGAGGCTCGCCGGCCAGCCCACCTCATCTCCGAATTTAGATCTCTATCAGCACCGTCATGCGCGTGTGACCGAACCGGTCTCTTGGAGCACACCGGCCCAGATCGGCGACCGGCTTAAATACTCTAGGTTCAGCCCTCCAGGGCTGAGATCTGATGGCAGCTAATCTGTTTCGCAAGCTAGCTGCCGTTTTTGGACACCTTTCATTCTTTTTCTGAAGCCTTGTGTGTGTGTGCTCTTTCGTCTCTCTTTTTTTCAATCGAACCCAATTGCTCTCGAAGCTTTTCTTCCGGCCGGGAGCCCCCTGACAATTTACGCCCCCCATCTGCAACGAAACATCAAATAACCTCCTTTCAACATGTACATCACGCCAGTCGCTCTTCTGTCCCTCTTGGGCGCTGCTCAAGCCCTGGCACCGCCAAAGATCCTCTCGTTCGACGATGTCATTGTCCCTAACGAGGATGGCTCATCCTTCTCCGTCATGAAGGATTACGAATATGGCATCCAGAAGTCGAAGCGGGAGATGCTCAACAAGAGGGCGAAGCACAGCCCTCCAGCCATCCCATCGGCGGCTGCCCTTGATAAGAGGTGTGATGAGAGCGCAGAGGTCCAGGTGATCAGTGACACCAACTTCAACAACTGGGACGTCGCCATGTCTCCAGTCATCTCCAACACCGGCTCAAGCATGGCCCTCGTTGCCGTCTCCAAGGGCTACGAAGTCGGCAACTCGATCACCGTAGGTGCCCCAAGTCAATCTCCATAACCCTCCCCAGACACACTGGCTAACCGATCCACCCAAAGATCACACAGAGCTCTAGCTGGACGATTGTCCCTGAGGTCCTCACATTGTCATTTTCCATCTCTACCACGACAACCTGGACAACATCCGACTCCGAGACATTCACCTACTGGGTGCCTCCAGGCCAGCACGGCGTGGTTGTCAGCCAGCCCTACGTCCGCCGCATTCAGGGCAACCTCGTCACCGGGTGCACTGACAAGCCAAGCTATGAGCCCTTCACCGCGGACTCGTACTACAGCCAGACCTACAACTCCATGTCCTGGGTCAAGGGCCCCATCATCCTTTGCAACAGCACCCAGTACCCCGTCCCGTTTTGCAACGGAGATGGCATCCACAAATAGAGGAGACGACTGCCTTCTTAGTGGCTGGTTGGATGGAAATAGTGGCACGGCGGGAGAGCGGTGGTGAGCCATTTCGGAATGGATAGACCTTGCCCGGCAGCTCCGGCACATCTGGAGCTGACCTCTTTTTATAACTTCATGTGTAAATACTCATGATATCAAATGTATATGATATGATATGCCTTGCGCAAACACACGAGACGTGATTCCTCTCTTCTGATCTGTGTATGATTGCTTTCCCCCTTAAATTGGGCGATATCTCGGTTGATCCGCACACTCAGTGGTACTTTGACGGTGCGCTATACAATGGGGAATTCCCGGGCGATGGCGATGTAGATAGTCACACCGTCGAGCAGGATCTTTCAAGATTCTCACTGACGGTCAGCCGTCACACAATGGCGGAGCTTCCACTACAACCTTGAAATGCATCCGCGCTCACCAAGCTGACAGACATCTTGATATCCTGGAAGCTGTAAAAATGGCCACCAGAAACTGCAGCAAGGAGCTGATATCAGCTTGTGGTACAGTTCGGACGATCTGCTTCACCAAGGAAGCCCCAAGAGCAGATCTAGAAAGACGCCTGGAGGTAGGGATTGCGACTGTGGCCATATCTCTATATGTACATCAAAGTTGATGCTGACTGTGCTGCCTACTGTTATCTAATATGTCTGCGGAGGGAGTCCAAGTATTTGAATACCTATCACAGTCGCAAGCCAAGGAGCTTCACGGAAGCTTATGCTATAGGGAAAGACAAGCATTGTCAGTACCACATGAGCTGCCGACAAGCCATTCCTTGTTTTAGCTCTTTCTCCGTCACCCATAAACAACATAGGTAGGGATTTGGAATGCCGATGTGCTAACTAGTCCATCAGAGCCGATTTTCTTCGCCTGCGAACAGTAGGTCCCTTGATCAACTGTTATCGCACATGACAGCGGCACCTCATTTCCGACAAAACACGCCTTTCGCCACAATTTCAGTCCGCAGTGTTTTTGATCCTCCACAGTTCGTCAGAAGCTACCGCCACATCCACAGCAGGTCGTGAGGTAATTTCCACCGCTGCCTTCGGATGTTGCGCTACAGACCCCCTTCGGGGTTTGATGCAGGCCAGAGACAATCGACAGAGGACCCGGTCTCAAGAACAGCAGGCGCTGGAAGCCATATTCAGGGAAGCATGAATCAGGCCGGTGGCCACTGCGACACCATAATGACGGATGTGCCGGACGAAGACAGAACCCTTGATAACTGTGATGCCGACTCGATAGTCTCTGCCTTGTGCTCGCTGGTCGTGGTCTGGCTTGATAGCCATATGCCATGTACAACTTGCAACGGGGTAGAGTGATCAATCATGTTGAATGCTTTTTCCGTATTTCTGTGAGATATGGGAGGTGGCGCCCAATATAATCCTTGATCTTTGTGGAACTCAAGGACAAGAGGTGTACACAAGAGTTGCCTGTAATGACGGCTGGCCCTGCCGCTGACGCTGTGAATAGGGCGTGGCGGAGACGAAAGACTGACCTGTAAAACACATTCACGGCGTTGCCGAGGCCAAAAAGTGCTATCGAATTGAAGCCCAAAGTTCCCAAGCTGCTGTTCATGATGCCACCGGAACGGAAGTAGGTCATGTCGCTAAATACCAACGGGATTGCACGGGGCCCACCGGAGCGAGATACCGCTGAATCTGGTTGATAGTAATATCGTGCTCAAACATGAACAACAGACGAATGGACCTGCCTTGTTGATGCTAGAGACAAGTTGTTGTCGTTCATGACGGCTGCAACCCAGCATGCTGCTTCAGTGGTGTGGAGAAACTGGGCAGGCATAGAGGTCTTGCCAATGCAGTTCCAACACAGCACCACCAAATTGAACAAGACGGCGTCCCAGGTCACTCAAATGTGGATTTTCTTGTTGCTGCTGCTGCGGGAGATTATAGCGGTGATGTTGGGGGCTTCAAGTGATCCACCAAGGAAGCACTGGGGATAGAATACTGCTTGGTGTCCTGCCATGATAGGCCGGCCTCCCTAGACTCAGCAACGGAAATTCATCACCCTTGATAACGACAGAAAAGACGGAAATCCTGTGGTTCCGCTGTCGCTTCTGAGGAGGAGTTGCAGCATCGAACAGGTCCAAACCGAAGTCTTTGTTCGGACCATGAGCATTGGGGGAACTTGAAACTGCAGGACCCACAAGTGAGTCCTCATCAAAAAGAATAGAGACGAGAGCAACCCTCCTGTCACTTACCATTTCAAGTGGTGTTTTGCAGTGTTTTCCAGTGCACAATCCTATCCGGGCTGGTGACGATGGCGCTGTTGGTGCTTGTGACCCTCCGGTCACGGGAACTACAGCTCCCCTGCAGGTTTCTGGGTGCAGTGTGCGCCCGAATTTTCAGCTGTCTGGTGAAATCACAAAAGTGTGGTCTCCAGCTAGTCCGATCGGATCAATGTCCTTGAACAAGCAGAGCGCCTTGGTCTGCCCTTTGCATACCCAGGGCACATTCTCCTGCGAATCCACATTTCAGAGGCTTCATCCTGTGGCCAATGGAACGACCCCCTGGTCGCCAAGTGGCAGCTATTGAAGTTTCTTGAGCCAGGTGAATGACCAGTGGCCAGTTAACATTTGCTTTGCGCATTTGTCGCCTGCAAGCTAAGTAGCTTGTTAGCAGGGAAAGGATTGCTGGGTAGGAAAACCACAGCCACTTGTTGGTCCGTTCTGGGGGCTTCAACAGACCTTTGCTTTGACCGATGGGACACGGAAACTAATTATGCCAGCATTGGTGGGTGCCAGCTTGGTTTGGTAGTATGGATCAATCGTCTCTGGGGGGGGGGGGGGTTGCCCAGCTCGTAACGTGGTGTGTTGTCCACAATGCTGTTGGAGTCAGGCTGCTGTAGTAGGCGTAGGTAGCATACCCAAAGATTCAAGTTGGCACAAGCGCTGGAGATTGCAGACTCACGAGGCATCCTCACTGGTGTTGCTATGCTGAATGAGCCGGAAAGGCACATTTGACTTCTGCCAACAGCTGGGCCCTTTTCAAGTTTGCGTTGGTCTATGGCACGGAGCAGCAGGCTAAGTCTTGTATTGTAGAATTGGATGCAGGTTGATTTCATTCTTGGTCTTCATGCCCCTGCCTCACACATAGGGCGGCATCATGGCGAGCCGCAACCCTCTAATCTAATACTATGACAATAGCTGGCCCTCGTCGTCTTCAGAACCTTCTTCCTTCCTCGTAAGTATACTCAGCCTTTCCACTCAAAAGAGTATGTCAATTTACACAATCTGTCTGCCCTGGTTGCTTACTTCACTTCCAGCTATGACTGACATTGGTCTTGCATTCTTCCCCTGCCTTGGTCGTACTCATCAGTGGAAAACACTCCCCCACTTTGTACCTCCGCGCAGAACATGGTTTCCAAGCCCCCTATCTGGCAGCTTATTCCGGAATGGAAGACGCCCATGACGACTCTGTAGGCACGTCTGACTGCTCACCACTCTCATCGTCATGGGCCCGTGTCATCTTGCCCTTTGACTGCTTGCTACTTGACGAGTTGTTTCCTGAAGTCTTCATGTTCAGATTCTTGCTCTCCAGCGTCTCGCCGTCCTTGCGAGCTCTAGGGTGTCTGAAATAGCCAATAGGCGGGAAATAAGGGCCAGTCGCGAGCGTTCCTTCATTACTGGGTGACGTATGTGTTGGTATCGTTCCGATGTCTTCATGTGTATTGACGTCGTCAAAATCTTCCAACCACGACGATATAGCCACTTTACCACCTCGGATGGTCTTCGCGGTCGGAGTTAAGTTGCCGGCCCAGGGTGCAGTAAAAGACTTGGTGCTGATGTCAGTGGATCCGAACAGGTCATCAACCCTCTCCTGGACCCGCGAGCTCATCTTCATGGTCACCAGACCTGGTCGGAGCTGCCGGCGCTGCTTGGCAAGGGCCTCCTCCTTTTCCTTCTCAAAGCTTCGCACCCGGTCTCGGAGGGAGATGACTTCTCGAGCGAGAATTTGATCTGAAGCTGTCATATGATATTTGCCGGCACGTAGCTCCTGCATGGCTTTAACCACATCGATGCCATTCACGATGCGCGCGTCCTCCTCATCGACGTTTGGACGTGCTGGCTCGGGCTTCTTGTGCCCGGGCTTTCGGAAGTATCTTGGGCGAGACTGCTTTGTCTCATCAAGGTCTGGCTCAGCCCTCCGGTGCTTTCCAAGAATCGATGTGGTAGATTCCCTTGCGCCTCCGTCATCTCTCTTCTGAGGGGACTTTGGGTAGGCTGTGGCCACGGTCGGACCAGGATTAACAGCCGAATTGACAGTTTCCTGCCTATTAAGGCCAAAGCTCCTTCGTACTCGCCCCCTTCCCACCGTCCAGGCTCCACGAGACGGGGTTGGACGCCTGACACCGCCACCGCGTCCCTGAGTGATTGGTGCGGGAGTGGTAAGGACTCCAGTACTGGAGCCAGATCCATCTTTTGTACCTCCTCTGGCGATGGAGGAGGTCGATCCATTTGCGAGGCTCATGAAAGTCGATTGCTCTGCGCTTTGGCTCGATTCAGTAGGCGCACCAGCAACAATCGAGTTGTTTGGCTCGTCGATGGTAGACAAATCCTGGGACAACATTGCTCGGAACTGCTTGACGGCTTCCTAAGCCTCTCTAGCAACGTCCTTCACAGTAGTGTCCCCTTTTCCTGTCGGTGGAGCTGTATGCGCGTGGTCCAAGAAATTCTCCGTGAAAAGCTGGAGACATCGCTTGATAGCCATGGCTGAAAATCTCGAAAAGTGCTGATCGGGCTGGGCCATTGCCGCCTTGATCTCATCAAAGACCTCGTTGGGAAGATTTTCGATGCCGTACTCACGCAGTATCTTCTCACCATCCGGCAGACGCGATTCGAAGAACATTATGGCGGCTCTGAAAATGAAGCGGAGTCGTCGTGCGCTGGTACGCATGTCGCTGTACCGGTAGGGAGTGGTTTTGTTCAAGTTTGGCTCCACAAGAACGGGCTCCAACATCATGAATACCTCTGGGTCCTTGTCCATGTCGACCGTGGTATCACAAGACTCGAGTCGCTTGAATCCCGGGATCCGGAGGTTTCTGTTGGCATGACGGACGGCGATAATGCCCGACTGCTTCAGGATTCTCACATCTTCGGTAGCCATTTCGTTGTTTATTGCAATGGATGCTTGAAAACAGAATTAGAGAGATTGAACTTCGCGAAAATGGGGAGAAAGGGTTTGCGACAGGGGCATATGAAAATGCTCGGAGATAGGAGGTGCGGGTAGAGGATTTGGTATGCGTGACAGTGGTATTTCTCTGCAGGCTGGGACGGAGATCCATTGGTATTGAGGCATTTGCGGAGATTGAATCAGATGGAAGTAATTACATACCTTTCGACTCCTTCGAGGAGACTGCTTGCACGCTGGTTGGAGATGTGCGGACAGCTGTTAGGACCAGAATAGTTGGTCAGAGTCAGGTAGGGATCGGACGATGATTCCGTGAAGGATTGAGCAGTACTACAAGATAGGAAGCAGTGAACGAGTCCTTCGTAGAGGGAGGTCTTGTTTAGGTAAGTGAGAATTGAACCTTCCTTGGCAAAGTAGGTCGTGGTGCTGGTCAAAATTGGGACCAAAAGTTGAGTCGATGCTGAGCATTTGTACTCTGATTCCATTGCGAAAGAGGGAAATTCACTTCTTGAAATTCAACTTGACGAGGACATGTGAAAGTGAAGCTATCGTAACCCCCACCCAGGTGAATTTGAGAAGCAGCTCGGTACTGTAATCTGTAGTACCGGAACCTGGACTGCAGGCCACGTCTGCACGTGTGGTCCCTTTAATTTTAGCCGTAAGGTAAAATCCACTAATTGCAATAGTCGGACATGATTTCAACCATATTTAGAAGAAACGAGTGACTTCCTACGTTCCATTGCTGTGGTCCAAGCCTGAGGGCCACAGAGGGAGTAGCTTTCTTGGCTGGAGCACCAACAATGCTGAGGATGTCGGTAAAGCATCGTAAATTCATGAACATGGCACAATCAGCTGCTTGCCTCCGAAACCCTCATGGGCGCTCACGATCACTAGAGATGGTCTGTATTTCAAAACACACCGAGGATGCCTGACCGGAGAAACCGAGGGGCCTAGAAATATGAAGCAATCTCTCTCGTTTGGCTGAATTCATATTGCTTGTCTACCAAGGTTGCAGCTTCGCTGGCTAGCCATAGCACCCAATCATGATGACTGCAAGACTGTTGCTTCCATCTGTCCCTTCCAAGTCTTGCCAATTGTCTGTTTCAGGTAAAATCTCGACTCCGTTTGGTTAGCTATCCACGCAGCGTTCCACCAGCATCAACTAGAGCCATCAAGTCATATTGCGGCATCCACAAGCCCATCAGTTGGCGTCACGCCATGGAGGCCTGGCAGCCCCGGCAACTTGCCCCAACCGACGTGCAAACCAACTCCGTCCCACACTGTGTAATACTTGTCGAGCAGTGGCGAGCCAGCGATCCAAACCCCAGTACCATTGTAAAGGATGCTGCTATCCTCCATTGGGCTGTTGAAGAGAGCCTGGCATATACCCGGTTGGCCTGGATACTCGCCGAGGTTGAAGTATGTCTTTGGAATGGTGAGGTTCAAAGCCTCCGCGCCAGCCCCTAGTGAGAATGTCAAGTTCGGGGCAATACTTGCCATAAGCTTGCACGTAGTGCCCCAGGCTCCGGCACGGTCTATCTGGGTGATGTTAGGAGAGATCTGGGCATAGATGGCCTTCGCAACGGCATGATTAGGTGTCTGAATGAACGCAGTGGCTGTGTCCAAAATGGCGTAGCTGGACGGGGCAGAGGCCGGGGAATCGTCGGAGGTGTCGCCGCTAAGGAGCTTGCCATCCGCGTAGATGGCGGACTGATCGATGACGTACGAACGAAGCTCCCTGGTGGCAGCAACGTTAAGGCTGGTCCAGGTGATATTGCCTTCCACTTTGGACTCGTCTACTCCCCCGAGTGTGACCTGACCACCGGCGAGATTGTGGGGCGGGATGTACAAGGAGAATAGCGGTGACTCCAGCTGCCCATCTTCAACAAGGTTCCAGTACCACGCAGTCTCCTTGACCGATGGGTCTCGAATTCCCATTCCCAATATGCCTGAGATTGGCGACTTGTCCGGCTTATCCGGAGTCCCAGCGTATGTATCGCACAAGGCGAAGTGCTGGCCGTCCACCTTCAGTTTGCCCCAGCTGAGAGAGACTGTATCATGCACAGATCTGCATTTCAGCTTCTCAGGCTGGGCCAATGGGATGGAGTCGGCACCCGTGGCGAAGGTGAAGTTTTCTTCTGTGCCAGGAAGGGCAGAGAAGGTGCTGGACTTGTAGGGGTCGAACAAAGTCAGGTTGGGACAGGTGGTACAATTACTCTGCGGTAGAAAAAGGATAGAAGACCCAGTATCAAACAGGGCAGTTCTAGCATAATACACTGTTAGCGCTTTGAAGAAGCTCTGGAATTGGCTTCATTTTTGGAAGGAAGGAGGGAGACAAACAAATCCTGAGGCGGAGTGCCGACAGAGAAAGTGGTGTACCACTGTTAAGTAGTGTCAGTCACCTTCTTGTACAGCAGAGGGAGCCACATTTGATAGCTCACTTGGTTGTCCGTCCGACTGAACCAGTCCGTGACGGGAACATCGACACCGGAGGTGTTCTGAGCACGTGAGTAGAGCGGGAGGGTAATGACATCCGCTGACACCGAGGCCAACATGACAACAAGCGCCAATATCGTGAGATGCATGATGGCAATGTGTTATCGACAACGTTTTTTTCGAGGTTGGCGGAAGATTGAAGGACTGGAAGTGGAAGATGCCTGTCTGATTCGCCTGATTGTGGAGGCCAAGGTTGGAAGCAGCAGCCGGAGCATAACTTCCAGAAAAACAACCTCTGGTGACCCACACGAGGATGCTCAAATCACCTGGGTATGTACCTAGTGTGGGAATGAGTTGCCATGTGAATAATGGCACTCACTCAACGTTTTAGACACAAACAACTTGACTGAGTATGTGATGCCTGGACCTGCAGACCCTCTCCAGCCCTCATCGCTCAATGTCTTGGGTGACTGCAACATTGATTGTTTGATTGCCCCATTAAATATACCCCCTGGTCTTGTCCTGATCAACAATACACATGTGAAGACTAGTACCTCATCGGCACCAAACATTGCTTTTCTGCCACTACTTCATGGGATGGATTTGGTACACCTTCCTGTCTCTTTTTTAGGCCTAGGATGATTAATCGGTTGCCACTTTAGAATTAATATAATATTTCTTTGCACAATTATAGAGGAGAAAGGGACATCAATCATCTTTTGTGATTGTTACAAACTGCATACAATACTACATAGAGAAGACAGAGAATAGAGCATCATTATTTCTTAAAGACCTACTTCTTAGTCAAGCCATTGCCTTAGCAATTTTTTCTGGCTCTGCTTCCTGGCATGTACTACAAATATTATGAGCTAAGTTAGAATTGTTTGTGTTGAGACTTGAAGCCTCATGGAAAATGACAAGCTACCAGTGGGTGGCCCAGCTTTGCTTCACCCACTGCTGGCACAGTGGGCGCCTAAATAGGGCCACAGCCAAAACCTTGCCACACAGAAAAGGCTATTTCCTATACAAAATTACTAACTTTAACTATCTATAACTCTATTAATACTAATTTATTTTTTAAAAAAAACTAGTTTTAAAAATCTTAGATTTAAGACTATTATATATATTATTTATATTAAGTTTAAGTTAAAAACTATAAGTATTACTTTATTAGAAAGCTTTAGAAATAGGAGGTAATTTAGAGTAAAATTATAGGAAATTATAATCTTATAGGTAACTCTAAACCTGAATTTGGTGTAAAAAAACCCTCTCCTGTGTGGCAAGGTTTTGGCTGTGGCCCTATTTAGGCGCCCACTGTGCCAGTAGTGGGTGAAGTAAAGCTGGGCTACCTACTGGTAGTTGGAACTTGGTTTGAACTGAGTTAAAACATTGTGCCAAGCATTAAATCACACAAACCCCGCATAAAGGGGGGGTCATCTAAATGCAGGCTACAGTGCTGACATATCTTCTCGACCAATCATTAAAGAGTGATAATGCAAGGGAGTCCTTTTAGCCTATTTTCTTTTTAGCTTATCTTAGATGTGGGGTAGTTTAACCTCATATAAAGATACGATTTCCCCATAACATGATCCTAGTTACTTCTTTTAAACTTTTTCTAAATTCTACCTAAACGTTAGCTGTACTAAGACTAAGAAAAACGGAGATGGCAGAAGATATTCTTCATGACACGAAATGGGTTATGAGGCTTACAGATGCGGTATATTAAACTTAGCCCGGCTTGTGTGATCTGTTCTACATGCTGACTCTTGTCCAGCACCGTCAGACCCACCCGATTTATGGTATTATGGGGGGTAGGATGAGGTTTTCCCCTCTTAACCTTCTTATGCTAACCTCGAGTAGGAATATGGCCACGGGCGAACCCTCAATTTGTCTTCCCCGTAAGATCTGCTCGCTTAATCAAGATGGGATCAAGCTGACTACAGTTCAGCTGGTGCCAAGAAGCCGGCCACTCAGGCAGCTGCGGCCGGTGAGTTGAAAACACCGGAATCGGCACGAGCCCTGGAGTACAAGCTGAGTTTAATAGACATTGTCCAGGCCCTTGGCCTAAAAGAACCCTTTGTCGTGTCGCCAACTACCGGTGGAGTGTGGGTCTAAGTACTACAATCTAGTTGTGATTGGGCTGACTTGCATCAGGTGTCTCTTGCAGGTTGATGATAGAAACGGCACACTTTGCGGCGACATCTGCACCGTTTCTACATCCGTAAGTCTCTAATGGTGCACACAGTGCATTCAGTGAATGTTGGCCGCTGACATTTCCAGATGAACCGACACATGTTTGCGCAGCACACCGCTCAAAGTCTGTCTGATGTCTGAAAAGTAATTCACATTATTGACAAATAGATTCAGTTGTCCCTTACCGCGGCTGGAATAAGTCTGGTCCCCTTGGCAAAGACGCCATCTATGAATCCGAGTGGTGAGCCTTAGCACTTGAATGTTTGGGACTAAATTGAGTCTTAACAATTTATTAGTGCCTTATGGAAGTTCGTTTTGGATGGCGAATGGCGGAATGCGAGTTTTATGGTTGAGCCCGGGTAAATATCCGTCTTTAAGAAGTGCGTAGCGCGTTGCATTAAGTTCGAACTGACACTGTTTCAGAGTTCTTTATAGAAAGAAGACTAAAAAGAGTTCCGGACCACCCTTGATTGTCCAGATCGCTCAACATCTGGAGCACCTGGCGTATGTAGTTAAGTAAACTTGAAAAGCGTTTACGGTTAGAGTAGACTAACCTTGTATAGTGAGACTGATGAGGACTTCGACGTTGCCCGGTATGGCACCAAGTTCCTTCGACAATCTGTATGCACATGTATCTCTGGAGTTGTCAGTTTCATTTGTATTAACTCGGCATAGGACTACATGTTTTTCCAGACATCCCTTCCACAGCCTCACACCGGCTCGAAGGTCTGTCTACATCTTCCCCAGTTCGGAATTGTGAACTGATGAGATACCCAGCGCACTCGGAGAGATCTTCGAGACAGTGACGACGAGTATGAATGTAAGTGGCCCTCGGTAGTGTCTGCCCTGAAAGCTTTCGACTCACAATAGTCAGCTCCCAGCAACAAGTGTAGCCATGCCGTTCGTCGGGGTAAAGGCACGATCACGGCACGGTGAATTTCTCCTACAAAAGTGACCTCGCCTCATAGCAGTTGGATTGATCCGAATTTCATAGTTCCAAAAGTCATATTTCGAGGCAGGGGATAGTGGCAACGGGTGGGAACTGATTTAGAAGAACATTGTGCACCAAAAGCTGGTCCTTCATTCAATAACTTAGATGCACGCTGTCATTCTTTGAGAATTATTGGGCACCGCCCGAAGCATGCAAAAAAAGACGAAAGTAGCCGTGGGCTCAACGTGGCATTCCCGACGCAGTGGCAGATCGACCGCGAAAGACGCATGCACAAACATGCCAATTATGGCAGCACTGTGAGCGACTTGCATCCATATTTACGAAGGCCGTCAGCCGACTTTCGCCCATTCTCCCCTCAAGTCCTCAATCAGACTCTCCATAGGCCAACCAGTCCGCCCCTCACAGCGCCTGATGAGCTCCAGGATAAACTCCCTCTTTCCCTCATCCTGCGTACACAGACCGGCCCCAAAGAGACACTGCGCCGAAAGGATCTGGCAGCCCTCGTCCTTCAGCTCCAAGGCAATCCCACAGATGCCGTCCACAGCCTCGGACAAAACCCGCTGCGTCTTCAGGTAGCCCTGAAACCCAGCAGCGCTGACGGCGGGGAGGTGCAGCGTGACGAGGATCCGCGCAAAGTGATAGACCTGCATGGCGACTGCGAAGCGCGGGGGGTGGATCCAGATGGGCTTGAAGACGGACCAAGCAGAGGCGGAACTGCTGGGGAGGGGCCAGTACCCCGGTCCGAGGAAGCTCTTCCACCGCTCCAGCGCCGCCAGGAGTGCCTCACCCAAGTCTATTTTGTCGGTGACGGATAGCGACGCTGATGTGGCGTGCGCGCAGTAGTTCACTGACTGCGATAGCAGATACACAGCCCTATCTGCCAACTCGTCTTGCCCCAACTCGCTCACCTCCGTCAAAGGCTTCCAAAAGCTGAAACAAGCCCTCCGTTCCCTAAACGCCGCCCACAAATCCTGTCTCAGCCACGACCACCAGACGGCCTGTCTCAGGCCACCGGAGGCTCCATTGACATCCTGGGAGCGCTGAATCCAGAAGACGCCCCTGAGGTGGCGCTTCCAGTTGCTGTTGGAATCATCGAGCATCTCATAGGTAGATATTATTATTGCCGTTGCCAGTAACTCCTCGGAGCGGGTGTAGGAGGTGTATTGCAGGGCTTGTTGGAGATAGTGGAGGGCTTCGTAATAATATTGAATTGGCACGTTCGCTTCGAGTTGGGGGTTGCCTGGGGATGTCGTTGCTTGAGTGGTTTGTGCTATAGCGTGACGGGATGATAGAGCAAGGATGGCTTTCATGAGGCCTAGATTGCGTAACTATTTATTCAAGACACAGAGGTCAGAAGGGCAAATCTAAATGTTATCCGGAGAAGTAGTGTGTCTGCATGTAGACGTACTGCCAGCCTTGTTGCATGCGTAGAGAAATGCTTTAAGGGGTCGAACACATCCAGCCACAGTGCAGCCCGTTCGGTAAACATGCGGAACAACTCGACCTCGTGGTCCTGCAGGCAAATATTCTGGTTGAGCTGCCACGCATGTCGTTCGCTTGAGGCAACATCATTGGGGTGCACGGCTTGGTTGAGTCTTAGAAGTTCTCCTGCTCCAAGCCCGGTCTGTATCTGGACTTGGGAGACTGCAGTGTTAAGGTTGTGCAGGTCCGTTTGGGAGGCATTTTGTTCAAAGTGGAGGTCACCTAATGCTGGACTGGGATACCGGGTTGGAGGCAAAGAAAAGGCCTTGTCTGCTTGGGCGGCGTCTGTTGCTAAGAGATCGAGCCATCGTGTGGAAGCAAGGTCGGTAGTCAGGTATTCCGAAAGAATGGTGTCTGGAGTGTTGTAGATCGTTTGAGTATGGTTCGTATCGTCAAAGCTCACCTGTCCTCCGACTTCATGAACTCGACTGGTGATTGGATCATTGTCAGGCTCCCCGAGTCTGACATGTGAGTGTACTGGTGACGCATGTACTGCAATGCCGGGCACTCCATCCAGCGATGCTACAGCGTGCGTTGGGCCAGGCGAGCCGTCTTCCCTCTCTATGGCGCTTTGTTCCTCAGGGAAGACCGGATCATCACTTTCTCCTGCTGTTGGCCCTCTTCGGGCCAGCTGCGTACGGTCGATGGAACTCGTGGTGGAGCTTGTTCCAACACTGGCGTAGAGGCACTCTCTGCTGGATTTAGAACAAGGTCCACACACAGGCCGCGTTTCATCACATTTCTTGTGCCTCTTCCGACATGTCAGGCTTTCTAAGTCAGCTTGAGAACTTCAGTCCGCATGACAGTCACACGGAATAGATGATGTGGATAGTCGCCGTCAGATCTCAGCAGAATGAGACTTGTTGAAGCGACGCATGGGAATCCGCTAATGCCGTACTCCACTCACCAGCCAGTCACCGTTCTCAATCCCCTCCCACGAGGCTTGCGGGTCCTTTTCCTGGGCCCAGGAGTCTCAGGGACTTGCATCCTGCTGCTGGGGCTGGCAGTGCGCCTGTCCATCCAGTTGATAGTTGTGACCCGGTAACGCGGGCAGCACGCACGGGGATGCGTTGAGAGAGAGCGAGCGCGGCTCGAGGGGGAAGCCCTTCGGAAATGTTTGGCTCGGCTCGCGTCCCTCCCTAATCGCGGCGGTCTTACGCCTGGCTCGCGAACGCACAGAATGGCTGCGGGGTTCAGCGGGTCTGCTTTCGCGAGCTGGGAAAAATCCGGAGACACTTGTAGGTTGGCTCCACTTCCCCTCAACTCATCCCTGCGAGCCGTTGAGCAGGGCACATCGCTGTACCTAGTGTAGTTAGGCTGTGGACCGCGTCTCGCGGCCACTTGACAACTTGTCGACATGAGGAATCTGGCAATCTATATACCATAACTGAAGGACTGCTCCACTCTTTACGGGTAGTACGATACTGATTTTTGCCCATAAATCCCACTTTTACTAACAAATTGTTAGTAGAAAGGGTTTCTTTGCAGGAAAGTGGTCCGTGTACCAACATTGCAGGGTATATAGCTGTTAAGAAGCTTCCCTCACCAGACCGACTCCTCCCCCCTGAAGGGGGGGTGTGAGGAGATTTACCTAAGCAGATTCGTGCTGAGTGTAGTGGAAGGAGGGGGGTCCAGGGGGTCTCCCCCTGGTAAAGAAAAGAGCCCCCTTCTTTTACCTCCTGCAGTGACTGCAGGGCAATAACCTAGTGGTACAGACACGACACAGCGAAATTCATACAACTACGAAGATATAATGATGTAGAAAAAGCAGAATAAGTCTTTCATTCTTCATGAACTGACGCACATAGGATTCTTTTCTACTGTGGGTCATATCAGACCGGGATGGGCAATGAAGAGCAAGAACTGTCTTATGAATAAGAGTAAGTCGAATAGTCGAAGTCCGAAGCCTTGGAAACTACAGTAGAAACATTTTGAAAAAAAAAAAAAAAAAAAAAAAAAAAAAGATGGACTCGGATGTATCAGGTCACGTCTTGATCAGCTTGGGGACATTGCTAATAATGAGAAGAACTCCTTGATCGGTTGTGAACTGATTTCACCTACGTTCTCAGTCTATTATGTTGAGCTCGCAGAATGACACGCTTTTTCCCCCATCAAGTGCACTGAATTAATTCATATGGTGTGCTCTTTGACCTTAGGGTGTAGCTTCGACGCCCCATCTACACTCCCAGCCGTCTAAGCTGTCGAAACCGCCGGTGCGTGGTGCTTATTGTCATAGTCTGTAATGCACTGAACCTTGGCGGCAGAGGCAGAAGTCTGAATGCAATCAGTCTACTTTACGTAGAGAAAGAAGGGGCAATGGTTTCACTGACTGGATCAAAAGTGTAACCCAACCACTCCTTAGCAAGCCTCCTCGCCAGCTCGATTCCGATGACTCTAGCACCGAGGCATAGCACCTGTGAGTCGTTGCTCAGCACCGATCGCTCGACGCTGAAGCTGTCGTGGGCCGTGACAGCCCGGATGCCCTTGACCTTGTTGGCAGAGATTGCGACGCCCAGACCAGTCCCGCATATCAACACTATCAATCCACACATGGTCAGCCAAAAGCTTGCAGATGAACACAACGTGTTCTTCTAGAAATCCATGCAGCATGAGAGAAGGAAAGTGGGAGACTCATACGAGCTCGGTCTGCCTTCCCCTGTGCGACCAACTCAGCTGCAGCGATTGCAAAATGAGGGTATGCGGTCTTGTCTGATGCTGAGTTAGGTCCGACGTCAATAACCTCGCTTACTCGGCCATCGGCGTTCAGGTCTTTGATAAGCGTCTCCTTGTATGCAAAGCCGGCGTCGTCTCCGCCGATGGCAATACGAAAGCCAGCCATGATTTTGTGGGTCTCGGAGTTATTACAAGGACGAATGAGGAGAGCTGGGGGTCGTTCACTTGGGATTTGGTTGATTGCGCTTCAACATCCGGGTTTAAGTTGCGATGGTGGTCAAGTTGGTGCGCGTGGAAGTCAGTCAAATATGGTCGGCTTTAGGACAGTCACTGAAGCGTCCGGGATGTCCTGCCAGATGCATGATCTAATAATTGGTTAACAGTCACTTAGGTCCGTGGCTCACTGGCACCCTGTGTATATCGCTCGCTTATGCTGTCCATTCTAGGCGGCTAAAGAATTGGGACAGCTTTGCCCGGTGGAGCACTTTGGTTGTTTTGACCACGAGACGCGGTCGACGCACCCGAGTTCCAACATTGCTGCACGCGGTATCTGGCGTGAAGTGTGCATATTGTCAACTAACCCCACCAGTATGCGTAAAGATGCTGCAAGTTGCAGGTTATGTATCGAATGTATTATGGGCTCTCCACCCGAGACTGCAACGAACCTTCGTCACGATCATCGTATTAGGGTGACACTGTCCGAACGGTGACGATACAGACTTTAGCTGCCACTGGTAGAGATTTAGAGGTTTCTCATGGACAAGCTTCCTTCTACAATAAATTTCTATTCGTTTCCTTGCTCTCGGAAGCGCTCGTCTATCTCGACTGGTCCTAGCTCTCCTTCTTTGATCATACAACTTCCATCGTTCACATTCTCACCATGTCAGACAAACACTTCTTCCCGGAGACGGCGGCGAACACCCTAGTCCCGCGCTATCTCCGCTCATTGACAGCATCCAATCCCCATCTCGCCCTGATCGATTCGGAGCGCGTAGTCTACGACCCACATCGCAACCCATCCACCGTATCAATTATCAGCGGCGGCGGCTCAGGCCACGAGCCAGGATGGTCGGGATACGTAGGCAACGGAGCGCTCTCCGCTGCAGCTTGCGGTGACATCTTTGCCTCACCGAGCACCAAACAGGTTCTCGCAGCCATCGAGGCCACTCCGTCCGAGCAGGGACACATACTTATGATTACGAACTATACCGGCGACAAGCTTCACTTCGGACTTGCAGCTGAACGGGCTAAGGCGCTCGGGCTGTCACCTAAAGTGGCTATGATTCATTTGGCCGATGATGTCAGTATTCCAAGAAGCCGGTGTGGTGCTGTGGGAAGGAGGGGGATGCCAGGGCATATTGTTCGTAAGTTTGATGATGTTGACACCCGGAAGCTGTGGGCACATTTTCTGACAAATCCATCCAAAGCCATGAAAATCACTGGTGCTGCGGCTGCCAAGAAATACGACTTTGAGAGGACCGTAAAGTTGGGAAGGAGTGTCAACTCCCAGGTCGTTTCGATTGGATCAGCTCTGGATCACTGCCATGTGCCAGGCCGTCAAGGTAACGAGGCGATCCCCAATGACGTGGCTATTGTGGGAGCCGGTATTCACAATGAGCCTGTAAGTAAATCCTCAATTACTCGTCCAGTCCTGAAGCATTGGCACAGCGACTGATAGGATTTTAATACAGGGCGCTCAAAGGCTCTCGCCCTTCCCACCAGTGGAAGAGCTGATCCAGTACTGCCTCAAACTTCTTTGTGATCCGGAAGACAAGGAGCGGAGTTTTGTCAACTTTGAAAAGGATGACTCAACTATCCTCGTGATTAACAATTACGGCGGTTTGTCGAACTTGGAGCTCGGGGCTCTCACGGATGAAACAATGACGCAACTCGGTGAGTCCACTCTCAAGAAACATGGATGCTAATGTCACGATACAAGGCAGAAATTAACAGAAAAATCTGCAATAGCCTCAAAGTGGAATATCAAGCCGGTCAGGACAGTCACGGGGACTTTTGAGACTTCTCTTAACGCACCCGGATTTTCCATCTCACTATGCAACCTGTCAGCCGCCTCTAGGGAATCAGATACCTCCGTGGAGGAGCTTCTGGAACTCTTTGATGCGCCAACAACGGCCGTTGGATGGCCAAATCTGACTTCACCTACGAGGTACCAAAACGGTCCCAACCAGAAGCAGCACTCTGCACCAAAAGCCAAGATCAGCTCCAATGATGGTGCCGACATTGTCGGTAGGTCTAGTCATAAAAAGATTGCTTGTGCTTGGAATAAGCCTAATTCGTTGTCCAGTGGATCCAAAATTACTGGATACTGTAATCCGATCCGCGTGCGACGCTGCGATTGCTGCAGAGCCCAATTTGACGAAATGGGATATGATTAGTAAGATCTTAGCACCTGCAACTGACTCGAGACCGAGATATACTGACCATTTTATTTACAGTGGGAGACGGAGATTGCGGCGAAGCCGTCAAGGGAGTCTCCCAATGTGAGTCTGCGCACAAGCCTGCTCGAACTGTTCCGTTGAGACTGACAATCGTCAATAGCCGTTATAAAAATTCTCAACAACAATGGAGCGGGCAAGGGATCGGTTCTAGATTTCCTCAACGCGACTACGGACGCAGTAGACGACATGGGTGGCACCCTGGGCGCCATATTGGGCATTCTCCTCTCCGCCTTTGCTTCCGCCCTCAAGGAGCAGTCCACCAAATCGTCCTCCTCTCAGATTTCTGAAAAGTTCGCCGCAGCTTTAGAAAAAGCTGTCGAAGCCCTGAAGACACACACAGGTGCGAGAGAGGGTGACCGTACGGTGATGGACGTGCTGCTGCCCTTTGCCGACGAGTTTGCACATTCCAAGGATTTTCACCGGGCCGTGGGTGTTGCGAAGGAGAAGGCTGAGGCCACTAGATACCTCAAAGCCAAGTTTGGACGGGCTACGTATGTCGCAGAGGCGCAGGGACAGGAGTTGCCGGATCCGGGCGCCTGGGCTCTGTATGAGTGGTTGGACGGAATGTCGAGGGCTATCAAGACGTTTTAGGTGACACGAAGTTACACGAGCGTTGCGATAACCCAAATTTAAAAATTCAAAAACATGGGAGCAGAATTCCGGGGAAAGGCGTGATTCTTATTCAAAAAGTGTCGTCGTTGTTCGGCCCCAGGCACAAAAGTAATCCTCAATTTTCTCTAAGCGACCTCCAACCACGTAGAAACACCAGCGCCATGGAAAATATTCCAAGAAAACTTCTGCTCAGAAATCGATGGCTTCAAAAATCTTGAATTCACTACATCATGTATGATCTCAATGCTTTACTGGTATTTATGTATCCACGATGCAGAACACTGACGCCATTTGAAGAACAGGCGCATGGAAGGAGAAGCGCTGTAGAATTACGGTCCCGATCAGCTCTTCTCCCTGGTGTCAAAGAGACTAACCAATGAATTTAACAGTCATCCATGTACTCATCAATCCAAAAGCTCTTTCCACCGTTAAATTCGCCATTTAGACCGTAACAAGTTGAATGTTGTGCGCTTAGCCTGTGCCCAACTGTGTGAGGACCGCGTCTCGAGGCCACTCCCCAACATCACGTAGGATGCAACAGAATCTGACCGGGGTTACCCCGGAGCTGCCCGTCGCTGCCCCTGTTACGAACGGGATATCCGCATTGAGCTCAGCCGGGCTCGTTCAGTATGGGGCCACTTAGCAGCGGTCTGTGGAGACGCGGGGCCCCAGATGGAGGTGTCAAGGCTTGTCCTTTGGGGCCTGGGGCGGGCTCTGACCGAGGTGCCTGGCCCGGGATCGTCCGGGGCAAGTGTTGATTCTACCAGTAATTCCAGATTCATGACGACGAGTCGGGCAGGGGGTCTCATGCAAGGCGCTGGGAAAAGACGCAGACTAGTATGCAGTAGTCTGTGCGGTCGAACCACCTTGCACAGGTGGCAGTTTTGGTGGTGGTCCAGAAAACCGGGAAGGCTTGGTGTTGCTAAGACCCGAGGGTGTTTGTTCCATTATGGTGCAGATCTATCCTCGGACGAACTAATAAATCTATTTCACTTTTGAGCACTTGTTCTTACTGTTGTCAGAAAGTCTTAAGGAACAGCGGGAGCCTCGAGTCGGTCAACGCAATTTTAATACGACGAGCCTCGTCCTTCCTCATTGCGTCCGGGGCCCCTTTTCCTGTCAGGGCTTTTTCTTCTTCTTATCTTCTGTTTTGCTTCCAGACAATTACAGAATCATTATCCCGACATCAGTTGTCAGAAAACTCAGTTCTGTCGCTTTTAATGCTACGCAATGGACCCCAACACGGGCAAGGCAGACACGCAGCACGACGAAGATGTCTACAACGATTTGCCCAAGCCTCACGAGCTTGGAATGGTCGACGACTATGTCCCAGACACTCCAGAGGAGCGTAAGCTGGTGCGGAAGATTGACCTCTACCTGCTTCCTGCGATATGGGGAATGTACCTGTTGTCATACATGGACCGTACGAAGTACGCTTTTCCCATCAATAACATCCCAGCAATATCCAAATGACAACAACAGCTGACAGCTCGCCTCACTCGCAGCATCGGCAATGCCAAAACAGCCGGCATGACAGACGACTTAAACATGGACTCCACAAAATACAGCGTTGCTCTCACAGTCTTCTTCGTGGGCTACGTCGTCTTCGAAGTCCCCTCCAACATGATCCTCGCCCGTACGAAGCCTTCTGTCTTCCTGCCGACGATTATGTTCCTATGGGGCTGTGTGACTATCGCCATGGCTTGGGTCCCCAACTATAAGGCCCTCATCGGACTGAGGATTGTGGTCGGTGTCCTTGAGGCCGGATTTGCCCCTGGTGTGCTGCTCACATTGTCGAGCTGGTACAAGCCCAACGAGCAGGCGAAGAGATTCGGTGTATACATCTCGGCGGCCATCTTGTCCGGAGCCTTCGGAGGGCTCATTGCGGGAGCTATCGAGGATGGGCTTGACGGGACCCATGGGCTTCCGGGTTGGAAGTGGCTGTTCATCGTGAGTATCATTCGTATTAAAGCGTTTAACGGTTTACTTACTTCACTTTCTAACAACACTATTCAAACAGGTCGAAGGCGCCGCCACAGCAGGATTCTCCATCGTGTCCTCCTTCCTCCTTCTAGACTTCCCGGAAAACAGCAAACGCCTCACAGACAGGGAACGCCAACTAGCAATCAGGCGCCTCCAGTACGCCCGCCCAAACAACCAAAACAACGAGGAAAAGCTCGGCCACATGGCAGCCCTGAAGCGCTCCGTCGTCGACTGGCGCACCTGGGTCTTTGTCGTGGGCTACATGGCCATCGTGGGCTCCTCGACCCTGTCCTACTTCTACCCGACACTGGTTCAGGGCCTCGGCTATTCAGGCTCCGTGACGCAGTACATGACAGTGCCGATCTACATCGCCGCGTTCGTGTGCACCTTGTTCAACAGCATCTTCATGGACCGCGTCCCGCAGTACCGCGGCCTCTCGCTGACGGTGTGGATGTCCGTCGCCATGATCTGCAGCATCGTCACCTGCGCCGTGTACAACTTCCACGCGCGGTATGCGCTGCTCGTCATCATGGCGAGTGCGCTGTGGGCCTCCAACGCGCTGTCGTTGGCGTATGCTTCAACGACCTTTGGCTCGATGAATCAGGAGGTTAGGGGTATTAGCTTGGCTATTGTTAATGCGATGGGTAATCTGGCGCAGATCTACGGGGCGTACTTGTTTCCTGATGTTGATGCGCCAAAGTATCTCATGGGCTTCGGTGTAATCAGCGGCCTGTGTTTTACGGGTGTGGTCTCCTACTTCGTTTTGCAGATCATGCTTCCCAGACGCCCCAACTGATGCATGTGGACTTGCTATCCTGCACATGCATCAAGCAAATGAAAATGCGAAGCCTAGCAGTTGAACAGAATATATAAATGTTATCAGAATTTCTTGACATCATCCAGCTTGAAGCTTCTGATAGACATTAGTGGGTGGCTTCCGGAGCGGAAGAAATATCCCAACGTTGATGAGAAGCCCGTCACACGGCCCCGTTGAGCTTACCCGGGCAGTGAGGGCTGGACGCGTTCGCGCTGAGCACTGCAGCACGTCTATCCGCTCCAAAGTTCTTGATTGGAGAAATGTACATAAGCTTGGCCATCGGCATGCCGCACGGCCATCTTCACATGTCGCATTGCATGTAAGCTATGCTTATTAAAGGAGGTGACCAAAACTCAGATAAAGTCCCCGTACGGCTGGACCTTCTGGTCAAGGAAGCTGTATGCGAATAAGCACTGAGACATACGCGTGATTTCGCTCAGCTAATGGCTGCGTCGACGTGGAAAATTAACCCGCGTACACATCAGAATAGCACCTTGGTTCTCGGCTAGCCCATCTGAGCATTATCAGCTCTTACAATCCTGTCTTGTCAAGTTGACCTTGCTCAGCCGCCTTCCCTCTTGACGTGATGGGACCCTATGTATAATGATAACCACACCTGAGGGATCCCATCTATAGTCATGGTGACTCAAGCCGCGGGGGCACGTTGATGCTACATATGCACAGAGGCACAAGTCGCCTCGTGTTTGCCTGGCCCGCCAGTTGCGAGCTCATGGGTCAGTCACGACGAGATCGATGCGCGCCGAGTGAGTCGGGGGCGATCTGTGATTAGACAGCTGCCCTTGCTAGTGAGAAGTGAGTCAAAGATAAATACCATTTCCGTCTCTTGCTTCGCGAGGGTTCCAATCTTCGGGACCATCTCAGATCAGACACTCTTTTGTAAACCCAATAGCCACCAGAATCATCCACAGGACTCATCTACCACGATGAGACACTTCTCACCACTTCTGCTCTTCAGCCTGCTGGTATTGGCTCAGGACCCAGGCTTACCCAACGCCAACCCAAGCATCTCATATTGGCAGACACCCCCTTTGGACGGCGTGGCAGATCATCAGTCGGCTCAGCTTCCCACCGAAGCCGACGTGGTCATCATCGGCTCGGGCATATCTGGCACCAGCATCGCCTGGCATCTTCTCAAAGACGCCAACGGGACGGCGCCGCTCAGGATAGCCATGCTCGAGGCGCGCCAGGCGTGCTCCGGCGCAACTGGGAGGAACGGAGGCCACATCAGGCCGTCTTCCTACTCCGAGTACGCCGGCGCCAAGAAGAATGTGGGCCGGGAAGAGGCAGCTAAGATCACACGGCTGCGGTCCGCCCACGTGGAGGCCCTGATTTCAGCCGCAGAATCCCTCCCAGAGGATGGGCGACTGGCTGCCGAAGCCCGCGTTGTGGACAGCATCGATGCCTTTTTCGACGATGCGCAGTGGAAGACGGCTGTCCAACAGATGGAAGTTCTTAGAAAGGAGCTTCCTGATATTGGCAGCGAGTGGTCTGTCTTTGAGCAAGAGGAGGCTCGCAACGTAAGATAACCCCAGAGCTCGCGAGGGGCACAAGCCTAATCAGTACTGCAGATCTCCCTCATGCCCGAGGTCACGGGCATCATGACCGGAACACCAAAGATGGCGGGCGCGATCTGGCCCTACCGCTTCGTCACGCACTCCCTAAAGTCTCTTCTGGAAACATACCCAACCTTCTCGCTCGACACCAACACCGCCGCCCTGAACGTATCCGCCGTCAGCTGCGCATCATCCGCCTCCAACTACGAGGTCCTCACGACCCGCGGCAAGATCCAAACCAAGCACGTCGTATACGCCTCCAACGCCTGGACGCCACACTTCGTCCCAGGGCTGCGTGGCGCGATCCGCGGCGGCCGGCTGCACATGAGCGCGCAGCTCGGTGGCGCCGGACTGCCCAAGGCGGGAGAGTGGCCCTCGTACTCGGGCAACGGCAGCCTGCCCGGCGGTCGTGCGTGGTCGCTGTTCCGTAACGGGCTGGATTATGTCGTGCAGATGCCGCGTAATGGCGAGTACATGTTCGGCGGGGACATCGTGGGCGGCAGCAGCGGAGGAGGAGGCGAGGACGGTGCTGGGGACGGCGGAAACACCACGGCGGCGGCGGTCCTGAGCGACAGCGGACCCCCCAGCCACATCACAGCGTCGTACCTCAACGGCGCGCTGTCCAGCTACTTCGGGTATGAGAACTGGGGCGCAGAGAGGACCGACTTCCCGCAGGACGCGGCGGGCTCCAATGTTTACCTCGGTCGCACGAAGCGCGTCTGGGTCGGCATCGAGGGCGGCTCGCGCGACTCGCGGCCGTTTGTCGGGCTGCTGCCTCAGTCTGCTACGACGCGGCCGGTCATGAACGCGTCGGCTGGGGGCGAGTGGGTATCGGCGGCGTTCGACGGCGAGGGAATGTGCTTCGCTTGGTTGTGCGGGCGAGCGCTGAGCCAGATGATCGCGAGTGGGATGTCGGGCGGGCAGGAGGCTTCTGGTGTGCCTGAGTGGTTTCCGCGGTCGTTCTTGGTGACTGAGGCAAGGCTTTCGAATCGGAGTGTTACTCGTAGGGAGGCGCATCGTTGGATGTATCCTCGTATGGCGAAGGCTCTGTCGTGGGAGGATTGAAGGGCAGGTACGGCAACTGTTATGGATGAGAAATGACTGGATCAGTTTTGAAAGCACAGTTTCGCAACGTGTAGGGAAGGTACTTCTGACGTTGCGCATCTGAACCCCGAGGTCACGCAAAACTAAATTGACACCCTAAGGTGAGACCAAATTGAACACAGTGATACGATCTCAAGAGGTATTTTCCCTTTGTCGTGATAGCTTCATTGCTACGGACCCTCTGACGTCCGACTGACGAAGCAGTGCCTAAGATCACCAAACTGCGGGAACAATTCTACCTAACTAAACCTTTTTGCCGACACCGAATTTTGCCCTCTCGCTCCTTCCGCCCCCAAAATCTCTGCACGAAATCCACCTGACCCTCTCTACCAACTTGAAGTGCTCCCTCTGATCGATTTATGCAAGAACACAATGCCCGCCCAAATCCCCCAATCTCCTTGCCAGGTGCCTTACTTCGGTGGCAGGGACGCACCCGGCTTCAGAACGAGCTCGTGGGTTCGATTGACTCGAGCAGCGTCGACGATGTCGGTCATGTTGTCGCGCATGTCAGTTCGGAATTGGTGGAAGAGCTGCGCTGCCCGCTGGGCTACCGCCTGCTCAGCATTCTGATCGATCTGGAATGTGGCGATCAGGTTCTGGTAAACCTGCTCCCAGCTGCTCTGGGCTTGGCCGGCCTGGTTGTACAGTCTGCCCCTCTGATTGAGCTCGTTGCGAATTGGTTTGAGCGCTTCAGCGAGCGGCTTCCTCAATCTGTGCGTGTTATTTTCTGGGATGGAATACTGCATGGCGAATCCGAAGCCATGGCAACTGACATAGGACTTGTCAGTTCGTCTGATGGCTTCCTCGACAGCCAGCAGTCGAGCCTTGCTCCAGGCCAGCTTCCTGGCATCTCGAATGAAGAGCCATTTCAGGACCCAAACTTTCTTCCTACCGAGGTGCTCTCCATCGACGCTGTACTCTCTGACTGCCTTGTCGTAACCATGGTTCTCTGCCAGATGGTCATAGAGGTGATCCAATCTCTTGTTCCCGGCGAGACGGTGACAGTCTTGCACAGGACACGATCGACTGCCCGTCCCGGGCAGCTGTGCAGGAAGCTGGTGAACGACGGCCTGCTGGGCCACTGGCTGCTGGACCATGGGCTGCTGGAGGAATGGATCGTGGAAGACTGCCAGCTGTGGGAGTTGGGTTGCTCCACCCCAATGGCCACCCATCTGCCCATAGGCAGGTGTCAACAGGGGACCGAAGAAATGGGCCTGGTCGTCGTAGTCCACCTGGCTGTCGTCGTTGGCCCGGATCAACTGTGCCATGGAGTCAGCCTTTGAGCCCCCACTACACCTGTGTTGTCAATGCTCACCTCGTCCAGCTCAGCCGCCACCCAGTCACCGTATGGGTCGTGTCTCACCAGACTCTCGAAGCAGTCGACAGCCTCATCCATGGTCAAAAGGGCATCCATTGTCGAGTTTGGGTGGTGTCAAAGGATGGCAATGTTGGTGGGTGGTGGATGGGCTTTGGTTGTTCTGTCAACAAGCAGTCTGATGTGGGAGTTGGCAGGGTGGTGGGGATGGGTGCAAGATGCCCTTGCAACTTTGTCAAAGGGCTGCTGCTGCTGCTGCACAGTCCAAAGTGCATTGCCCTGGTGAATGAGGTGACTGGGCTTACCTCGTCCACTAGCTTCGAGCGACTTCCCACAGAACGAGGACCTCTGTCCTCACCCGGGGTACGGCCCCATCATACCGGGGTCGGGGTTAGCATATCGACCTCAGCAGTCCTGACTTGGAGCGTGATGGCTATCGTGGCCATCCACGTCTTCTGAAGTCCCACAGCACTCTTTAGTGCCAGCCTTCCATCGTCAAACTCGACTCGCAAAAGCAGTCAGCAATCTCGGCGACCTCAGGATCACTCCTACAGATTCGGTGAAGGTAGCCTTATTGTACCATCTGCTGGGACTATTTGGTGCCTTCATGCTGTGTTAGGAACAAATATTGAGGTCCAACGGGAACTGATTTACTTACAGGAACGGCATATCTTAGGTCGGGTATCCATCTTGGTGAGATGGGATTGATGTTGTACTTTGTGTTCAAGAGGCACATTGACTTCCGGCCTGGTGCTTGCTTGCCGGATGAATGGATTAAACAATACGATAGGCAGGAATCATGAGGCATCTTCTCCCACCGCCCCAGTCTCAAGAGCTACTCTTTGGCGGCATCAAGCATTGCGACTTTGTCGAGCAGGAACCATCGCCGTGAGTGAAGTGGAGACTTGGTAATCCAATTCCTGAAAATCTCGAAGAAAGCCTCATTCGCTTGAAAGATCGCACGTGCCTTTGTTTTCTTGAGTTCTCCCTCTGCGGGCCACTTGGGCTGCGCTGTGGGTGGCTTGCAGATCGACATATTATCAAACACCGACCGCGGGATGACCAGAAGTTTCAACAGACAGGACGAGGTCGAGGAGCTCCAAATCGCGGTCGCTGGATGACAAAGGTGTTAGCAATTGGAATCCATTGGCAGACTCTGGGAACTCACGGAACCTCTGTTCCCTTGAGGCTGTTTCGGGGACCTCTGTCCCCTGGCGATGGTGTCGGGAACCTCTGTTCCCTAGAAGTGGTCAGGAGGTGGTTGGGAGGGTCGACAAAAGATAAGGTTCCAAGTCTGGGAGAAGAGCCTTTTGTGCTTGGGATTTTAAATTAGGGCCCCCTTGCCCCGCAGCCTGCCCGGATTATTGTAAGACCATGCCCTCTATCAATGGGTAAAGTATTATATCTTAGCTCCTGTTTGTGCGGCTTTCACTTCGTCCTAGCCCTTGATATACCAGGCTCCCATAGGTTACTTCGTCCAATGTCCAGGAGGGGAGCAATATGACTGCTGGAATGACTTAGAACATACCATGCAAGGACAGTAAACGCCTCATAGTGGGAGATCAGCCCTCATAGCTGTTCTACAATCGGACGATTCCTCGTATCTCCATTTGAACACTGGCCGAAAATGCAATAGCAATTTTACAATTGTCCTCAGCCAATAGCCTCAATCACCTCACTAAATTGTACAATGGGATTGTGTGAATACAACTATGAACTCGTTGTTGCCCCGAGGCCAACGTAACTACCATGCCGGCCCTCTTCTCCACGACGGGCGTGATCTTGTATCGACGGCTATTGCGAATCGCAAGACAAACTGCAAGAACTTCGGCCTCATTCTCCCCCTTGAACGGATGGCGTGACAGGGTTTTACCAGTCAACTTAACGCAGCGACCTGGGCCTGATAGCTGTTCCTTTGAAGAGACAACATCGTACCGGAACGGTGGTCATTTCCCACGCAGAAAATCCATCACTGTCCTATCATGCCCCTCCCAGAAATCCTGTCCGCCCTCGGGATCTACGTCTCTCCACCGTTCTGTGTTTCGTGATTGGCGACGTCCTTGTTCACCGCTTTGAATACGTTGAGGCGGCTGGGCTCGGCGGGAGCGAGCTTGTCTTGGTCATTCTGGCTCGGTCCGGCATCGACGCCGTCCCTGAATCCCTGGTCTTCCTCGCTCTGGCTTGAATCATCGGTCGCGGGAATGCGTAGCATGGAGTTGGCTTCCTTGTTCTTCATCAAGCGATACTTGGTTCGGCAAGCTGCAGTGGTGTGGCGAGGGAGCATCTTTATGGAGTAGAGAGGGCTTGTCAGCTACCATTTACATCACCAGTCTCTGTGTTGATGTTTGGGAAGCTGATCACAGCGGTACTTACATTGCCAATCTCGTTCCAACCTCGACCATGGTCTCTGGCTCTCACCAGTAGTTTGCCCTCGTCCTTAGTCCAGGAGACATTGCGAGGGGCCTTTGACGCATTGACGCTCACGGCACATGCCTGACCGGATGACGGGTGAGGTGCTGACGAAGCCTGACGAGCCCGCTTTGCAGGGCGCTCGACGAGCGTCTCCTGAGAGTTGCCGTCGCAGGGCGGCTCTGAAGCATTGCGAATGCGCTTGGTAGTCTTGATGAAATCAGCGCGAGCTGAGGTGTCTTTCTGGCATTCTGCCAGCTTCTCAAGCGCTGCGTAGCCTCTATCGATCTCATGCCTCAGGGGGAGAGGCTCGGAAACCGCCGATGAGTCTTGCGAGGTAGCTAAGCTGGTACTAGAGGCAGGGGAAGTGTCGCCGTCCTGCACGATTTCGGCTTGCTGAGATCTGCTGTGATCACCTGCACGGTCGGGAATGTAGTGCGATGACTTTCTGACGGGCGCTGCTCTGGAGTAGCTGGGCACATCGAACGGGTCGTAGTCGTCTGGCTCGAGATATGCGCACGCATTCATGCCCTGGTCCTCGAAGGCCATCTGCCCGATGTCGCTGACGACGCCGCTGACGAGATTGCAGACGCAGTTTCGAAACCACTCGATCGCCACGTGGTTCCTGTCAAAGACGTTAGTGCTTTTTCCTCTCCAGTCCAGGCCTTGCAGTCACTTACTCCTTGTGGGAGATTCCATTCCACTGCCGCGCAGCCCTTGCAGCACCGATGCCTGCGTAGGTGACCACCTCTGCCAGGGGTACCTCGAAGCGGTGTTGATGGTCCTTGGCGACCTTCTCAATTTGTGCAGTAACTGCCGCTCTGAAGGACTGCAAGTCGATGACCGGCCTTGGGCCCTTGTCAGCACATGTCATGCAATGAGACAGGGCGACTGAGGGAATATCTGACTGCTCACCTTCTCACGAAACCCACAGCCCTGAAGCGAAGCACACTCTCAGCTGCCTGGCAGCTTAGCTGAATAACAGCACTGGATGTTGTTAGCGTTCAGATAATGCTGACCTTCAAGATGGGAACGACATTTAAGCCGTGAAAAAACTCACGAAGTATCCATTGTGGGCAATCGTGGTGTGATCGTAAAGACAGGTAGAGTTGAGTGTTGTTTAATTTGCCGGCTTGTCGTCGTTTTACTGGATTGAAATACCCAAGTGGTTATGGGCGGTTTGTGGTTGACTAGGGCGAAAAGAAAGTTGGAAGAAAAACGGGGACGGTTCGAGAACGATTCAGCGCTAAGTATCACAGCAGGCAATAAAAGTCACTTTCGAGTCTCAAATTCACTTTTGAGGCCATCCTAATGTCTACATCACGGGGTGTGTGGTTTTGATCCCATTCACTTCAGGAGGGTGGGTTGAATACGGACAGGAAGATCACAGGCAAGGCAAGCACAGAGACTGACGATCTGTCTCTGTGCGTTCAGGTGCGCATCCTGGATTTCATCGTCACCATAGAACTTCAAATCAATCAGCAGAAGCCATTGTGTGCCAGAAATAGTTCCTGGATTATTGAAGGTCTCTCATTTGCAACGTCTCTTCACACAGTCATCTCCATAACCCAGCCACATTAAAGAAATTGCGAAAACGTCATTACGGAGCCTCTGCGACTTGGTTAACTTGTCTCTAATTATCCCACAGGTTTTCCAATGGGAGCCAAGTACATGAGATGCTATTCCAAAGGAGCTTATTCTATAGGAGCTTATTTCATAGGAGGATGTTCCATAGAATGTTGTTCTATTGGATCTCATTCCATAGGATGTTATTCCATAGGGTGTTATTCCATAGGAGGCTTTTACATAGGAGGCTTTTCTATGGGATGTTAACCTGTAGGAGGTCCATCCCACAGGAGGCTTCACAGTAAGTACAACCCAGATGATCCAAAACACCTAGGTACCTGGGAACATGCTGTGGACTTGTAGTGGACAGACAGCAAAGTAAATCTCCTCACTCACACAGAAGGCAGTCCAGTAGTCCTGTACTGTAGTAGTGTCATATTACATTGTTTACTAACGGCTATGTTCTACCCGAGTAGACTCGCCTCAGAGCTGCCGTACCAGTAACACTTCCTAATCGGAAGTCACGATAATCATGGCGACACATTTGCCATGTCGAGTGTGAATCCAGGTCGACACTCATCTGTCTTATTTTTTTCTCTTCTTGTTTGGGATGCCAGCGTGCTAGGATCCGTTGCTTCTCTCGCACGTCATCCAATGCTGGCCTGGCAAATCTACTCTGGTTGCATCTGGTACCTTAGCCCTCCTGCTGGTAGCGCTGTCCCTGTCTCCTGTAGAGCTCTTGCCGCAGCTCTTCGTATCGTTGCTCCAGCCTGTCAAGCTTTTCCTGTCTCTTGGCAATCATCGAGTGGATGGTCATCGTCTCCCACTCTCGAGCAGCATCAGCCCTACGATGAGCAGCCTGGAGGTCTTGAACAGCTTGGTTATATGCTTCAATGTGGCTTGTGTGGGCCTCAATTTGGCTTGAGAGGAGCTTGTACAACCCCTGATTCTGTGCTTGACGAGCTTGCTCATTGCAGTGAGAAATACTGATGAATGACTCAATTACCGTACTGCTGGCCGCTAGTGGTGATATAGAATCCATGATGCCTGGTGGCGAGGTATGGTTCTGACCCAGTTGGATGTTCGCTGGGTTATTGTCTGGGCCGTTGGCTGGCATGTTGGCTGGCATGTTGGCTGGCATGTTGGCTGGCATGTTGGCAGGCAGGTTTGCTGGTAGGATTCTCTGGTATTTGGTGGGTTGCCGAAACACGCCGCTGGACGGCTGTACAGCAATGTGAGCTGCTACGTCCTCGGCATGGGCAGATGCATTGGCCATGCTGTCATGATCGCGCTTGCGGCTAGAACCCACACCCGGGGCTGCCGTCGACTTAGAAGTCTTGGATGTCTTCTTGTGAGAATTGGGAGCCAATTGAGAGGTATCCCCAGAACCAGCAGACACGACAATTGGGTCATCGGTTGCATTCTGGCTGTTGGACTCAGAGGAGACCGCGGTTGCTTGCTGGCGATTGGTGGTTAAGTCTTGCAGCAGTGTTTGGGCGGCCATGTCCTGCAGAAATGGGTTTGCAATATTGCCTCCACCAGGAGTAGAGAGAGTATTTGTAGACGAAGGCATTACTTTTCATCATTGATTCCATGTTAGTCTCGCAAATCCCAGGGGACCTTCACAAGGGTGTTACACATACCGGGCTGGCTGTTCCCACCAGGAGCGGTGATGGGCATTGCAACGGTCGGCATGCCCTTAGTGGCAGGCTGGTTGTTGGACATTGTCGATCGAGTTGGTGTTCGGGGCATCGTTGATCGTGACGACTTTGTCATAAAGAACTTGTCAACTGGCTGGGAGCTGGGCAACAGTAAGGATTGGTGAGGATGGAAAGGAAAACCTTGAAATGCAACAAGGCTACGAAAACCCAATTCTGTTAGCGGGGTCAATTTGCTGAGTTCATTGTGGGGGCAGGTCAGGCATGGTTTGTTTTCCATTAGCACAATTTGTTATGGATGGGTTGGACAATCACATACTTGGTAAAAGTTATTCCGATACCGCCTGTCCGGGGTTTCATAAAGTGAAGTCGTCACTGTGGTGGATGAGCAGATCATCAGATCTGCCATGGAGAGGGCTTATACTAGTGGTCCTGCTCTTGGCCATACGCATATAGCACCGCTTCACATGCTGCCGGACCAATTATGGGTATTGTCATAGGATCTGACCTAGATCACAGGCTTCGAGGTGATTTCCACGTCACGTGTAGGCTCGAGAGCAAGTCATCTATGTGTACTTGTTTATGTTGAAGTTCCTACGTGCAAACATAACACTGGCTTTACTGAGTGAATCTATACACAGAACTACCAGTATGGCCAGAAGAAGGTTATGTTGCAATTTTCTAAATACAATCATGGAAATTCATCCAATCATCTACTAGGAGTACTTGATATTCAGAACAGAGGCACGACCATTTACATGATTGGTTTTCACTTTGGCGATTCAGGCTCTGGTATTTCAAGAAGGGGACCTGGCAAGGCTTGTCTGGCTTCATGAAGTGACTTTTGCTTGTGGAGCTTCCAAGACTCTATACAAAAGCTCCAATGTCTTCAAGAATTCTAAATGCCTTTGAGCTCCCAGCTGTGTGAGTAGATTATGCGAGACTGACGCCTTTGCTGCTCGTATGCTACCAGTTCATCTAAGGAGTCACTACTATAATGTGTGTACCACCAGGGCAGATTTTGTTTGTTGTCCCCTGATTAGTGTACTTGTGGAGATTGAAAGGGCTGTGAATGCATAGCCCCGCCCAAATCTTGAGGGAAGTCTGGCAAGCCACCTCGAAAAAGCAATCTTGTATCCTCAATATTGTGATTATAATTTGCATTTAATTCTGACAAGCTGCAAGGATCCCCCTGCAGGATGTGTGTCATCATCTATTACACTTGTCAGAATTGCCAAGAGGAGACGGGCCAACGCGACTACGTGCGCCATACTGATGGGCAATGTTTTGCCATTCCCGAACCTGAGAGTACATGTAAGTAGACTGCTCAGGCCTCCGTCATATCTAGGCAACAGGTCGTTTGTTGCCCGGAGTCGAATCTACACCATGTCGCTGCTTCCATAGCAGATGGTGGGAGGCTTCGTCTCGTGCCCATCCTTCGTCGTCTGAAGCATACTACTTCATGCATCCATTGCTGACTTGAGCACTTTAGTGGAGGTCTTCTCCTTCTGTCCCGATATGCGCGCCCGACACATCCCCATCCACGATCCCATGATCCAGTCCCCTGAGTTTCCTTGCAAGAGCTCCAGCTGCGCACGACTCAATGTCAAGTTCAACGCCAACAAGTGTCAGAAGCAGGAGGACAAAATCCTTGATCTGCTGTCAGACACCGAGTATAAGGTCACTCTCGAAGGCAATGGCTACATGGATGTCGAGGAGATGCTGAAGCGTAAGGGAATCGACAAGAAGACCGACATGTGGGAGCTTCGTGGCGCCAAGCTCCAGAAGTGGAATCTCTACACTGAGGACAAGCTGAAGAAGATGACTGTGAAAGGTGCCAGTTACAAAGACATAAAGGCTGTGAGATTTCATTGTGTTCTCTCCCAGCACATCTGCCTGTCAGTGGTACTGACCTTGTCCCACAGGCACTTAAGGCCATCACTGGTTTGAGATACACCAACTACCAGATCATCACGAAGGCTGCCTCATTTGATCTTTACTGGTCTCTGTTCTCTGGGGAGCTGGACAAGTCGAGCAAGCTGAAGCGAGGTGCATCAAAGTGAGACACGTGGCCTTCGGAACATCAAACATGGTGTGCAACTTACTTTGTTGCTTTGTACCCAACCTTGAACTGTTCGTTTGGACGCTGGGGTGTGGCACCTGAGACTGGGTCAAATAGTCTGTACCTACTGTGCAGCTGGCCTGTGGTCTCATTGGTAGCCATCGCTTCTGAATGAGGCCTCAAAAGCAAATGCTACCAAAACGTCCAGCATATGGAAATTGAGAAATACAATGCTCGGTGGCTTGCAAATACGACGGAGATGGTGCCCAACTTGTCGGGTGTTATTAGGCGCGCTAATGGAAATCTCAACATCCTGATGCCCCTTTTCGATCAGCAACACTTACGTGACTGAATATCCACGCGTTGCCCACATGATCGACCTGTTGGAATTCGTTGAGACTAAGACTGAGCTGCCGCGTTCTAGGCCGCAGCGTCAACCGCTGTTGCATTGGCTTTTTGTGGCCGCAGACACCACACCAGAAAAGGAAGGCAGCTAGCTGAGTTGGACAGCAGACGGCTCCGAAGGAAGCAGTAAGACAGTCAGGAAATCAACAGTTGGCATATCAAGGGATGAGAAGGGAATCATGAGGTGAATAATGTTAGGTGACAGCGAGATATGTCAGTTGTGCGACATGAGAGTGTAGACGGAATACGGCTTCTTATGGTCACTGTTGCGAATATTCTCTTTTGGAGTCCAGTCTTAGTCTACATAATTTTGCTTTCCGTGATCCCTGTCATCGCACGTGGGATGAACCGTTGGAGATCGTGGGTTGACATGCTCCACTGCGCATCCCCGAACTCTAGTACTAATGCAGCGTTACATTATGACATCCCACATCGACTCTTCCACCCGGTTCCAGCGGATGGGGTTCTCAGCACCATGCTTGTTTCTACACCGATGCCTTTGATGGGGCTTTCTGTGCGATTAATTTGAAAGCCCATGGATTATGCCGCGCCTCGCCAATGGTGTTTATATAAATCACAGCAGGGCCATCTCCTCAGTATTGATTGTCTCAGAATGATGTTCGGCTCATGCCACTTGTTCCTCATTCCTCGCTAAGATGCAAATCCCTCTATCTACCCTCTTGGCTCCCCTAGCTGCCCAGGCCGTCAACGTCGTCCTTTCGAACGATGATGGCTGGGCCGAGAAGAACATCCGTGTGTTCTACGACACCCTCACCAGCGCAGGCGAGAGCGTGATCATCTCAGCCCCGGCCGACAACAGGTCCGGCACGGGCTCGTCAGACGCCACGCCCGGCACGGTGACCTCAGGCTGCCAATTCGACAGCTGCCCAGCCGGAAGCCCTCCCTATGGCTCAAACAGCTCTAACCCCCGATTCAACTACGTAAACTCCTACCCTGTCACGGCCATCAGGTACGGGATCCAGACTCTGTCACCAAAGTTCTTCGGCGGTGCTCCAGATATCGCCGTGGCAGGATACAATGTCGGAGGTAGGATTGCCCGCCCTCCCCACCACAGTCGCCTCTGATACTCACAAGGTAGCAGCAAACCTGGGCTCAACGACCCTCATCTCCGGCACAGTCGGCGCAGCCACCGAGGCCGCGCTGGAGGGCATCCCAGCGATCGCTTTCAGCGGCACCTCGGGCTCGCAGGTGTCATACACGACCGGCACGCAGACGTACCAGATTGTCTACGCCCAGCTCTCGACCAACGTGACCACCACGCTCGTCGACTCCGGCAAGCCCTATCTTCCGGATGGCATCTGGCTCAACGTCAACTACCCTTCCGTGAGCAGCAGCACATGTTCGTCCGCATCGCGGTTCAAGTTCGTCCTCTCGCGCATCAACTCGGCTTCGTCGGGGGCGGCGGCTGATGTGCGGACGTGTGGATCGACTCGGCTCCCGACTGAGAGCTCCGTTGTTGGTACTTCGGGCTGCTATGCCAGTATTAGCGTCGGGGTTGCGAGTAGCAAGGAGGATGCTACTGCCTCTGTGCAGGCTGTGGTTTTGGAAAAGCTCCAGCCCATCTTGTCTTGCTTGCCTTGATCCAGAACTTCCTTATTCGCCATCTTGAAGATCAGTGGGCTAGAATGAAGCCCAATTGCGTTGAAGATATGAATAGGACAGGGATAGAGTGATCATAATTTTGTCATGGAATAAGAGGCATGTTGAAAATTTATTTTCTAGATAATCTGCGGAGCCGTACCTCCGTGAAAAGGCTTGGTTTGCTTTTTCAACGATTGTGATCTCCCTATGTAGATATATATAATGGTTCTATTTACATAATTCTGCCGTGTGCCATGTAAGATGGTATAGTTGCGAGCGATCAACGTTGTAACTGAGAATTTCTCCCCTTTGTGATTGAGTGAAACGAGTGTGATAACTTTCATGTTGATGCTGGTTCTGGACTTGGTGTCCGTGTTCAAAGGAATGTGGAGTTAGTCGTCATCTGCGCTTTTTAAACGATAGTGCTGTGAGCGAAAGTGGGTTATTTTTGGGCGTTGAGCAAGTAAAATTGGTTCCAAATGTGTAGTGTAAAGAATGGAAGGCCGGCCTGTCGACTCTGAATGGAGTTTGACTCGGCCTAGTGACCGGAATAAGGAGACCTTGTATCAAGAAAGCCTCATTAGGGGACAGTTGCTGCGAGATCTAGCCAAGCGAGCTCTTGACAGCCTCTGGGAATGCCTTATCAAGCATGGCAAATGGTGCATCCCAGACACCAACGCCACCAAATCCTGGAAGGTTCATGTTCTTGACAGATTCAATAGTCTTCTTGATCTCATCAGTTGACTGGACGTTGAAGTCAGCCGCACCTTCACCACCAGGGATACCAAGGAACAGCTTCGGGCTGGGACTAGCAGCAGCAAACTTGTCGGCCCAGGATTTGATGTTGCTCTCGAAATCCTTGCCACCAATTCCCTGGGGCTCGTTGTTGTAAAATTGAACGCTGACAAAGTCCAGCATTGAGAGCACGCTGTCAGGAATTGAGGAGTCGGTTTTGTCAACGACACCGCACATGGGCTCCGCGCTCATGAGGTATTTCCGCGAGGAGTCAGAGTCCATCTTACTCCTCATCTCGGTGACGAATTCCTTGTAGAACGCGCCGCTCTCTGACTCATTGTCTAGATCTAGGCCGTCGAGGATGACCTTCCCGAAAGGCCTGATGTCTTCCGAGTCCGTGCCGCCCAGGTAAAGGTTCCTGTGGACCACGATGTCAGTATGAGTTTGGCAACGTCTTTCTACTGATACATACCAGACTTGGTCAGCGGCTTCCTTGGCCTCATCCTCGCTACTAAATGTGGCATTAGACATTCTCGAGTCGCCGCCAAAGGAGATCATGACCTTTCTGCCCTTTTCCTGACAACCAGAGATTTGATCGGCAACGCTCTCGCCTCCCTCTGGTGCCACAGTACCATCGAACAGCTCAAAGCCCTCCTGCTTTTTCTGGGCCTCGCTCGGGCTGCCGGTATCTTTGCCCATGTTGAGCTTGGGCGGGTTCAGACTGGTGATGAATGCCAAGATGATTATGTCAAAGTTACCATTTTCGCAGACCTCAGAGAGCTTTGTCTCGAGCGTCTTATTAGTACTTTGCCCATAAAATGCCATCACACTTGCGCCGTCTCCCACATCACCGGCACGCTTGACTGTGCGCTGGGTATGATATGGAGCATGGGGAGCTGCATTCGCGGCGCACGCGGCGAGGGCAATCGTGGCGAGAGTCGGAAGTCTCATTATTAATTAGTAGGCGGGCAGCTACCTGGGGGCGGCCTGGGTATAAAACTAAAATAATGATTGAATATGAGTTGGTAAAAAAAGAATGCTGTGAAGACTGTGGGGATTTGTAAAGAATGGAACTAACTCGCCAGGAGCTAGTATCTTGTCAAGAGATGGAAAAGAAAAACAAAGAATGCAAAGAGAAGGAATTGGATGCCGTGAGAGATGTGTCAGAGAGAAACACATACCCTGGCGACAAGCTGCCTTTATATACGATTCGGGCATGCATCAACAACCAAACGCAAATTGTGTCGTCGGATTTCGGCACCCCTCGCGTTGTACAATTTCTGGCTGTCAGCAGGTCTGCGGCACGCATAAAGGGGATATGAAGTGAGATGTCCATAGGCTCGACCATCTCGAGCCGCCGTGTCTCTGTGCATGCTGCTGTACAGGCCGCCAAGAGGGAACCACGCAGAACCAACGACTGCTCCAAGGGGTCCCTCAAGAAACATTAACGAGGCCGGCGAGTTAAGGAGAGTAGACCCGAAGAATACGGCGACCCTTTCTGATTGGCTTCTGCGAAATTTCCAATGCACGACACCGGCCGGCCAGGGATCGACGCAGCGGCGGCCCAGATCGCAGACCGGCGTCCCTTGGAAATGTCCCGGACATGGCACGATGCTTAGTGGTTGAAAACCCCGACAACGTGGAGATTTTTGGCCGAGGGGGGTCCAGAGTAAGCCGACCTGGGTTGTGGGGGCCAATTCGGGCCATGCCGAAACGTTTTCCACCCGCAACGGCCCTCCAGTGCGGCCTCGTTTATTTCAACTTAGGTCTGCCCTGCATTCTTCAAACTCAGGGGTGCCATGTGAGCCTCCTAGACCCTGGTGTCTTTGAATGCGCCCGGCAAATTATGGGTGCTTGAAACAGGCACATGCGTCCGCGTTCGGGTGTCCTTGTGGCCGCCACTCAAGGCGTACGATGGCTATTCCGGACGAACCTTGGTGCGCCATTCGTACAATCTCCACGTGGATTTTGCGTGCATGTACCGGACTCCGTCTTTTTGGTATGTGTGCCTTCAGCGATGAGACCAATCAAAAATTAGCAGGCAGCAGCATTTCGATAAGCGAAGCAGCAGTCTAGATGTGGTGCGCTTATGCGCTAATGTGATCCTATACGCCATAATGCAGTGTGATGATCCTGCGGACAAGATTTCAGTACGGTCAGTGCTAGGTCAGCGGCGGGTATAAAACCCATTAGAATGTCTTACAAAATTGCTTGCCCGTTTTGGGGTATATTTTGCTGAGCTTTGCCAAGCTTGCTTTCGTCGAGTCCACTATGTGTGCACTAGGAAGCTTCGCCGGAGCAGGGAATGCGCTCCAGTCAGAACTGAGCCTATCAAATTGGTCCCTGCTATCACGTACTTCACCAATTTCGCTAACTGATGCCTTTCGGAAGTCCCAGTCATGCTTCTTGCCCTTGCGGCCCGAGGTTTGAGCGACTCCGAGAAGGACGCGAGGCATGCTGTCAGCTTACTTCTGCTTCTCTTGATGCGATCGCGAGTCGAATTACGAGTGAGGGAGCCACATCTTGAGCGGCGAGATAGATGTATAAATAATGTAGGCTATCCATAAACTGCTACTCATCAAGTGAGATGCCACACAAGTAGCTGCACAATCAAATTCCCCCAGGCGGATTATTTATGATGACTTCACTTTCAATACCGTACCTTGACCCCCTGAGCCAGGCCTTGGCAAATTTCACCACGCCGGATATTCTCGCGAGTCTCACCCTTCCCGAGTACCTCGCTACATTCGGTGCCTCCCAGCAGCACGAGAAGCTGCCAGGTGTAGACCGCAGCAACTTTACCGTCCCTGTTGAGGGTGGCGTGGAGCTGTGGATTTACAAAAGCGAAGAGATAACCGGGGATGACCTGCTACCATATATATTTTTCATCCATGGTGGCGGATGGTCTGTGGGAAGGTGCGTGAGTCGAATGGACCAGCGAGTCTTGAGCTAACCCAACCTACTCCAACAGCATCGAAGAATATGATAGCATCGTGAGAGACCTTGCGCTCCGAACGGGCTTCCCGGTCGTGTTTCCAGAGTACACTCTTGCTCCCGAAGTCCAGTTCCCCGTGCAACACGAGCAGTGTTACGAATCCCTGAAGTGGTTAACAGAGAATGGCGAGACGCTTGGATTGCAGGGAACAAACTTCACCCTCGCAGGAGATAGTGCAGGCGGTAGGTTCAACACGGAATTTCACCACCTTAGCCGTATCCCGGCATGCTGACCCTACCACAGGCCATCTGGCAGCTGGCCTAAACATAATGTCCATCGAGAAAAAGGACTTCACAATCCCCTTCAACGTCCTCATCTGCCCCATAACGTCAACAGACACCAACGCGCCGCCGACCCTCTCAGAGTACGAGCTCTTCCGTGGTCCATTCATCTCACTGCCGATCCTGCGCGGCATGGCGGACTACTACATCCCGCGTGCCGAGGATCGGGTCACGGCTCTCGGGTCGCCGCGGTTCATGGCGGATGAGCTGGCGGCCCAGTTCCCGCCAACCCTCATCGTGGTAAGCAGTGCGGATGTGCTTCGCTCGGGCGGAGAGCTACTCGGAGAGAAGCTTCAGGGACAGGGGGTGGACTGTGCGGTTGTCGTGGGTCATGGGCAGCTTCATGATACCGTTGTCTCTGAGGCGGCTAGGGAGGGTCCTACGCCTAGGGCGTTGATGAGTCTTATTGCTGGTCAAATCAAGGAGAGACTGACTATTTAGAAAGTCTCAGTCACAAGCGGTATGTGTGCTGTGGTGATCACTCGTAGGTATTGGAAGCCATGTCGCACGAGGAGTAGGAGGATGAATATGAGATAGAGGTCGAGCAACCCCATTGAGCCAGCTGGTAAATACAGGTTCTTGACACCGCTCTTGCACAATCCTATTTATAAGAGGCCAAGACTTGTTCATGACATCCGCTTAACCAGTCCACAGTGCCGGGCCGGGCATCGCATAGTTCGTGATGGTAGTGTAAGGGTTGAAATGGATACCGGGGTCGGTGTTCTTGTAGAGCGATGTTCCGACGGTGCCCGAGGGGTTAGCAGTGCCCGAGCCCGTGATCTTGATGTTGAAGCACTGAGGGTAGTTCTGCGCGCCGTTGAGCGAGCCCGCGCCGTGCAATGCGATGATCTCGTGACGGAAAACGTAGTTTCCAGCGGCCAGTGACTTGGGTACCGTGGTAGTCCACTTGCCGCCCTGATCGATCAGCGTCTGAGACGCCCATTTCTGAGTGCCGTAGTCGACTGTAAACCCACTAGGTTAGCAACGGAATTGAGTGCCTTTTTAGGGCAGCGGAGCGCAAATATTGCCTGGGTTACATACTGCCAACAGCCTCGATCTTGACCCACTTCAGCTGCGATTTGTCGGCTTTGGTGCAGTCCCCGGTGCACTTCGCGACGTAGGTCAGGATGGGCCCGTAAGGGTGTGGCCACGTAGCAGGCCACTGAAATTCAACTTTTCCGCCGGCCGAAACAGTCGTAGAGAGCGTCCCAGGAGTCGCGTTGATGTGGCAGTTGATGTCCTGTGTGCCGTAGTTGTTGGGTGCAACGAATCCGCTGTCAAGGTTCTCGGCGTACCACGCAGCAATATCGGGGACTTTCTGGCCATTCTTCTTGGCGTAGTAGTAGTCCAAGATGAAGCCCTGGTTTTGCACTCCATCTGTCTTGAATGTTGTCACCATGCCATGGCCGAGCACAGTAGCGGCGAGGCCGCTGACCAGGAGGGCAACTGACGGGATCATTGCTGTGATGCTGGTTCGGGGGGGGGGGGGTTGGAGGAGGTTCCGGTGAAGAACAAAGAAGGTATCTGCCTGCGTCAAAGTGCAACAGCCTTGCATTTAATATTCAAGGATCTCCTGCTATCGGCAGTTCAGGCCGGCGATGGGTTGATAGCCGCCGTACAACATCTGCCTTGTGTGGGCACGTGGACATGCCGATGCCGAGAAGCGTTACTGTCACATCCCCGTGCATTGTTACTAGTAGTGAGATAGAAGACTTCAAGTGGTCTTGACCACCCTCTATCGCCCAACTGATTGAATGTTCCGGAATCGCCTCGACCGCGGCGCCGAAAAGAGTTAATTCGGGGACGCAGCGCCCGTGGTCTGGTGTCTTGGCATCTCACGAAAGGCGCTGTGCTTGGTTGTTGATAGCCGGATTTAATATGGATAAAACGGCCCGCCTTCGCGCCGCGGGATGGAAATGGGACTCTTTGCAGAATATTCAATGAAGATTTGGTCGTAGAGCACCCAGCTGCATTGGCCCATTTTCTGCACCCGAGGTCATGATTCCCACTTTGCGACTGGAGATTATTTACAACAGCTGATTGCCGAATATCCTCGACAGTTTTGAGCTAGACGCCCATGAGATGGTCATTTACCATGCTGACCTACGAGAAACTCGCCGGAATAAACCCCAAGAAGTCAAATGTAATCATAAATGTACTGTCATCAGCACTGTATGGCATTTAACGCTGGGTCTTGAGCATTTACTACTATGTGAAGGGACCGCCTACTACTCCAGAAGAGTATTTATACGGATTAAAAGCGAAACCACTTCATGGTGTTTCGTTATCAGATGCAACATGACCCTGCTCATGTTGAAGCCGCAAGCCTCAGCAATCAACAACGATCCTCCCGATCCCTCGACTGACACAACTAAGCAATGCGGTGTCCTTCTGATCGGTATCCAGAGCGAGACCTCGGCGTAAGACTTTACCTTTGCAATATTCAACCATGCTCGTCCCGCATTTACCCACCACACAGGATGACTCGATGTCAAACCCCGCACTGTTTAAGATATCCAGTAAAGATTTATCGCCAGGGTCATGCAGAACCTGTCCTGTGGCTCTGATCTGGGCTTCAAAAAAGGGTCACCAGTGGCAGTAGTTGCCCCGCCAAAGTCTTCAAAGTACAACTGGGACGTTGGATACTGGAGGTTGTTTGTCAACTCACGCCGGTATTCGTTCATCAGACACCGGGCCGTAAATATAGATGACAGTGTCCAGTCTGTCGTTGTTTTGCATGGTTGGTACGATGCTCGAAATACTGAGTCTTTTCCCTTCGCTCTTGGCATAAATGAAAGAATGTTCTCTCTCGGGAGGGAGGCAGTTTGAGTACACCATATCTTGCCGGCTGCGGACGGCGTGGTGTACTTCAACGTTTTCGCCCGATAGCCAGAGTCTTTGAATCTCAGGCATGAACGCTGTAACCCCAATGCCGCCGATGATAAATATGTGTCGTCTATGCTTACCCTCGTCTTTCTTCTGTTCTGTATGTGGCGCTTCGTGGCCTTTCAAAGGTTCGTGGCCTTTCAAAGGTTGCTGGCCTTGATAATATCCCCGACTTTTAGATGATCATGCAGATACGCCGAGCCGCCCCTAGAATTATCGTCTCTGGAGACTCCCAACTCGAATGATCTCATATCTCCGGCCACGACAGAACATGCTCTGGAGAATTTGCCCGGCAGTACCAAGATAAGTGTAACAGAGGAAGGTGTGGCATGTTGAGCGTATATTCCTCATGAGAAGCAAATCTTGGATGTGCTCTGTGTCAGGAGCTGGTCGAGGCCTTGACCAGACTTTTCAGATTGTTTGAAATCACTGCAGTATAACCTTTATTAGCTGGCGTCACCTCAGCAGTTATTCATTGTGCTGAATTATATCCAATGTCACAGTGATAGCTGTCGGCTCAGTCTTCCAATCGAATTAATCCTCGGTTAGTTGGAACATCTCCACGCTGTTTTCCCATGACGCTTTTGCTACTTCCTCCACACTGATACCTTTGAGTCCAGCCACAACGTAAGCAATCCGGGCAATTGTACAGCTCTCATTCCTCTCCTTGACCATACTACTAGCTTCCCATTTCTCCCTCTTCTTACTTGCCGGTAGCGCTGGTAGGTTGGCCAGGTACCGCTTTACGACCTCGGAACTAGGCTTAAGTTCCCCCCAAGGCGCATCGGTTTCGATTTGGAGATGCTTGAGCGGAATAGCAGCAACCATGTCAAAGCTCTCGCGATCCTGGAAACTGAAGCCATTGACACTGACATCCAGGTTCAGTGAGACCAGTTTTTCCATTTGTTCTTGCGACCCCACAAAGCTATGTACCAGGCCACGGCGCGGTAGTGCATCAACGTATGAACTCATGATCTCAACAAAATCTTCAAATGCGTTTCGACAATGCAGAAATAGTGGCAGATCCCACTTCCTGGCCACGAACATGTCCAGCTGTGCCTTGAACGTCGCCAGCTGCGTCGCCTTATCGGCAAGGTTGAGACGATCGTAGTCGAGTCCGAGTTCGCCATACGCAACGAGATATCGACCTTGTTGAAGATTGTTCTCAACGGCTTCTGCGATCTTTTCGAGATATGAGGGGCCCTCGGCCAGAGGCTCGGCAGCATGATATGGGTGGATGCCGATGGTAAAAAAGCATGAACCATAGGGGCGAGACCTTGCGATTTCAAGATTCGCAGACACATCGTGTTGACTCATGCCTGTCAGAATGACTTTTTCCACACCCGCACTCAGCGCCCGATCGAGCGTGTTGGGGAAATCCGCAGGATGATATTGCTTGCCACGATAGATCCCTTTGAATTCGTTGGCTGTCGCTGTAACAGCAACCTGTGCATGCGAAGTCAGTATAGTGTTAGAGCCATCCGCTGATAAGGGGCCAACCTACGTCGGCAAACCGAAGTCGGACGGCTGCAGCTCGAGGAGCATTCATAGGGAGAGCTGACATGTCCATCGTCGCAACCGTCCTACGCTCAACTAGGACACAATTCGGAGTACTAGAGCAAAGTCCTTTTGCTGTTGTTCAAGGCGTACATGTAGCGGATGTGCGGTGCAGATAGTCTGGAGATTTGTTCAGCACTATATGCGTAGGTCACATCCGAGTAATAAATAGGCCGATACGTATGTTCAGATTGGTCAATTGCCAGCTGAGGGCTATTTGTCAATCTAGCCTAGCCTAATTAGGTGCTAAGTGATCCACTGTGCGAGGAGCCGGCTATGCCGAGATTTGGGCCTATGCCCCGGTCCGGTCGTGATTCTCAGCAAAACGTCCAGTGCCCAGGTGCAGTGGCATCTGTTTCGAGCGTGTGTTACAAGATTTTAAAGCTCTTTACTCGTACACAATCACTTTAGGTATTGTGTACGTACCTTCTTTTTCTCCGGTTGAGGCACCGCCGAGCACTTGAAATAGGCTACGACATATGCAGCAATCAAGTACCGAAAAGGTACGTACCTGCCGAAGTCGGAGGATGGCTCGCTGTTCCTGACCTTGCCTTTACCGGTGCTAGCCATGTCTAATGTCATTAAGCTGCTCAAAAGATTGAAAAGAGCAAGCCGAATGAAATGGGTTGTGTGTTGATAATTGAGTGCCCAATTCGAATCACAGTTGCTACTTTCTTAAACCATTGCTTTCTCAACAAAAGAGTAGATAAACATCATGTCCTCGTCAGGCTGGATCCAAACCGAAGACTGGCACACAGCAGGCGAACCCTTTCGCATTGTTAGCGACCTCCCGGAAAATGCACTCCCTGAGGCTGCCTCTGTAGCGGAACGCCGCTTCGCGATACTCAAGAGCCCCGGCCACCCTCTCAACATACTACGCCAGCAACTATGTCTAGAGCCCCGAGGCCACTCCGACATGTACGGCGGCTTCATTACCCCACCTAACGACTCTGGCGCGCACTTTGGTGTGCTCTTCTGGCACGCCGAGGGCTTTTCCACAGCGTGCGGTCACGGGACCATCGCGCTTGGGTTCTGGGCTGTCACTAAAGGGCTGGTGAAAGCGCTGGAGAACGATGGGGATGTTGATGTTATTGTCGACGTTCCATCTGGTCGAGTCGTTGCTACCGTTGCCGTCAAGCAAGGAAAACCCGTTGCGGCGGACTTCATCAACGTAGCGAGCTACGTGCTAGAGAAGGGGCTGTCCGTACATATTCCCTCTCGAGGTGTCAGCATTATTGCCGATCTGGCTTTTAGTGGTGCCGTGTATGCCACCGTCAACGCGGCTGAGTTCGGTCTGAGAGTCGAGCCGAAGAATGCGAACCAGTTTATTGCGCTGGGAAGAGAGATCAAAAAAGCTCTCGGGGTAAGGGCCCATTCTGGTACATATGACTGTTATGGCGTGATATTTTTCCACGAGGACGACAGCAGTGTGGATTCTATAAGACAGACAAATGTTACTGTCTTCGCGGATGGGCAGATCGATCGCTCTCCATGTGGCTCTGGAACCTGTGCAAGACTGGCGGTGCTGGTAGCGGAGGGTAGGGTAGGGGCCGGACGATCGCAGCTCATACACCACTCCATTGTTGGATCAACATTCGAGGGAGATATTGTATCTGAGGAGCAGAGCCCCATCAAAGGTGGTCCGCCGGCTTGTATACCAAGAGTGCGGGGCCATGCGAATTTGGTCGGGAGGATGAACTTCTTCATCGATCCAGAAGATCCGGTCTTGCCGTTCACGTTGCGATGAAGACTTTCAGTTGATTCGCTTACCCTAAGCCAGGATATCCGCACAATTTGGGCGATAGTGCCTGTCTATGTATGCATTTGTTAGGATTCTCCCTCTTCTCAAAGCCTGATCTCAAATAACACTTTTTCTGGGCTGATGGTCAGTTACAAAAACTGTCGGTGCCAATTTATAAGCAGTTCCTACCAGGGGGAGGGGGGGTTACTGACTGGGTCATGCAATACACACATTTTTGGTAATAATTTCGAGATCTAATCAAAATTTAGAGATTATAATAGAATACTTGTAAAAGACTAACAAATAATTATTAAAAAAAAATCATATTAGAGGGTTAATATTATATTAAAATAATATCAGGATTTTTTTTTATTAAGATTACTGGTTTAAACCTTAATAAGTCTAAATATACTACTATTTTTAGATATTTCTGTAGTTTTGTAAATCCTTCCCTAATAAATAGTTAAGCTACTAGATAGCTAATAAATAGTTAGGTAGGGGACAAGGTACTAAGGTATTTTTTTTTCTAGGGCTATGTTAAGGGCTGATATTATATTAAGAGTATTTTTATATTAAGGATATATAAGTTAGGATAGATATAACTTTAATGATACTGTTGAGACCTTGATTAAATATTGCTATTATGTCGTAATCCTATTGACTTGGTTGTAGCACCTAAATAAAAACCCCCCTTCCCCCTGGTAGGTTTTGAGAACCTAGACAGGGCAAATTGTTATGAGGAGCACTCGGATGTCCCTACTATCAGAACCAATTCAGCTACACCAGAAATAGGCAGCTCTGTGGCGTGTTTAGATAAAGGCATGTAACTTGCTGAACTATGTTGTTGGAGTCAGCAAGGTTATGTGTTAACAATATAGTGGAAGCGTTATTCTAGGAATATCCACACCGTTCTCTGGTCGAAACATGAATGGGCTTCTTCTGTCTTGTCAGGTGTCTACATCTCAGCAATACGGGTCAGGCGACACCCTTTCTAAGCAACACGTCCTCTTTCAGCGTATAAACACATGCCTGGTTGTGGTGTTAGTTACCCTGTACTGGAAGGTATTTTCATCTCCCTTTCAATCTTCCATAATCACGATTGGCTCATATCCTATACTTTAAAATTTAAGATCATGTATGAGGAAGCCATCTGACGCTATTTCATCGTTATCCTCAACAACAAACATTGAAAATCCGATATAGGAGGCATGCCCTTCCACCCGCACCCTTACTGCCTTCTTCGTGTCGTTTGGGAGTCCATCCAGTGGAAGCTCTTCCATGACCTCAGCGGTGAATGAACCGGAAGAGAACGAGTTGGATACTATTGAGTCGTAGGTCCATCGCTTTCCAACAGGTCTAAGTCCTCTCGCATGGGCTAGCGCCATCCGGGCGACGACGCAGGATCCGGTTGGAGATCTGTCAATCTGCCCGTTGCCGAAGAAGAAGATGCCAGCCTCTGCGCCCTCACTGCCATTCCTCGCAGCTCCTATTGTACCATCCGAGACCATGATGCCATAAGCGCTTTGTGCAGCCGGAGGAATGCCGATTTCCTCTAGCCTCTCCCCCATGGTTGCGATGGCGCGCTTCAATGCCTCAGCACGACGCTGCACGCGCTCCAAAGCGACTTCCCGCAGGCCGTTTTCGAAGCCTAGGGCCCTAGAGTCAACAATGATGGAGTATGAACCCCCATAGCAGAAGTTCACCGCGATCTCGCCACGCCCATCTAGGCCCGGCCACCGGGCCTCAGTCGAGATGGGGACCCTCACGTCCATGGCCAATGGGAACGCCGGCATAGAGAGAAAGGACACAGGCCGGCTTTTGTCAGAATACCTCCCATCCGGCGTCACTGGGACCACGAGCCTCACCAGCCCGCCCGGCGCATGGAGCAGTACGGTCGTCGTACGGGTTAAGGCGTCGAAATCCAGGCTCGCACGGGCAGGAAAGACGGTCTCGTCGTGGGTATCGACGAGGAAGCGGCCGAGGGCGATGGTGGCATGGCCACACATGGTGGAGTATCCGTTGTTGTGGCAGAAGAGCACGCCCATGTGGGCCTCGCCAGAGCGGACCAGTTCCGTCTCGGGCAGCAAGATGGCGCCGTACATATCGCGGTGGCCGCGAGGCTCCAGCAGCATGCGGCGGCGGATATGGTCGAACTCCGTCTCGGCTTGGGCGCGCTGCTCGAGCAGCGTAGTGCCAGGCAGCAGTGGGGGAAAACCGGCATAGAGGATTCGCGCAGGCTCGCCTGTGACGTGCATGTCGACACATTTCAGTACAGTGTCAGACGATGACAACTCGAGGTGATTGATTAGGTCCATAGCGTCTTCGGTTAATGGTATAGGAGTATCAAAGGTTCCTACTATCGGACCACCTGTGTTGAGGGTGGAAAAGCTCTTAGCTGCCGGTCGGCGAGTGGGTACATTACTCGGTCCTTTTGTGCTGCTCAAGCTCGGATGCGGGAGCATCCTGGCGTTCCGGACCGGGTGAGCAGATCAGTGGCGTCAATGGTGGAAAGAGATTGCAGTTCGACAGGATCCATATCATAGCCATAATTACGTGTTCTCACTTCGCGCCCTCGTCCATACATCATCACTCTTTAGCCACGCACGTAATTGGCTACTGGCAGGATATCTTGATGCCTAAAATACATGTTGCCGAAAGACTCCAGAAAGGTCACATGTAACACAATCCGAAGTCACTCGCCAATAAGTTTTATAAAGAAGTGAAAAGAAATTCTTCCGTGCGACAGTGGCTTGATCTCCATGATTTCAGCTGTTAACCTCACGTCTAGTAAGTATAGCGGAAACTTGTATTCTCCCAGTCAGTCATGTCCTCCCTCTCAGACTCCAGTCCGGCTTGTATCAGGTCGTCTGGGACCCCGTACTTGGAGTTGCGTCGCTTGTTTTCGAAGAAGCACAGCATGTAGTACGCTGCTCCTGATGCGGCCATAAGGGCGAAAGCGAACATCATCGACCCTATACCAAGTGAATACCGTGGAGCCTGGCTCGTGAGGAAGAATTGCGGGCCAATGATGTTTCCAACGGCTTCAATGATTCTCGGGGTTAGTCATATATGTCTACATTTGTCTCTGACAGTCCAAGACCTAAAAAGAAAAACACGAGGCTTACCATAGCACACAGCAACCGTGATGGCCATGAAACTTTTCTTCGTAGCACCAGCAGTATTGGACGAGTTGAGACTGAGCATAAAGACCCAAGGGACATTGTAGAAGCCCATTATATACACCCCGGCCAATGAGGCGTTGCGCTGCTTATCAATGTCAAGCGTGTGTACCATAACGGCACCGGCGAGGCCGATGAGCGCCGAGACAATCCAGAAAAGGCACCGTAAATTCTGGACGAGGTACGAGATGGCAGTTAGCGTGGTGCCGGCCACCATGGCCACCGCCGCCTGAGGCGTGGCCATGAGGACCGTCTTAGTCTGACTGAAGCCGTATCCTTGGATGATGAGAGGATTGAAGTTGGTGATGCCTGCGTTTGCGACTGCATAGCCGATTCCGCAAGCCCAGATGCACCAGCACTTGGGGTCTCGTAACGCCTCGAGGATGTGGTGGGTTTCAAATTTCTACGCAAGTAACTTTAGTGATGAGACACTACGAGTGGAAATTTTGTGGATAACGTTGAAATAGAAATGGAAGCTGATGAACTTGAGAGCAATACAACTGACCTTGTGGTTGTCAACACCTGTTTGGTTGGCTGCGAGGCGGACTATTACTGCGGCTTTCTCTTTTTCATTAAAGAACCACGCATTAGCCGGAGAATCCGGCAGTGCGAAGAAGATGACAGCCCCGGTCAGAATGGTGACTGCCCCGTATATTAGGAAAATATACTAAGAACCAGGGTTAGCCTCACCAGCAACGTAGGGAAAGCAGCCAAGTCACTCCATAGTAGTGAATCGGGCATTTCTGGTGGCTTCGTACCTTCCAAGTCGCCAGTTCCCCCTTGATATTGCCTATGGCATACGACAATATACCTCCAAACACACCAGCAAACGTGTTGTGCCACAGCGCAGTCCGTAATGGCTGCTCCTCCCGACGATACCAGGTCGAGTTGAGCACCAACATGCACGGCAAAAGCGCTGCCTCGAAGATGCCTAATAAGATTCGAATGACCGCGAGTCCTGCGAAGTTGTGGCACGCAGCCATCAGGCAGATACAGGCACCCCAAAGTACAAGGCACCCACCGATGTACCTGCCGATGGGTACCTTGGTCATGATCCAGATGTTAGGAAACTCCATGGCCAGATATCCAAAATAGAAGATGCTACCGAGCCAAGAGTATTCCTGCCCCTGGAGATTGGTGTCTTTCCGCAGTCCAAAAATGGCGGCGAAACCCATAGCATTCTGAGAACATACGGAGAGCAAGTCAGTCTGTGATGCGTTGCTAGCCTCCAGCTCCGCCGCCTGGGCTATGTCCTGTTGAGGGAAGTAAAAGGCATCTGTTTCTTGCTTACCTTGTCAAGAAATGCTAAAGTCATGGCTATCACGAGACAGGGCAAGACCACCAGGTCAGTCTTCAACAGGATACGTCGGTTCTGCGCGGGTGGCAAGGAGTGCACATCGTCATTGAGGTGAGACGAAATGTTCTCAGCGTTTTCGTCGATGCGTGCACCATCTTTGTTACCATCCAGCGATCTGGACGCCATACTGAAATGTTTGATTGCGCAGGTCGTGTGGCCGTGTTCTACCGTATCCATGCAGCTCAATACACGGCAGTACAAAATACAGAAAACTTCGCAGACTGGTATGATTTATCGTCAAGCACGAGGTTGCACTGGAGTGTCCCAAGACAGAGAACAAGGTGCAGTGGGCTTCCATTGAACTACCGTATAGTAAATGTGGGGCCAGGCCACAGATTCTTCACCCCTTACGTGGCCGGCAATTTAATCATGGTGACAGGCCCCTGTTTGCTAAGGGTACGGACTGTCGTTCGCGGTGAGAAGTCGGTCGTCTTCGGGACCGGGTTGACGGAATCGCACCACGGGATCACGCAATGAGAATGTGGATCGTGCGCTGCGCTGGTCTCCATCCAGATCACCAGCGCCTGCTCCAGTGGATGTGCATTCTGTTTCTCGGCTCGCACGAGAGATGAGTTTCGTGAGTGTTTTGAAGCCAGATACTTTCAAAAGAGCTCTAATGGCGATGGCTTTTGGAAACCAATCTAAGTCATCAGTTGCAACGTCAAGTTTTCAAAGACATCATTTTCAGTGTTGGTAGACATGAAGCCGATCTCCCAGCTGTACGGCTAATTTACAACTCTAATTTCTCTAAAATAGACAGGTCGCGCGGCTTTTCTAATTCCGAAAGAATCTGCTCTCTAGTCCTGGCCACATCCCTGTCCACCTCCGCTTTGTAGAGCTTCTGAACAGCCGCAGTGAGAGGCCCTCTCTCCCCATTCCCGATCTTCCTTCCGTCGACCTCGGTGACATGAATCTGAGATGGGAAAGTGCCGGTGCAAAATGCCTCGTCGGCACCGTACACCTCGGTGAGCGTAAAGTCGAGCTCGCGGACAGTGATTCCGGCCGCGCGGCACACATCGATCGTCTTCTGTCGCGTGATCCCCTGCATCTGATTGTCCTTTGTCGGCGCCCACACCTCATCCCCGCGTACGACGAAGAAGTTGACAGAATTGCATGTCTTCACAAAACCCCGCTGATCCAGCATCAGAGCCTCGTCTACGTTCATGAAGTTGGCGCTGATACAAGCCTGCACGTCCGTCGCCTTCGAGATGTGGTTCCACTGCTCGTCTTTAACGTCTGGCTGTCCGCGGCGCACCCATGTTGTCCCTAGACGGAGGCCCCGGTCTCGAGCCCCTGGGTCGACTGCCTTGATCTCCGGAATGATGACCAAGAGCGGCAGTCCCAGGTTCACGTGTGGGTCTTGGTGAGGTGTTGATTTGAGACCCCGACTGACCACCAGACGGATATGAACGTCTGGTTCGTCGCCCATGTGGTTGGCATCGAGGGTTCTATGAAGCAGCGACAGGAGCTCCGTCTTCGTAAGGCCTAGGTCCATACACATGGCTTGTGCGGACTGAAAAAGGCGATTAATATGTTCTTTTGCAAACTGAACGCGGCCGTTGATTGCGCGGATGCCTTCCTATATTTGACAACGTCGCTCGTCAGCAATACCCTCCTATCAGAGAACACGGGTTCCGTAAAGTGCAGGGCTTCGAACCCATATCCCATCACCAACGAGAAAGTTGGAGTCAAAAACAGAGACTACGGCTTGGTCCCTTGCGACAAGACGAAACTCATTAGTGATGCCATCTCGCATGCCGACCTGATCTCGAAGTTAGTTAAAAATGTCGCTTTGATGTCGGGTTAGTTGAGTCGCAGCTCATTCACCTTGATAGATGCATTTCTAACATTCGCCACTGCAGTATGGCTTGTTGCTGGCTGCCTCTTCTGTGTAGACATCGCGACTTCCTTGTTGAGCGAGCAGAAACCAGTAATATTGTGGTTTAAAATGGACACGAGTTGTGCTTGATCTATGCTTTTTGCAGTCAGGAGAGATGATCATTTTAGGTTTAAAATCCCGACTAATGTCTCGCAAAGTGGGCCTATTCTCCAATCTCAGTCAGCGCTTACCCCACTGCCTCATTGCGTACCTTTCCTCTGCCAAAATGTCGACCCCAGTACAGCTTGTGATCTTCTATCGCAGGAAATGATTGCGATTGCTCCAAGTTGCACTCCATGGAAAAGGATTTTTCTCGTTTCTTGGAGTGTTCACTACCGATTTCTGAGTCGTCTCTGGCACTATTCGCCTCGGGACTTCTTGCAGGATCAATTACTATCGGTCCGTAGCCGGCATGACGTCTTGCCTCGTCGTTTAACCTCAGTTTGGCCCTCACATTCGTTAATTGATACATTTATATAACAGAGTTGCTCACACATCGCTCAACGATACAAGGCAAGATTTTCAACAAGGAGCGTGGTAGTCGCAGCAATCCCAAAATTTATCTGCACTGAGTCTCTCAATTCGAAACGATCACTCTCTGATTGTCATTACAGATGATATAATCTCCATGTAGCAACATCAACCATCCATCTCGCACAGCTCTCCCGGGTAATAGTCCAGCTCGCACCTGCCTCTCAAGTGCTGTTTGAGCACACGTCTTCACAGGTTTTACGCCGGCATGGCCTAGGCCTCGTGTTTTGTCGGTGGGGGTGATCCCTGTTCAACGCTCGCATTCTTTTTCGCATTCTCTTATGTATGCGGGGTCTCCGCTAATCCTCCTGTGATCTCTTTTACCGTTGCGAGTTCTTCCTACACAACGGTCTTTCCAAACGAGACTGCATGTCCAGTCAGGCGTAGAACATCGAGGTACCTGTCTGCTATTGATCTGCTGCAGACTGCCTCCACCTGGGCAGACCCTACAACGTCGGGAGGCAGACGGAGAGTAGTATGGTTCTGGCCTATCAACTTATCACAGGCATTCCTCCCTTCTCTTCGGACAGAGCGGCAACTGGCTCTCATGATCTTGTCCCTTTTCGCGGAGCTTGTGGGACCGTACGAAGCAGAGGATTGGCTACTCCAAGGCTGGAGCAACAGCGTGCTGAGAATGGTTGATGAGAGATTGGATCAGCAATAGAAGCATTGGATAGATTGGCGACCAGACTGACAATTGGAAATCAGGCTGTGATCGTTTCTTACACCTCGAGGCTTGGCATTTCGACTCATAGCGTCTACTTTTGATTAGACATGCTCTCATTTACTTTGTTCTAAAGTCATATGTCATCCGAAAAGTGACCGTACAGTGTGGGCAGACGGTCGTGACATGCCAAGAACAAGGGTGAGATGACTGGTTGGCACCGCGTCTGTGCCCCTGGTGCAGCTATGAGGGTTTCGGCAAGAGAGCACCGAAGGACCCTTGATTAAGTTCGCATTCTCTTATGATGAGAGGCGTTCCCAGGACCTCACTGGTCCAAGGACTTGCCTAAAGTGCTAGGGTTCAAAGATGTTTGTTTCGACCTAGTGTTTGGGCGGTGCATTAATGCTGGGTCTTTAGCGTCGCAATCTGGATTCCAACCATGGGAATTCTTGGGCAGAGTTCGGATTCGTATCAATCGCGAAAAAACCGAGTATCCCAGGCCCACCAAATTTGTCTCTCTTAAGTACCGGTAGATCCCTATAATCGAACCCAACCTCTCCATCAGACAGACACCACCACGGTCAAGAGATACTACGCGAAACTGAGAAAAGTCGTTGCGATGTATATCTTGAAGCTTATTTGTCGTCCTGAGGTCGTCGCTTTGATTGTCACCGTTGCGTTCTATTGGGTTCTACGGTATTTTGTCCGCGATGATCAACCGTACCCTGGATTCAAGGTTATAGGGAGCGTGTCAGGAGACTGGTTCGGTATCCACACCAAAAAACAATGGGATTCAAACGCCGTGGAGATACTGCAAGAAGGGATGCGCGTGGTGAGCTGATACGCTGGCCTAAGACAGCAACACCAAACTGATGGCAATTTGTTGAGACCGATGGCCAAGCCTTTCAAGTTCTCACCAACCTAGGCCCGACAATAGTCCTACCGAAACATTACTGCGACGAAATTCGGAATGATCCGCGCCTTTCTTTTCGTGGATTTATCGAGCGTGTGAGCTTTCTCCGACTCCAGTGGGCCTGTGTCTTGGCTCTAACTTCTTCAAACATTAGCAAGGAATGACGAACTATCCTGGTCTGGACGTTATTCATACCGGCACCCAAGATGATATCATACAAACAACAATCAGGAAAAATCTAAATCAAGCTCTGGGAGGACTGACGCAGGCGTTGTCTTCCGAATGTGCATCTGTTCTGAGGGAGAATCTGCAGCCTGCAAAAGGTTCGTAAAGCTCATTGCGATTATGGGAATTGACACGACTAACCCATACAGAATGGACGCAGAACAGATTCATCATGACAGCTACACAGATCGCCTCGCGTCTTTCCGCTCGCGTCTTTCTTGGCGAACGTTTATGCCATAACAAGGACTGGGTTGAGATCTCGATTCGTTTCACAATTGTCATGATGAGAGCCCAGGATGCTCTTCGTTCATGGCCAGTATTTATGCGCCCTTTCGTTCACCTTTTTATCCCCGAGATCATCTACCTGAAGCGCCTAATCAAGGATGCGAGGAAGATCATTGAGCCCGAGCTCGAGTTTCGGATGGCCCAACGACCAGATGTGTCGAAGCCGCAGGATTCCCTTTCCTGGTTGGACGACGTCAGAGCCGGGCGTCCCTTCGATGTCGTCTCTGGACAGCTGTTCCTAACTGTGGCTGCTATCCACACTACATCTGTAGTGATAACAGCTCTTATGTACGACCTCGTCAAAAATCCAGAATACATCCATTTACTTCGGCAAGAGGCCATCATGGTCTACAGGGAGGACAAGGAATGGAACAAGACAAGTCTCTACAAGTTGAAGCTGTTAGACAGCTGCATGAAAGAAAGCCAACGATTGAATATTTTGGGACCGAGTGAGTCCATTTTCTTCCCTATCTGGCTATATGATTTTACGTCTGTAAAAGTCAAATCAACTCACACTTTGCAAGACATGATGAACAGACGAGCAGAACATGATGTTGTTTTGTCGGACGGTGTTTCTATTCCCAAGGGGGCACATATCACAGTGCCTACATTTCACATGCGGGACCCTGAAATCTTTGGGGCCGATTCGGACCGCTTTGACGGTCATCGCTTCTTGAGGATGCGCCAAAAGTCAGGAGAGGAGAATCGATGGCAATTCGTGAGTACTAGCCCAGAGTTCCTGAGCTTCGGTCACGGAAACCACGCATGCCCCGGGCGGTTCTTTGCCAGCAATGAGATCAAAATCGCCACGATCCAACTCTTATTGAACTACGAGTGGAAGGCCATGGATGAACCGCCGCAGAGCAAGTTCGCTAGTCGTTTTGTGCCAGACCCTGAGACACTCATTGCGTATAAGTCGAGAACACCGGAGATCGAGTTTTGAGCAAGCCAGCCAATTCAGGAGAACATTACCACCAGTCATGGTTACATATTTACTTAGTATCCACATGAACCTGGTTTTCAAACCCTCATTTTTGCGCCGGAAAATGATTTTTATCGTCTTTTGTTCATGATATTTCGAGTTTCCGCCTCGAAATGAATATGTTCATGGTTGGAGAGCCCGGCAATGTCTTAACCAAAGCTTCGGGCTCAATAGGCGGTCCGCTGCATCCAACAAGGAAGCCTTGCTTGACAACAGAACGCAACTAGCCAGACTGATGGCCCGGGGGAGAACATGAAAACATATTGGGAGATCCAAGCTAGAGCACTTGAGGACATGCGACAAGCCAGCTGAAGGTCGCGGCGGTCGGAAGCTGTGCAGGCAGACTTGCCTTGGTCCTGGAACGGGAAGTGAGAGGGGGGTGAGAGAGCAGACGTTAAAGGATATCAATGTACTTAACTCCACGGCCCATGGCGGCCATTTTATCCGCGAAGTTATGGTCAGCCAGCAAGGACTTTGCAAACCTCACCTTTCCCTGCATCCTACATGTGTCTGCAAAGACGACAAGGAAGAACACTGTGCTAATCAACTCCACGGGTTGGACAGGCCGAGTTTCAGCCGCTGGGCATTGTAGGTCCTAAAGAATTTGATACCAAAATTAATCGAAGTGGAACGATCAAGTTGAACCAATTGGAGGTAGGGTAGCCGACCCGAGCTGTCGGTCCGGCGTCGCTGCTCGGGCCTCGACATCAGCTGGATGACAGTGCCATGGATCTTGAGGCTATTTCAGTCATACCCAGTATGTCCTTGCAAACCAATACCGTTGAGATAAGGATTGGATGACAGCCCCTGCCGACTCTCTATACAGGGAAGCGTTGTCATCGTCCTCGGCCATCAGCTGTCCTTGCCGTGGCTCAGGCAGGAAGCTCGAGGCAGGGGAATAATGACCCAATGGGGCTTCTTCCCGGATCGCAAATTCTGGGAGGGATGAACCGTTGATATTTCAAAGAACGTTCTACCACAACCGTTGCTAGGTGTCAAGCCTATGTGAGCCGTTCACCAAGCCCAATGTGGCGATAGCGTCATTCGCACTGGACCCACTCAGTGCGATGCCAAGCACCCGAGGCTCAGCCCCCAGCACAAGCCACAAGAGTCCGTCATTTTTAATTTCTTCCTCCTCGGACTCCGCTTGGTGTCTCGCTCGGACTCTATCGTCCAGAATGATATGCCTTCATATCATTCACTTTGCATGCATCCCTGCCTGACAATTCAGAGATTGACTGAGCGGCTGGCCCAGAGCCCGACTGAGCTACCGACATGGGCCATGATAATTATGGCATAGCCAAGCGATTTTCAGCCTACCGGTGCCATGTGGCTCAGATCAGGATGACACGACAACAGAGCAGTAATTACAATATCTATTGTTCCCACGACTCTCAGTTTATGAAGGCTCTACTTCAGACATACTCAGTCACGGTTCGATCACCTCGATATCGCCTTCAGTTTTCTCTGATCAGCGGAGCTTTACGTCTCTAATATGCCGTCTTTTTCCAGAACCGCATTTGCCGTATTTGCAACAACATCTGCTGCCGCGGATGTATACACACAGCCGTGCCCACTGTATGGCAAGAACTACCCTGCACCCACAAATCTAGCCACCAGCAAGCATGTTGAATCGGCGGTAAAATCAGCACTGGAGCAGATCCTCAAGGCGAGGAACGAGACAACAGTATATGGTCCGCTGGACACAGAGACTACGGCATTTTCGATGGACTTCTACTCTCTCGATGACGAGGACAGCCTCTTCAGTCATCACTACACACCTGACCAGCTGCTGAGCCAGCGTACAGCCGGCGTGGAGCAGGTCGACTCAGATACAGTTTTCCGCGTTGGAAGCGTGTCTAAGCTTTGGACCGTGTACCTATTTCTGCTCGCAGCAGGAGACCAGTCCTGGAACGACCCGATCACCAATTTCATCCCCGAGCTACAGGAGATAGCCCAGACGCAGGAGCCTGATTCTACTAGCAATGTGGACTGGGAGACGATCACAGTCGGGTCACTGGCCAGCCACCTCGCTGGCATCGGCAGAGACCCAACACACGTAGCAGCATTGGCCAAAGTATTCGGAGATCTTGGCATACCGAGCCAGAGCGACAACTCGAGCTCCTCGTGCGGTGACCCGGCACTGATCACGTTGCCTTGCAACCGGTCTCGTGAGTAATTTCCAGTGAAATTCAGTCGTTGAAGCTCATGTTGCTAACCTTGATTTTCATTTTTTAAAAAAGAATTCTTTTCAGACTTCCCAACACAGCATCCTATCGTCGCCTCGTACGAGACTCCAGTCTACTCCAACTCCGCATTTCAGATCCTAGGCTACGCACTGGAAGACATTACTGGTCAATCGATGAACGGCCTTTTCGACCAGTACCTTATCGAGTCCCTCGATCTCACGTCGACATCCTATCATGTGCCAGAAAGTCCCGACACCTCCATCATCCCGTATAATACCTCCATTAGTTGGTGGTTCGCCGACCTGCTCGACCTAACGCCAGCGGGCGGCTACTTCAGCACTATAAACGATATGCGCAAGATCGGCAGGGCGATGCTCGGGTCGACTCAGCTCGACCCCATAGTCACAAGGCGCTGGATGAAGCCCCATTCCTTCCTTTCCAACCGAGACGCAGCTGCCGGCGCACCGTGGGAGATCTATCGCGCGCCGGGCGACCCGTCGATTATGATGATGACCAAGGCAGGCGACCTAGGCATGTACTCCTCATACGTGGTCCTGATTCCGGAGCTGAAGGTTGGGTTCACCGTGATCTCGGCGGGCGAGTCCGCGACCGATAACACCCGCATTCTGGGAGACATCCTGGTGGACACTTTCGTGCCGGCTGTCCTAGCGACGGCAAGGGAAGAGGTGGCCGAGGTGTATGCTGGATCGTTCGCGGACGAGGCGACTGGTTCGAGTATTACACTGGTACAGAATGATACTGAGCCCGGTCTATTGGTCCAAAAATGGTCTTCTGGTGGGCTGGACGTGATTTCGCTGCTCGGCAAGCTCAAGGGCGCGAACGTCACTGCGCGGCTGTACTATTCTGGTCTGGAGAACGAAACCCCAAACGGGACCGTCAGTTCTTGGAGAGCCATTTACCAGACTTTGACGAGGAAAGTTGGGACTGGGCCTTTGTCGCCGATCTGCGACTCCTGGTTCACTGTGGACGGGCTTACATACGGTGGAGTGGGCTTGGACGAGTTCCTGGTCACGACCGTCGGCGGAAAAGCAATCAGTATTGTGCCACGGGTGCTGGGGACTCCCATGGTGAGGGCTTAGGGCTAGAGATTGGACTTCCGGTTTTGAAAATTGGGATTATTCATAATTTATGACATCCACAACATCTAGGGTAATCAAACTGTCGCCGGGGTTTATGAAACGTGCGATCCCAGCTTCCCAACAACGTACTTGTAATTAGGAATTACCGCACGCAATGTGCATGCATCACAGCAGCTCAGCTGACTTCGAGAACTTCGATGTGGAAAGACGATCTGCCCTGCTTTGTCGGCAGTCACCTCGATAAACAAATAAAACAAGCAAGGTTATGATCATTGAAGATCCATTCGTCCTGCAGAATTTACCGCATCCTTGGAATATCATCATTGTTATTGTTTACACGCCAGATGCTTGGCGATCTGGTCACATCTGCTAAGGAGACCTTCTAAACAAGCTACGCCGGCCGCCGCTATTTCCCCAACACTTTGAACCAGGGTTATCTTTTCTTCAGCTTTTCAGATCAGGAGGAGGTGCCCTCAAGATCACCGTCGCGGTCTCTCCGACAGCTAAAGCTGTGCTTCGATCTCTTATAATAGTCGTGGTAGAAGGCAGGCAATCATAAGATGACGGAGAGTCAGTATCTGTTTCCGTGACCGTCGTCTGCGCCACACCCCACGAAACAGTGGTAGTCTCCCTGACGAGGAACAGCATGACAGTCGTTCGACATGAGGGTGCAGTAGAGCTGAGCAATGATGAGACGGTATCGAATGCAACTTGCGACCTCAGCGACGCTGTGCTCCGAGGTTGTGGCCCATCTGATCTCGACGATCTTGGCGTTCCTTGAGATGTCGGTTGTGGTTCGTTCGGGTCGGGGGATAATCCGGGCGTAGCGGCTTCCGGTCTTGACGAGTCAAAAGAGTCGGGCGACACAGAAATAGTGATTGTTGAAGTATACGATACAACGACACTGATCCTGACGCTGCCATCCGACGTCATGATACGCCGTTCCGTGCTGCTGGGCGTTCTTATCGTCAATGTCGTCAGTGAAGAGTCCCCGGGACTCGGGTTTCGAAATGTTAGAGACGCTGAGGGTAGCCTCGTTGATGAGATATCAGTGGTGGCTGCTGTGGGTGTAGGCTGAAAACCGATGCCTGCAGATAAAATACCCAAGGTATCAGTATCATACGGCGTGTCCTCGCCAGACATATTTGACGGGGATACTGGAGTCTCTGCGGATATTGTGGTAGCTGATCTACTACTCATATCCGATTTCGCCGTGCCTGTGTTTCCCGAATATTCGCTGGTAAACATACTGAGATCCGCGTACTCGGAAGTTGTCGATAGCCCTAGAGATAGTGTAGTTGCGCCTTCTGACACGCTGCCAGCTGTCAACGCATCATTCGCCGTGGCGAGCTCCGAGCTAGAAGCACTCTCACTGTCAGATGGTGATCCACTGCCTCCGAGAGTCGCCGAAGGGTCGATCTGTGTTGACAAAAAGCTATTCGGGCTTTGTGAGAGTTTAGAACTCGACGAATAGTCCTGTTCTGTACCGGAAGTCGATACGGAGCTAGTCGATGTCCCTTGAGTGTCAGATATATCTCCACTGATGCTGACAGAGGCTGTGTTATCGGATGAGGTCAGGCCAGAATTGCTGCTCAGGAATGCAATATTAGAGTCGGAACCTGCTGAAGAAACACCAATTGAACTTGTCAAATCCATTGAACTCGGTAAAGATGTATCAGGAGTATTTAGATCAGTGCTTGTCAATGTAGGTAGGTGACCGCTATTGCCGGAAGATATGCCGGATGACGTTCCCAGCTGATAGTCACCTGAATCGGTACTCCCAGATTCATTGAAATTGCCACCATTTAGAGACGAGCCGTCGGTACTCGAAGACGGAAGCTGGGTCGTTATTGGCGGAGACTCGGGTGACATAGTGAATTGGGAAGACTCGCTGCCGATGGTCCAAGACGATCTTGGCTCATCATTCGAACCGGTAGAGGTAGATCCTGCTGCGGTACTACTTGCCTGACTTCCACGCGGTGTAGAGTTGTCATCCGATGCGGTGGGATTATTTTCCCCGCCAGAAGCTCCATAGTCGCTTGATTGTGTGGCGAGCAACCCAGAAGTCACACTGTCGCTGGCCGAACTGGCCTGGCCGACAGGAGCACTTAGCCCCGAATTGATACTGCCCGTTGAGTTTGGACTGTCCAAGCCCCCCTCTGATGACGTCCATGAGGCCATCGCTGAGTCTCTGGTTGAGCCCTGCAAGCCTTCTTCGTTGCTGCTGGACTGACCGCCATTACTCGGCTCACCGAGCCCAGAGGTCTGCGATACGCTCAGGCTAATTGGGTCTGATCCAGATCCTAATACGCTGCCACTCGATCTGATCGACCCCTCCTGGCCCCCCAGATCTGTTTTCGGCAATGCTGAAGGACCAGACGGCGCTAAATTCGAGCCAGACGCTGTCTGCGTCGGGTGAGTGAGATTAGCCGACGAGTCCTGCGTCCCAGGTATAGAACTACCTGAGTTTATATTCGAAGACACACTTCCTGTTGACCCGTCAGAGGCCGTGGTCGTTTCGCCGAGGGCTGTTCCCAAGCTATTGGAGTTATTGCTGAAAGACGGAGAAGAATGGCTCGTGACCGACGATGCTGTTGATCCGGAGCTACTGGCAGCGCCCGAGTCAAGGCCTGTGCTCGGAACGAGATTAATTCCGGATGTCGAAGTGATCCTCGACAATGACAACTCGTCTTGGCTTTGGCTGGAACTTGAGATCGATGTAGCGCCAGTGCCTGGTAATGGAATTCCCGTTGAGCTGGGATCCACAGAGTGGGAGCTCGCCTGCTGAGACATTGAACTGGGACTTGACTGCGAAGTAGTAGAGTCTTGCGGTGGTTGTGTTGAAAGGGCAGTTTGAGATACGCCTGATGCGGAAGATGTCCCTGTCTGGGTTTCGTTTGCCAGAGAGGAGGATAAACTGGGGCCTCTCGTCACCTGGGACTGTGAAGATAAGGTCGAGCTTGTGGATGATATATCTGAGCCGTGGGACGTCGAAGTGCTGGCAGATATGACGCCAGACGAACCCTCATTAGGGGACGCTTCGACATTGGATTGAACCAATGTCGTCGACGTGCTACTGCCAGCCGTTCCTGTCCACTGGCTGTAGTTGGAATTGTTTTCAGAGGAAGTAGATTCCACCTTCTTACTCGACACTGGAGACGTGACTGCGTCTGTTGTCGATGACCGGCTATTGCCGCTGGCTGCAGCCGATGTGATCGGCGAAAAAGTATTACTGCTTATAGTCGCGCCAAGGATACCTGTTGAAGTAGCTGGGGAGCCTTGTGAGCTTGAATGTGTTTCATCACTAGTTGAGGAAATTTCAGCTATCGTTTGCGAACCATCAGTAGATTCCGAGTTTGTGTCCTCTGACGATGTTGAATCCCCCGGATTGGTAGCCGTTGCGAGCGTCGGCGCGAGTGATGTTGTAGGCGGACCGCTACTTTCTAGTGATCCAGCACTTGTCAAGGATTCGCTTGCCGAACTTCCCTGTGAAGTCTGGCCGGCATTGGTGGGTACCGAGTTTGGTAAAGATGTCCTACTGCTTGACCCTGAAGTCATATCCGATATGGTGCTGCTTGTAGACTCTTGCGGTGTTGAACCGTGTGTTCCAGAGACATATTCACTCGAGTTTATGTCAGTCGCTGTGCCACCCTGCAAGCTGCTTGGTGTTGACGCAGACGTTGGCGCTCCTCCTCCTGACGTGCTATCCGACACTACGCCGCTTGTTCCGGTATTGCTACCGCTCGTCATCGCACCTGACGGAGTCTCCACCATCGAAGGTGTGGCCTGATCGGATTCACTGCTAGAACTAAGCAGCCCATCCTGTGACCTCGTGCTTGAAGTAGGACTTTCAGCTTGTGGTGCTGCAGATGTCGATCGCTCCGATGATGACGATGACCCGTTCGAAGTATTGGAGGCATCACCCTTTGTCACTCCTGTACTCGGAGAGGAGACAGTCCTTGATGTAGTAAGCATCTGAGATATGGTGGTCGCTAATGTAGCTCCCTGGCTTGACGTGTTGGGAGCAGTTGAGCTCGAAGTGTCATAAGCACTTAAACTCGACGCATCGTGAGTGTTAGGCGATGTATTAGGTGTAGTCAAGCTTGACGTATCGTAGTTAGTTGAGCTCGAAGTATCATGAGCATTTGGCGACGTCGCGTGAGTATTTGACGATATATTGTGAGTATTCGACCACGCATCCCGAGCCTGTGAGCTCGACGAGACTATACTATTGTCAGAAAGGTTTGTGGTCGTGGCTTTCGATGAGCTGTGGCCACCCGAGATGGTAGTTTCTTGATCGCTTGATGATGAGGTGACAGTTTCTTGGTCGTTTGAAGATGATGATGAGGTAATGGCTCCTTGGGTACTTGAAGATGCTGATGAGGTAGTAGTTTCCTGATTCCTCGAAGATGACAAGCCTGAGGTGCTGGTAGTTTCTTGACTGCTCAGAGAGGATGAGCTACTGGTGGCGTTTTCTTGGTTACTCGAAGAGGACGAGCTGCTGGTGGTGGTTCCTTGATCACTTGAAAATGGTGAGCTATTGTCCTGAGAGCTATTTGGACTTGAACCAGAGGAATTCGAGCTCGAGGGCGTTGCGCTGGACGGCACTGAACTTGAATTGGAGCTCAAGGAACTACTTCTCGAAGAAGTTGAACTGCTGCTCGAAGAACTACTACTCGAAGTTGTGGGAATATGACTGGAGCTAGGATTTGATGGGCTTTGACTGGAAGAGCCTGTGCCTGCGCTTGAGCCTGTGCTGGAGCCGGAGCTGGAGCTTGGTTGAGTCGACGTGAGCGAGATAAATGTAATGGTACTCTGGCTCGAGCTGGAAGTCGAAGATGTCCCAGACTGCGCAGTGCTCGTACTTATGGGCAGAGAAGATATTCCGCTTCTGGTTTGTGCAGATGAAGTCGATGTTGTCGTTGTTAAACTCGACGAGGTTGTCGTCGTGCGCGTGGATGATCGTGCAGCAGCGGCAGCCGCGGAGCTAGATAGATAGGCGCAGTACGACGCAGACGCTGTGAGGCAGGTACAAGCGCTGGATATTCGAGAAGAGTCTCTTGAACATGCTTCGAAGAGCATCATTGGCGGCATTCCTATAAAATTTCCAACATTATATACCAAGCAGTTCAGGGCAAATAAACCATTAGCTGCATCTCGGCACCCGTCAGCGCAGCAGCTCGCCTGGGCTACGGCCACCGTGGAGAAAAGACCTGACAAAAGAAAGGTGTACGTTAGAAAGAAGGACGCAACAATCTGCTGCATAATCGAGGAGTTTGCAAATGCATCGAACTTTTAGTTGAACGACGCTGCGCAGCGAACCAATGACTGTCATCAAACAAGAGGCGACGACCCTCCCCACAAGGGATAACGACTAGGAACAGTCTCGCATCTTAAATGGGGGGCCATCGTCTGTGAGAAAAACTGTCAACACAGCCAGCATGCCAATTCATGTTGATTGCAGCGCCTCCACAGATACGCAGATGCTTCTCCTAGGCAACGTACATGATCGTGAGTTGATGACTTCGCTGGGTGAAGTGGTTGGCCGTTAAAGTCCTGGAGAATGCAAGCCTTTCAGCTCGTCGTAACGCCCGAGACCTGGCGGCGCAAGAATACATTCGACACCACTTACCGGTGACTGACCGGTGACCAAGAAGAGTCACGAAGGGTCCACGCCACATCTCGTCCGGCGCGGGCCTTGGGCATTCCAGAGCAAGAGCCAGCGCAGCTCCATGGGAACGCAGCCAGAATGTTGAATCTTTGGGAGCAGTCGAGTCCCTTCGGGGTTTTTTGTTGTGCCTATTTTCCGTTCTTTTGTAGGCCACATAGCGCCATCTCTTCTCCGACTCCCCCGATCACTGCTTTCAGGCCTGATGCTTGTCTATAGCCATGGCTGACCGAAACGGAAGGATCACGTATGACGCATAACATGTGATTGGTCATTCCTATGCCGTGTTCCACTGTCGTGCTACGCGGTTGCGCCAGAACACGAAGGCGGCAGCCGATAGATCACAAAAGCCAGGTACATGACAAGGGTCTAGGGGGACGTACCTGAGTTGCAACATCCTACTGTATGCTCGGGATAACACAGGAATCCGCCTCTTGCACCATGATACTACAAGGGGCGACCTTATTCGACTCAAGACACAGTAAATGATCCTATCGAGGGCCAAGCCGACAGCAGATCGTCCCACAACAGCTTGCTTTGTGGCAACCCGATTTCCTCGAAACTACTCCATGTATTCGAACCCAGATGAAGCTTCTGGCGATTATTTCAGGGGAGCTCATCTCACAATATGTTATACGATAGAGGTTTGTCATGAGGCCACTTATACCACTGGCCTTCATCCAATCGGTATAGTCAGATCACGCGCGGATGGAAGGAACTCTGGTAACTGTACATTTTCGTTTCGTATTGCCAGAGGAACCTGTCAGGAATGTGGCTGACTGACCCGACAGCTGCCGCCTAGGTCACCAGAAGTGACTGCCGTTGCGTGCCTACTCTCCGCCGGCATACACATTCGGATCCCGCAGCCGTCTCATCTCGCCGTCAGCGCGGGTGACGATGAGATCTGGGACGATGAGATCTTGGACGACAAGAGTGGGTAAGCCATCCTTCATCTTTTCCGTCAATGCGTTCTCCTTTCCGTTCTCCTCCGTCTGGATCCAGTTCATAGATCTGCCGCGCTTGACAAGATTCTTTCCCAGAGCTTTGCTTGGACTAGCTGTCTTCAGTGAGCCGTGAGAATTGACTGCCTCCAACCGCTCTCGACCGTCCCCGCATCGAGATGGAAGAGCAAGGTGCGTCTCAGGATACAGTTGAAGCCTCGAGTGGGGGGTTGTCTCTGGATCGGGAAGGCATTGCTTGGGGATTTTGATCTGGTCCCAGGGCGGAAGGTGGCGGTTGATGGCTTCGAGTGCTTTGCGCTCATCTTCGGGCCTGAGAGGCTTAGAGCGGTTGAAGGCGGCCAACTGCTTCCCGAACACCCAAGCTTTCACGGGCATTGTGTCGTCGGCCGGGTACTGGATGAGTGGAGTTGTCATGGCCTTCGAATGTATCTGCGGAAGCTCAAGATCTCCCTGGTGGCTGCTGTTGCCAAGATCCCGGCTCACAGGTAAGCGGTTACCCATGGTAGTCTTCTCGTTTTTGTTCTGGTCAGACATGTCTGGGGGACTGGTGAGGAGAAGAAAAGTTGATACTGGTTGGATTTAAAGCCGATGATTAAATATTTTGAAAAGAGCCCACGATGGCTGATCCCTAGAATATCAGAGAGTGAATTACTTTAATCTCTGGGGGTAATTTTTGTGAGCAAGTTAGTTTAACTTCTGTAAGGTCAGGTTGATATGGTCAACATCAGTTCACGATGAGAGCATGTCCATCTTGGCTGGTGTAAATTGGGGTGAAATCCACTTGGGTTAAGTGAGGCAGGTATTCACTAAACAACGTCGGAAGCCTGCATTTATCCTGAGCAGTGCCTAAGGCTATGCCTGAGGATATCACAGTCTACAGTAGGTGACATCGCGGGTCGAGTCTGAATCTACTGTCACCAGTTCTTGAATCAACCTCAGTGAATATTCACTGCATATCATATCGACAAGCAATCACATTCATTGAGTACCTATCCGTCCCTAAACTTTTCTATTGCTGATATCTGAAGTGAGTGTCTTTGCATTCTATAGAATTGAGGCGCCACTTGAGGCTCGAAGGCAGCTGTTTCATCTGAAACCTCATGTTCTATGGACTTCAAAGTCAGAGCTAAAACAAATGACAGATTATTTGTAAGGATCCCAATGGTCTTTCGTTGCTGTACCCTCAATGCAAGTGCTCTGACAGAGAGACTCTGGCAACAATGGTCACAGATTTTCATCCTAAATTAATCTCTGAGCTTCTTATTTGGTCTGTTTATTCACAAGTCTTAGGCCTGCTCATTCATTTTGTTTCGACTTTAACTGCTTTCACACGTGCCATAACAACACACGAGTACTGCCAAGTCATCCAACTCTCGTCCATTCTTTTCTTATTCTGCATTGATGAAGTACGCAATTCTCAGACAGAAACAGTTCGGCTACTTGAGTTGATCGACGTTACATCATCGACTTCGGGGTGGGGCGGAGGCCACAGATGGCCAGCCGACAATGCAAGGCTCGGACTATACGACTCCTCACATCATAGATTCTATGGCCTTCACCAACTGGTCCGGAATACTTAAGAAGGAGCAGTGGCCAGCCTTCAGTGTCGCCGTCTTGGCATCTGGGCCAAGTAGTTGCGCCATCCCCTGTTGGTAAGCCAACGGGAGGGCGTTGTCCTCAGTATGAAAGATGTATGAGCAGGGTATGCCGTTTGCCCACGGCTCATACAGTGCTGGCGCAGCGAAGAGCGCTGCGGAGGTGTGCGTCATTTCGGCGGCCCACTTCGTCTGCTTTTCAGGAGAGAGATCATTGAGAGCGACCCCAGGAAGCATTTCAGGATTTCCGGTAACACGATCGCCCTAGGTTCGGTGTTAGCCATGACCCTATGTTGCGACGTAGCGTCACACCAGGTTCTGCTTCCCTACTTACCTCAACCACCATCCACGGCAACGGCTGACCATTTAGCATGCCCAGCAGGCTCTGACCCTTTGGCAGAACGAATGCAGTCATGAAAATACACCTCAGCACACCTCCAGCTTTGCCTGCGGCCTTCAGGCTTGCAGCATCATACCCTTCCACTGCGCCGCTCATCGAGATGCCTCCTGCTGAGTGTCCAATCATGACAACCTCCTTTCCTTCCTCGACGACGGGTGCTAGGACCTTGCGGACGGCATCGATATCGTCTGACAGTCCTGCGAGAGGCAGCTCAGAGCCGCCAACAGTGGGCAGAAGCACGTGGGTTGTGGGGTAGCCTGCGTCCTGTAAAAACTTCACGATGTTGGCGAACGCTGAGGGCTTCTGCCAGGCGCCCGGGACAATGATGATCGTCGGTCTGGACATGTTCAGTCTGCTAAGGGAGACTGCACATGTGCGTTTTCTGCTATTTTTTGTATTTGTTCGTGACGGGAGGAGACACAGGACAACGGGATCGGCAATATTCTTAGGATGTTCTCAGTTCCGGGTACACCGAATTCGCCTCTCTGGAGAAATGCCTTGACGCCGCACGTTGTTTATGGCCAGATTGTCAGCAAGGCCAGTGGAGCTCGCCACTTGGCGAGTCGGCGATGCAGTTCGCAGGACGCGATGTGCTACTAACACTCAAGGTCACATGAGTTTATGCCTCGGGACGAGACTCAGATACCCTTTCAGAATTACCGAATCACCCACGGATCGTTGTGCACGGACAGTCGAAGCGCAGCGACGCCGCTAGCTAGCCACTATCGTCTTCTCGCAGATTAGCCCGGCTTGTAGTTGGTCGAACAAAGACACAAGCAGGGGCGAAATTGCTGCCGGATTGCTTGATCCGAGGTGGATGATGTGATGTGGTGTGAGCTGTCCCTTGAATCGAATCTTGATGGCGAAGAGTTCTGTACAGTTTCGGACGGTGGCTGTCCTTTTCTATGTTTCCTTCGCCATTGACCGTAACAGAAGTAGGGCACCAGCTAGAATGTCACGCTAGCAAGCATAGCTTGCGGTGGGTGTACGGGTCCAACCTTCACATACGTAACGGGGCACCCAAACGTGATTAAACCATAGCGCAAGTAAAGATTCTACTAGACGCTTCCTCTAGTTACCTTTCCAGAGGGAAGACGAAGAGGGGGAGGATACTACAACATAACAGAGATGTGTCATTCACACAGTGGCAGCTCGCCCGGATCTCAGACTGAGAATATTATATATCAAATCTGCAATTTCGACGCCGACAGTTGTTCAGTAATGAGTTTCACATAGCACTTTGCCAAGTCAAGACTCCATCCCTGCGGATGTTCAAGTGAGTCGGGCTAGTCATCTATTATAGGAAAGCACTAACATCCATCCCCGTCCCTAGATCTGCAAAGGCACGTGAACATGATCCTTTTGCCATGCCAAGGTTGTCACTTTACTAATCAAGTAAAAGAGCATGTTTGCAAGCTATGTGGCTGCTCTTAGACGCTGCCAATGGCTCAGAACTCGGACATGTCCTTTGCATCGGTCAGAGCCTCAAACTCGGCCGGAACTGTCATATCCAGAGAATCAATGACATGGCGCTGCTTCTTCCAGGCCTTGGACTTCCAGGCCGGGACCCTTTCATCAAATAGCGCATCCACCTCAGCGATGCTCAGACCTGCGAGCTCGGGAACCTGAAAATACGCCCAGACGACGCCGACAATACTCATGGCGAACCATATGTAGGACACGTTGACCCCGAAGCTGCCAGCGCTGGCTTCGACCATGTATGGACTCGGAGTGATAAAGCCGACCAGCCACTGACTCAGCCAGTAGCAGGCCATGGCCATCGCAGTCTGGTGGATACGGAGACGGTTGCAGTAATGCTCAGTCATGATGACCCAACCGCCGATTCCCCACGTGGGTGCGTAAGCTGCAACCAAAATGATGACACCAGCAACCAGCATGTTCTGGCTTGCCGTGCTGTTAGGCGCACCGCTGTGAATCGCACCAGCAACAAGTTGAGTCAAGGCCACAATGCCGCCGCCCCACAGCAGACACTTGTGGCGTCTGTTGGTAGGTATCTTGTACGAGATTATAGGTATTAAAGCAATTGGTATATTCTTGTATGTTCTCACTAAGTTCTTATGGGTACCGTAATACCTATACTAAAGGCTAAGTATACTACTAGTAGCCCACAGGTTATACCTACTAATACTTATAACTTTTCTTCTTGTAAAGTAAATCTACTAACTAAAAATACTACTATTTATTATAACCCTTATATTTAGTTATAATACTAAAAAACTAATAAAATAACTTATAAATAACTAATAAAATAAACCCCTAATTAGTAATAGCTATAAATATCCTCTATATATAATATTTATATTTATTTTAATCCCTTTTTATTTATCTTATAAATATTATTCTTTATCTCTATAATTATAATCTCTAGCTTCTTTCTAGTATACT